>JAOBAM010000001.1:46137338-46150365 GCA_025212355.1 Notarius kessleri | reverse complement strand
AGCACCCGGAGGAAACCCACGCGGACACGGGGAGAACATGTAAACTCCGCACAGAAAGGCCCTCGCCGGCCACGGGGTTCGAACCCGGACCTTCTTGCTGTGAGGCGACATCGCTAACCACTACACCACCGTGCCGCCCCATCTTAAGATGCAACACACTAATTAAATGAAAATCAAAAGAACATTAAGTTAATGAGGAATTAAAGAAAACACTGGCCATGACAAACACCATCCTGAATTGCAGTTCTGTTTCTCCTGAACTGTCTGAGAAACAAGCTGAAGCAAATATAGCATTTTTCAGTCAGGAGGAATCCCACATTGCATCATGACAGAACACGCCTTATTTGCATGCACTGATATCTAAAGTGCGTCATTCGCAGACTGCCACCTTAGGTATTGTCAGCTATTCAGAGCATTGAGATCGTGAACATCAGTGGTTTCTGCAGAAATAAACCCAAACCCAGCGACATGGAAGTGCTTAATTTCCTCTGTGGTTTTGGGGCCAACTCCTATTTACAGCACACAAGTTGCTAGCCAGACATTTATAGACACAGAAAGTGAATTACAGTACCTGGAAGTTTATTAGAAACAGAAAGCATTGCCTCAGAAGCTCAGCTCATGTGGTGTGGTTTATTTGGGACACTCAGTGTGGGTCCATTGACGCACACCTACTGCCACGTTATACTGTATATCCACATACAGAAATACACATAGCAACACATAATCACAAAAACACAATGTTACGGTCCCTGTCTCTAAGCAGAGAGGCTCTGGCACCTTGTAATAACTCTCACACCTTCAGATAGAACTATCACCCCAAGCTAAAGATAAAGGTGTTGTATTGTACACAATTGCTTTTAAATTTGAAAGTGTGAATGTAGCCTGGTCCAGCACGTGGGCAGGACTTACTTTGTAATCACACACATGCGGAATGAATGAATGAGGTAATGTGTGAAGGAAATACCGGATGAATGAATGAAGGAAGAAAGGAAGGACAGATTGTGTAAATTAATACATTTCCTCCCATCATTCATTCTTTTGCTCATGCATGCATGCATTCATTTATTCACACATTCATTTTTTTCAGTCACAAATGTAGTCATTCACACAATCTGTCCTTTCTTTCTTCCTTCGCTCATTCATCCAGTATTTCCTTCACACATTAGCTCATTCATTCATTCTGTACATGTGTATGTGATTACAAAGCAAATACTGCCCACATTGATTCACACTTTCAGATTGAAGAAGAATGAATGATGGGACGAATGAATGAATGAATGAATGAATGAATACACAAATGTGTAAATATGCCTTATTAATATGTGAATGAATGAATGAATGAATAGGTTAATGTGTGAGGGAAATGCTGGATAAATGAGTGAAGGAAGAAAGGAAGGATAGATTAGAATATATTTCCTCCCATCATTCATTCTTTTGCTCATTCATGCATGCATTCATTCATTTATTCACACATTTTTTTTCAGTCACAAATATATTCATTCACACAATATGTCCTTCCTTTCTTCCTTCACTCATTCATCCAGTATTTCCTTCACACATTCATTCATTCATTCATTCTGTACATGTGTGTGTGATTCCAAAGCAAATTCTGCCCATATGCTAGACCAGGCTAAATTCACACTTTCAAATTTAAAAAAGAATGAATGATCAGAGAATTAATTAATGTGTTTTTATTAATATGATAATAATGAGTGAATAAATGAATGAATTAATGTTTTTTTATGAATGAATGAATGAATGAATGAATGAGGTAATGTGTGAAGGAATTACTGGATGAATGAGCAAAGGAAGAAATGAAGGACAGATTGTGTAAATGAATACAGTAGATTCGTGACTGAAAAAATGAATGTGTGAATGAAAGAATGCATGTATGAATGAGCAGAAGAAAGAAAGAATTAATTAGTTGATTAGTTGATTGGTTGATTAATTAATGAGCAAACAAATGCGTAAACATGTTTTATTAATATATGAATGAATTAATGAATGAATGAATGAATTAGTTAAATCACAGGCAAAGAGGAAAAGGGATGCATGAGATAGAATCAGATATTTCAGGTTCTCTGTTATCAAGGAAATCTGCTTTAGAGCCTGAGGTTGAGTCTATTGTTGGTTTGTTTGGTTGACAGTAGATATTCTGGGTTAGGGCAAAAGTTTGCACCCCACCCCAAATTCTACAAAATACAATGAAATCTAGAAAAGAGCTGCAACAAGACAGAAGACCAAAACATAAGGCAAAATTGAGCTTTGACATAACCCTCTGGGTCCAAGATCTCAAAATAATAGGCCTATTTGAGGAGCTGGTCTACTTTGGGTGGGGGTGGGAATTGTTTTTATTGGAAAAAAAAAGCCTGGTGAAACCAGGTGCATGGTGACAAAGGAGGAAAAGTAGCAAAATAATTCTTCCACATAACATCATCCAGAGCATTCATAACTCCATCCATCATCTGTAGCCACTTATCCTGTCCTACAGGGTCACAGGCAAGCTGGAGCCTATCCCAGCTGACTATGGGCAAGAGGCAGGGTACACTCTGGATAAGTCACCAGATCATCACAGGGCTAACACATAGACAACCATTCACAGTCAATTTAGAGCCACCAATTAACCTAACCCACATGCCTTTGGAGCACCCGGAGGAAACCCATGCAGAACATGCAAACTCCACACAGAAAGGTCCCTCGTTGGCCGCTGGGCTCTAACCCAGGACCTTCTTGCTGTAAGGCGACAGCGCTAACCACTACACCACCGTGCCACCCTTGTCATTATATATAGTCTGATAAATAGTTAGTTGCAGTGAGAATGCACAGATGAATGTGAGTAGACTGACACCAGTCTATCCATCCCAGTTCTCTTGTAGCATTTCTCCAAAACTCGGATTCACTGCTCCTTACATTGAATGTAAATTAGAGTGCTCGATTGTAATTCTTAGCGCTGCTTATCTGTCTTGCTTTTTATAGGGTCTGTTGTGCTTTCTTTCAAATGTATCTGCAATGTAATTTAATGGTATGTAAATGTCGTCATGCCATTGTATTACTCCAACCTACTGATTGGAACAAAATCCCCAAAAATGAATTTCACATGCTGCCAGAAAACTTCACCAGGCAGATAGTATTTGTGTTGTGTTGGTGTCCTTGGGATCCTGTGTAACCCCTGAATAATGAGGTAAGGTTATATGGTGGCCTGGTTACCAACTGCCTGAGGTTCAGTCCAATGACCCACTTTACCTTGTCGAGGACACCAGACAAAAGGACTCATAGTGGGGAAAAACATAAATATATAACTTTGCTATGAATTTAATTCCTGTATTCTTACAGGGCTCCAGTGGTGGCCTGGAGGCCCTAAGAAATGAGTTATACTGCTTACAGCTATGACCCTGCTTTATAGTATAGTTAAGAGATTTGGTAGAGCTTAGAGCCAAGTCGCTGTTCTGAAATCTAAAATTCAAATACACAGTCCCTTTGAGTTTCAAAGACATGCCCTGAAACATTCATAGTACAAGAAGGGGAGGCTTCAGACAGGCTATGTTATTGGCAGGTAAGTAGATACACCACCTTGTCCTGATTAGTTGGCTATTGGTGATTTTTTTTTTTTTGTCCCGTTACACAACTTGGGGCAGTATAGAGAAGGTTTATCTGAGCAGCTGAGGAGAACATCAAATCAGTTAAAAACAATTGAAAACTACATTTAAAACGTACTAAGCACTTAACATGTAAAGTGTAGCATCACAGAAAGTGAATCATATGGATTACCAGATTTCGGTTGTTTTCTGGAAGAAAATGGGGTCATGAAAAAAATGCAGCTTCTTACTCAATCTTTTGTTATAAATTTATAACCAGAATCTGTTTCACGTAATGTCTTTAATAGTCTGTCTTTGCCTGTGTCTGCTCTGTTTGGCCCAGCTCTTCAAGGATTGATTCTGCCTCCAAGCCCCCCCCCCGTGCCTCCACTTGAGATAGTGCTTATTGACAGCAGCTTAGGAGAGGAAAAGGACCTCATCTTCTGGATGAATAAGGACAATATCATGTAATATCCAGCAGTGCTGGAGTCACCATGGTGTTGAATGACAAGCAGGTGTAATAAAATCTAGTGTACCAAATGATCCATATGTCCCTTGTGCCAGACTGCAAGGATGTGCATGTCAAGTTGTAAAAGGATAGAAGGTCCAACACCTCTTCTTGCTTCTCATAAGTATTAGCACACGCCTGTCAGTTGCCCTTTAGTTTGAGGTGCTTATTTACTCTTTGGGTGTGAAAAATGAGCAGATGCATTCTGGCCACTCTGGACATGAGCTCTGTGAGGAACCTAGAGGGAGGTAGGGGTGTGTGTGTGTGAGATTGGAAAAAAAAATGCCTTTATGAGAAAGATGCTTTAATACATTTCACATGGGGATGAGCAGAATGGTAAGACCACTGTCCTCCGCTATACATTTGCTGATGCTTTTATCACCAGCCTGGTTATCTGATGAAATCAAAGCTGCAGTATAGATCCTGTGGTGTGGTGTGCTGTGCTGTACCACAGCATCCCCTCTTGGCCTGATACAGCACTGCAGTCAATCCCAATTTCTCTTGTATAAACTCAGTACAATAAGGTTATCTGGGGGTAAATAAACACATAAATCAAATCAATCCAATAACAGTTCATACACACCAGAGGTTCTCAAACATTTTACAGCCAAGTACCCCTTTAACTGTTTACAAGAAACACCCAGTGGCCCTTTAGCTATAGATTTATTTTACGAACACAATCCAATTATTCAAATACTAGACACCCCATTGAAATGTGTACAGTAATATTTTGGATGTGTTACTTATAAAAACAAAACTTACCCACCACCACTTACCCACAAAAAACAAAACACCCACCATAAACAAACAAAATTAAAAATGTCCTGGACCCTGGTGGTCCCCTGACCGACCCCATTTTTAAAACCATGCACATGAACAAGATGTGATGGTGTGATAACATTGTCCACACACGCTTTCCTGATGTAATATTTTATTTCTTCATGCTACGCTTAAGAGCATCGCACATGATTAAAAAGATAAATAATAAAACAACCAAATTGCATTACAGCAACACACACCAGAAAAAAAAGAAAAAAAGTAAACCATTTGGTACAAGAAATATACGCAATATAATCTCTTACATATCACTGCACAATTTCATTTTAGTCTGGTTTTCGATCCAGATTCATTGAGATGAAAAAGTAACTTAACATAAAATGTGTATACATTCATTATCATTGTTCACTCGCTCCTGTTACGACCACACTTCTGTACAGTCACTTTAATAACGGCCTGTTTGATAAAATTACAGCCTTGCTTGCTCAGCTCAAAATGACTGCAAATAGTCAGGAAAGTAGCGATAGTTCTATGCTTTGGTTTTTTTTTTTTTATAAAGTTATCGCATCCAAATTGTGGCTATTAGAACATCCTGTCATCCCCTGAGGCAGAATCTGTTCGATTTGTGCCACTGCAATCATTTTCCTCCATATGAAATGCTCTTGGTAATTACCACCGACAGGACAAGGGCTCATATTTCACGAAAACAGATATGCTCCTGACACACATGGCGAAATTGCATAGGACGATTGTTCATACAAGATTAGGCATTGTATAGTACAGTGATCAGACTTAAAAAAAACAACAAAAAAAAACATTAATGCTCTGAAATGATATATAAACAAATAGTGTACACAGTTTAAGCCTATTTAAAGAGCCTGCTTAAGCAACACATTACATCCATTACATTCTGCAGTATCTGAGCATAATCTAAACTCATCCTTTGGCTTCTTTTTTTCAATTGTAGTGTATAGGACAGTTATGTGCTTTCAGTCTGTTCAGTAGTATCCCATCCTGTCTCTCAACCTACCAAATCTATCACACTTACAAGCAATTTACAGCTATTCAAAAGAAGACAATCACAACAAGCCTGTTTTACAGCACACATCATTCCAGAGCATGACCTCTGTTTTCTGGATACATTTTGGGAAGTTAAAACAGAAGGGAAAAAATGTGCGGCGTTTAATTCTATGATTGAGAGAGATGGATAATGGAGAAAAAAAGATGAGTGAGACATGATGAGAGAGAAAGAGGCAGAGAGACACAGCTGTGTGAACTCCCAGGTGCTCAATCACATCCGGCTAATCTGCCAATGGAGACTGCTGCCGCCTTTCTTGCCACATCCATCCATCCCAAAGCAACCACGGAACATCTGTGAAGCAAGATCTGACCTGACGCCACACACACAAACACACTTTGCCGATTTCTGTGCATATCTTTATCACACGTGTGTACTCTTCTCACCCTCTCTCACCATTATCACAATTAGCTGAGTAAATGAAACTAAACAGATTCTACAGGAATTCAAAACACATTTGACAGGAACGTATGTATTGATGAACTTTCTCTTACACACACCATTTTGGTAGTAAACAAAAAGCATGAAATGTATCATATATCCATATTGTAGAGATTAGAGTATAATCAAGCACCAAGCTGAGAGCAAGTCAGCAAATCAATGTCAAAAGCTAAACCAACAAACAGGATACACACTCATAGGACACGTTACCAAATTTAACGAAACCATCTTTTGACAGGCAGACGTATTGACTTTTCTTCATCAGAGTAGTTAGATCTTTATAAGAGCTTCTTTATTTGTGCCCTGCCATTGTTCAATTAAATATACTGAATGCAAATAAAAAAAAAAAAGTCAGTAATGCACCAAGTCCTGATGCTGGGTTGTGTGTGTGTGTAATATATCACACACATACACACACAAATAAAAAAAAAAAGTCCCGAAAAGCTTTAGTCCCGTGGCTTTTCCTAAATATAGCTTTAGTGCAGTTATGGGGCTCAGTCTGATCTCGTCTAAGACAGGCTGACTTAAAGTAATGCACTGGAGACTCGCTAGACCTTTATCTCGACCTCTCTATCATCACCTAGCCATCATGGCTTCCAAGCCTAAGGCTGAATTTTAACTGTTGTCTGTCATTTGAGACATTAAAAATAGGAGGCACAGAGGCAATACCATACACACTGGAAATGCCTTCAGCTTCAAAACAAAAAGTACCTGAGAAAGAGAACAAGATGAGTAAGAGAAAGTAGAGGCGTGAAGAAAATCATTCAGTGTTGGTCAATCAAATTTTTTTGCAATAAAAACATTCAAAAACAAACATTCCAGTGATTTCAAATGTACCTTGGTTTAGATCATTGCCCACCTTCTTGCTTACCAGTGTAGAACAGGAGGGGAAAAAAAAAAAAAAATAATAATAATAATAAATCAGCTCAGCAGTATGTTGCAGGATTTGAAATCCTTTAACTTAACTATTGTTTCAAGCTGTGCAAGATATTATAATCCAATACAGATTGCACGATTAAGATTTCACTGAGCAATACAGCTTCAAGGCCTCTCATCAAATGGCAAACAAGATCCAAAAAACAGCCACTTTTGTGCCTTCCTCTGTTTGGTGATTATTTCTTTTGGTAGTAACAGCCATGTAACTGACAGCAGACGTGATTTGGGACAGATGGTCTCTCTAGTAGCAGCTTAATCATATTTTGCGGAGTTGGCTTGCAGACCATAGTGTTGGACAAAATACATCACTGATTGTGCCCAGCCTGCATGTGGGGGGTTTAATACAGTACCGCACAACACACAGTGAAGGAGCGTGTATGTGTGTGCTTATCTTTGAACCTCAGTGGCTAAGGAAGAAGAAGGGGCATTACTTTTTCCTCAGGCAGTGTGTGAGCTCTTGGTGGGGCTCAACCGTTTCAGTAGAACTTATCGTCAATGCGGAAGTGTGGTCTTGTCACGTCGTCTGGGTTGAGGAAGACCGAAATAGACTTGCCGGGGTTTTCTGTAACCAGCTGCTGCAGTCTCTGGGCTAGACGGTCATCTTGTGGGGAAGTAACTTTGGAAGGGCCGGAGCTTGGAGATGATGCCCCATGCCCATTACTTGTCCCAGCAGCTTCTCGTTTCAGCTGGCATGCCTGCCGAGCCTGCTCCAGTGCCGCACGCAAATGTTCAGCTGGATCCGAGCGCAAGTGTGCTAGTTTCCGGGCCACCAGTAGGGCTGCATCATCAGTAAGATGTTCCAACATGTTGTACTGAGGGAGGAAATAGTTGGGGCAGTTTTTACCCAGCACACAGTGTGCCAGGTCATCCAGGAGCCCCAGGAACAGGCGGGCTGGCGTCTCTTGCTCAGAACAGCTCAAGTAGGCTGCAGGTAAGCGGTCACAAGCCCAGAAAAGTAGGGTGCGTAGGTGGTAAAGGCTAAGACCAGTACGGGGGCGTGCCAACAGTCTAGACACAACAGCTTTGGCTGCTTGGAAGGCTGCGGCCATAGGAAAAGGCACGCACTTCTTCAACTGGACCTCACTCCGAGAAAAGGCGAGTCTCCATTCACGGTCTGGTCTAGAAGCTGAGCCAGCAGTTGGGGAGCAACAAGGCAGAAGATAAAACCCACTGATTGCCTCCTCCTCAGTGATCTTTCCATCCCAGAAGTGGTTGGTAGTGAGCCAGCTTTGCGCCACAGCTGGCCAGCCTCGAAATGACACAACAGGCAAGAGATCATAGAGGACACGGCTGGTGCCTGCTTTGAGGATCAGTGTGGTCAAAGGTCCATTGCGTTCCACGCGATCAGGAACTGGAATCCCTCTTTGTGGGTGCCGCTTCAGCTCCTCAACCGCTGTGCCCACTACATTCCAGAACCATTCGGTGACCAGCAGGGGTGAGAAATAACATCCATCCAAGGACTGTGGAGACTGGAGGGAGGGAATCGAACCCAATATGGAACCACCTTCTTCCTCTTCGCCATCTTCCTGGCGCTGAATGTTAGGCTCGTCTTCACAGCAGATACCCCATCGGGCTAGCATGGCTGGGTCGCAAAGCCGTAAGCTGAGCCAGGAGTGGCAAGGCGGAGACTGGCGCATGTCCAGAGTTACAGGCTGGTTGCGATCATGCAGTTTGAGAGCAGGCACCAGAAGAGTGAAGTCCAGGTCAAAGTCCACACCTCTGACATAGTCACCCAGCTCCTCTGGGTTCAGATCAAGAACACCCTCCCTGGCACCACCTGACAATAGCAGGTATTCATTTGCGACTGGGAGCCTCTTGTCCACCTTCTGGACCAGGCCTGAGAAAAGACACAGTGAGTGAGTCAGACAACGAGTTTATTCCACATTGGAAGAAAAATAAGACTCTGCCTTTGAGTGAAGCATGGTAGAGAATGTTCAATGACATTATCACAAGGGTATGAATCCAATTTCCTTGGACTTTATGTTTTAAATGTCAGCCTTTCACAACCCAAGGCAATGTTTCACTGAACAGTACAGTTTGCAGAATTTTGCCAGCCTTTGGAAAAGATAAAGTCATTTTTTAGGTCTCGCACAAGCTCCAGACACTTTCCATGTTAACAGAACACAATAGGTATAAATGTGAGGAGACACTGAAATCCATCCTGCAGTTAAAATCTTGGATTATAATTTCACTCATTCAATTACTGTATGTGCAAACATCAGCATGTGAACCTTGCTTCACACAGTGATGAAGGCGTAGGTGTAAAACATTTCCTGAATGTGTGAATAAGTGTAAAAAGAGAGGTCTTACAAGGGAAGAGAGAAAAAAAATAATGGTAAAGGAATTGAGCACAAACATGCTGTGAAGCACGCAGCAGAATGGAAATAAAAAAGTGGATTTTGAGTTCTTTTTAGTTGTTCACTGTACCATAAAACAAGCAGATATTTTAGATGAAATATCATAAGGTTATATTCATGTCTCCTGGTTATTCATCATGGATCTTTGCACTTTGTGGAAACGTCAGCTGAAGCACAGGACCATGTAACAAACTAACCAGCTTGTATAATGTTTAAAGATGAGAAATGATACCTTAGAGGACAATGGGAAAGTGATCAAAGATGAGATAGTACGATGTAGCTGGATGTTAAGTGGAGTTGATTATTTTTCAATAATAGCACATCTCTCAGTCTGTTATTGCTCTATACCACAGCAATTTGCTAACAATGACTACTTTTATTTATTTATGAATGAATGACACATACTTTTTAGTCCTTTCCATCCATTATCTGTAACCGCTTATCCTGTGCAGGGTTGCGGGCAAGCTGGAGTCTATCCCAGCTGACTATGGGCGAGAGGCGGGGTACACTCTGGACAAGTCGCCAGGTCATCGCAGGGCTAACACATAGAGACAAACAACTATTCACACTCACATTCACACCTATGGCAAATTTAGAGACACCAATTAGCTTAACCTGCATGTCTTTGGACTGTGGGGGAAACCAGAGCACCCGGAGGAAACCCATGGGGAGAACATGTAAACTCCACACAGAAAGGCCCTCGTCAGCTGCTGGGCTCAAACCCAGGATCTTCTTGCTGTGAGGCAACAGCGCTAACCACTGCACCACCATGCTCCCCTGGTACTTCACATATTTGAAAAATAAACCATTCAAGGTTTCTGGAGGTGATATTTTTATGTTTCTAGAAAAAAAAATCTGTTTTATCCTGCTGGTGTGATTGCCGACTCCGGAGGGTTAAGTGAGAAGTAAGCATACATTCAAATAAACTTCTCAAAATTGTTTAATACTGTATATTTTTATCATATTAAGACTGATTGTTTTGAATAGCACACTAAATGATCCTATTTGTGACAATGCTAGTTACATATGTAACTGTGGTTTGTTACCTCCAAGAGCAGTGTTTTAACACCTGGATACCTTCTTATGTGCTTGTGCCCACATGCTGAGACCTTGATGACAGTTATGTGGTGACCATAACCATATCTGTAACTGGAACCTTCTCATAGAATGAGCTTCTGATAGGGAGAGACTGGCAGGGAACACCCAGCAGTTACATGTTTGTTATACCATTTACCATTAGGTGTGGTGATATCAGCCAACCAAACTCTGCTGAGACAGAAAAGCAGCCAGTGTCTTGGCACTATGACAGATGAATAACATTTGATGAACAAATAACTTGTGTGGCTCAGGTACAACTGTAAATCATTCACAAGATATGATCTGCATATTGACCTTCTTAGAGCACTGTGAAGTCAATAATTGGATTCACAAATTTTAAATACATAACATTCAGAAGGAACCCTGGATTCAGTCAGAAGGTCTGGTTACCAGCACTTCTAGGGAAAGATTATCTGACCCTTTTGATGTGGTGATCACAAGTGTTTGTCTATCATGGTGCCCATTCCAAAGCAGCATCCTGGATAGGTCTGTACAAAAAGGTCTTAAGGTACTTGGGGGAGACAAGGGGGAGAGCCCATTCCTGACTCTTGGAAAGTGCGGTGGATGGAATATGCCTACCTACATTCAAAAATGCTGCCATGATCTCCCTTTGTACAAAGCTTTCATTCTAGGGTTCTAGCTTTCAGGATCATTCCCTGAACTACCATGACATGTCTACCCTCTGTACCAAGGAGCCAAACCTATGATAGAATGGCAAAGGTTGTCATACCTCCCTATTTGTTTGTGATAAGTCCATCGGAGTCCATCTGGGGAGATGTTCCCAGGGAGTACCAACTACTATAGAGAGAATCAGCAGGACCCAGGCTCTCGATGGTTCTTTAGTAAAACCTTGAGTCCTTGGTCCTTGAGTAAAACCTTGCAGTTAAATTCCAGAATGCTGTGTAGCATAGGCAGAATCAGTGAATATGAGAGCATACATCTACAGTCGGCCACAAGGTCAGTTGTTTGGCTATTTGGCTCCACTAGGGAGCGCAACACCTGACAGTGATTTTGGCAAAGAGCTGTTTGTGCCTGGCTGAATTCCCCAGATCTGCACCTATGAATGGAAATGTCACATTCCTGGCCAAATGTGCTGCCTTGAAAGTGGACTCGCTATTACACTGTGTTGACTCAGTTGGTCACTGTCCATGTGGGGAGTTCATATGCATGTAAGGTATTTGTTTAACCTCATGCCACCATAATGAGTTCTACCTGACTGTCATTGTGTTGCCAGAATACTGTAGCTCAGGATATCTTATCACAGGTAGGAAGAACTTGAGGGTCAGCCAGGCTGCCCTGAATTTGAACAAGTTGAACTGTCTTCTTTTTTTATGAGAAAACCTTGTGCCTCAAGGGAGTTGTAGCTTGTGCGCCAAATTCAGCAGTGAGTGTGGTATCATGAGGGAAAACCAAGTGACCATGCCATTGGTGGATATTACAGGTGAGATGTGTCAGACAGATGAGGTGTATCAGACATTGGGCTATATGTGAAAAGAACCTCAGAATACCAAGACACTCTGCATTTGGTGATAAACTGAAAGATGAATGTTGAGGAAATTCACAAATACAATGAGTAGATAACTGAAAAAGTAAGGTTGATATAAGTTTATTGTCAGATTTCGAAGATATGATACTTGTAGCTCCAACTGTAGTCCCAAGCAGTTATTCAGATAGTTACAAAATAAGCCCTGATGTGCACAGCACAAGAAGAAAAAAAGTCTTGAAGAAATTCAGAATGTGGCTCTGATGGCTTTTAAATTCTTATTCGTGAAAGTGACTGTGTAGATGTCTTGTGTGGCTAAACCAAATAAATGTTAATAAAAAAAATTACATTACAGGCATTTAGCAGATGCTGTTATCCAGAGCAATTTACAAGTTGAACAATTTTTACATAATCTGCATGTCTTTTGAAGTGGGAGGAAACCCATGCAGACATGGGGAAAACATGCAAAGTCCAGATAGAATGAATGAATGAACCCTTTATTATCACTAGTCATTCCAGCGAAATTGACCATCAACCTGTCCTTACATACACACATACAATTAACAGAGGGGGAGTAGACAGGACAGGAAGACAGGGATGAAAAGAAAAAAAAATTACAGAGTAACATGAGGAGAGGGGAGGAGAAAAAAAGCAACCCCCATACTATGCTCCTGTGAGGAGTACAGTGTGGGAACATTAAAAGAAAAAACACCTCAGCTCATAAGCACAAAATAACACAAGTACACTTTACAACATGAAAACTCAGGACAGATC
>JAOBAM010000001.1:45823378-45833973 GCA_025212355.1 Notarius kessleri | reverse complement strand
ATTAGAAAATACGTTTATTTTGTAATTTCTAATTAACCTTACGCGGGCCGGTCAGAATGAACCAAAGGGCCGGATGCAGCCCGCGGGCCGTAAAATGCCCAGGTCTGGTGTATGCTAATACACAATTATGAATGTGATGTATGCTAATACCCAGTTACTAATATACTGTATGTTGAGACACAGTAACTAAGTTACTACATGCTAATACACAGTTTCTAACCTACTGTATGTTGATACACAGTGACTAACATACTACATGCAGTTATTAACGTTATACAGGCTAATACACAGTAGCACTCTACATATTAATACACAGTTACTAACATGCCGCATGCTAATACACAGTTACAAACGTACTGTATGCTAAGACACAGTAGCATTCTACAGGTTAATATACAGTTACTAACAAACTGTATGCTAATACACAGTTACTAACGGACTGTATGCTAATACATAGTTACTAACAGAGTGTATGCTAATACACAGTTACTAACAGACTGCATGCAAACATACAGTTAATCACGTATTGCATGCTATAGCACAGTAACTACCATAGTGTATGCTAATGCATAATTACTAGCGTAATGTATGTTGATACACAGTGACTAATGTACTACATACTAATACTTAGTTACTAACGTACTGCCTGCTAAGACACAGGAACATTCGACGTGTTAATACACAGTGACTAATGGACTGCATGCTGAAACACAGTTACGAACCAACTGCATGCTAATGCACAGTTCCTAACGGACTGTATGCTAATACACATTTACTAACGGACTGTGTGCTAATACATAGTAACTAACCTACTGTATGCTGATCCACTGTTATTAACGGACTGCATGCTAATTCACAGTTACTAACCTACGGAATGCTAATACACAGTAATGAACATACTCCATGTTAATACGCATTGACTAATGTACTGAATTCTAATACACGGGAACTAATGGACTACGTGCTGAGACACAGGAAATAACATACTGTATGCTGATACACAGTTACGAATGTACTGTATGCTAACACACAGTTACTAACAAATTGTATGCTAATACACAACAACTGATATACTGTATGCTCATACACAGTTACTAACGGACTGTATCCTAATACACGGTTACAAATGGACTGCATGCTAATACACAGGAACTAACAGACAACATGCAGATACATAGTAACGAGCGTACTGAATGCTAATACCCAGTTACTAACAGACTGTATGCTAATAGACAGTAACTAATGGACTACATGGTGATACACAGCAATTAACTTACTGCATGCTGATACACAGTTATGCACGTATTGCAAGCTAAAACACAGTTACTAATGGATTGTATGCTAATACACAGTAACTAACGTACTGTATACTAATACACAGTTACTGACGTACTGTATGCTGATACTCAGTTACTCACAGACTGCAAGCTGATACACAGTTGCTAATGTACAGCTACTAACGTAGTGCATGCTAATACACAGGAACTAATGGATGCCATGCTAATACACAGTCAATAATGTAATGCATGCTAATACACAGTTACTAACCTACTGCATGCTAAGACACAGTCACTAACGTATTGTATGCTATTGCACAGTTACTAACTGATGTTTACCAAGATGGCACTGCAGATAGCTGCCTCACTGTGTTGGTGTGCTTTGTTCTCTCTTATTCTGTTTGTAAACTCAGTTCACTGCGATACTCGAATTTGTTTCACCAGAGAAAAGCTTGTGAACATCAGTGGAATAATTCCAGCAGACTTATTACCAACTTTTCTGCTGTCTTCCGTGGAAATTTTTGAAAATTCTGGTCAAAGGTGTGCTCTCCTTTGTTCACTCAGTGAGACACCGGAAGAGCGGAAAATGCGCTGGTGTGCTCATGCATCTCCTTCAGCGTGGACTTCACACTCCTCTACCTGTGATATTTCTCTCCAATGTGCAGTCATTGTGCAACAAACTGGATGAACTCCAGCTGGTGGGGAGAAACAGGAACTTTCAGTCATTTTCCATTTTATGCTTCATGGAGACGTGGCGATGCAGACTCATTCTGGACTCTGCGCTGCAACTGACTGGCTTCCAACTTTTCAGAGCAGACCGTATTGCAGATCTCTCCGGTAAAACAAAGGGTGGTGGAATCTGTTTTTATGTCAACAGCAGCTGCTGGTGCAGTGATGTGTCAGTGATCCTGAAACACTGTTCTCCTGACCTAGAATCATTTATCATTAATTGTAAACCCTTCGAATCCTTGCGTGAGTTCGTGTCATTCATTCTGGTCGGTGTTTACATTTCACTGCAGGCCAATGTGCAAAATGCACAGCGCATGCTGGCTGATCAGATACTAGGTGTGGAGCAGACTAACCCAGACTCCCCAGTTATTGTCCTCGGTGACTTTAACAAAGGTAACTTCAGCCACGAACTACCAAAATACAAACAGTTTATTCAGTGCCCGACCAGAGAGGAGAATATTTTGGATCACTGCTACACTACAGTCAATAATATCTATGACACCATCTCCTGTGCTGCACTGGGCCACTCTGACCATGTCATGGTCCACCTGATTCCTGCATATAGGCAGACATTAAAGCTGAGGAAACCTGTAGTGAGGACATCTAAGATGTGGAGCAATGAGGCTGCAGAGAACCTTCAGGCGTGCTTGGACTATACAAACTGGGATGTGTTCAGGACTGCTACAAATAGTCTAGATGAGTACACAGAGACTGTGACGTTCGATATCAGCTTCTGTGAGGACTGCTGCATTCTATCATGGACCAAGGTGAGTTACAATAATGACAAACCCTGGTTCACAGATAAGCTCAGACAGCTAAGGCGGCAAAAGGAAGAAGCGTTACGAAGTGGAGACAGGGACAGGTTTAAAGAGTGTCAGAACAGATTTAGCAAGGCAGTTAGAGAAGCTAAACGTCTGTACTCTGAGAAACTCCAACACCAGTTCTCAGTCAATGACTCTACGTCTGTCTGGAAAGGGCTCAGACAGATCACGAACCACAAACCTTCAGCCCCCCACTCTGTTAATGACTTGCGCCTGGCCAACCAACTGAATGAGTTCTACTGTCACTTTGAAAGACAATGGGACTGTCCTGATAACATCCCCCATAACTCTACACACCACCCCCACCACCTTCTCCACCTCTACTGCTGCCAGGACCTCTCTACAACTTCACACCTCGGAGGTCCATCCATCCCCCACCACAGCCTCAACTCTCTCCATCTTGGAGAGAAACGTTAACAAGCTCTTTAAGAAGCTGAACCCCTGCAAAGCAGCAGGTCTCAGCTCAGTCTACCCTGAAACACTGTGCTGATCAGCTGTCTCTGATGTTCAGACATCTTCAACACCTCGCTGGAGACATCCCATGTGCCAGCCTGCTTCAAGGCCTCCACCATTATCCCCAAAAAGCCAAGGATTAAATGACTACAGACCCATCGCCCTGACTTCTGTGGTCATGAAATCCTTGTGCTTTACCACCTCAAAGTCATCACTGACCCACTCCTAGACCCCATGAACTCTCCAGGAACCTACGCTAGGATCCTGTTTGTGGATTTCAGTTACGCCATCATCCTGACTCTTCTGCAGGACAAGCTCTCCCAGCTGAATGTGCCTGACTCCACCTGCAGGTGGATCACTGACTTCCTGTCTGACAGGAAGCAGCACGCGAAGCTGGAGAAACACGTCTCTGACTCCCGAACCATCAGCACCGGATCCTCCCCTCCCCAAGACTGCGTCCTCTCTCTCTCCTCTATTCATCTCCCTGAACACCAACAGCTGCACCTCCAGGTCATCAGTCTGTCAAGCTCCTGATGTCCTGGTGCAAGCAGAACAACTTAGAGCTCAATGCTCTCAAGACAGTGGAGATGATTGTAGACTTCAGGAGGAGCTCTGCCACACCCTCCCTCCCCCATCACTGTTTGACTCCCCAGAAACCTCTGTGGTTATGGTATTTTCACTTCCTGGGCACGACAATCTCTCAGGGGCTTAAACGGGAGACATATACCTGCTGTCTCACCAAGAAAACACAGCAGAGGATGGACTTCCTGCGGCAGTTAAAGAAGTTCGATCTGCCAAAGACGATGATGATGCACATTTACACCACCATCATCGAGTCTATCACCTCCTCCATCACCATCTGGTACGCTGTTGCCACTGCCAGGGACGAGGGCAGACTGCAGCGCATCATCTGCTCTACTGAGAGGACAATTGGCTCCAACCTTCCATCTCTTCAGGACCTGTATGAGTCCAGGATCCTGAGCAGTATCCAGTATTTGATTATACTGCTGCGGGGGTCCCTGACACAGGGGTAGGCAGCAGTCGGCTAGTCTTCACACCGCGTTTCCAGGCAGCTCTGTCCAGTGGATCCACACTGGTGAGGCCGCACACTTTGATGTCCTTCTTGACACACTCCATCCAAGATTTCCTCAGTCTACCACGACCTCTGTTGCCTGATAACTGCAACTTGGTGATGGTGTTGATGCAGCCACTGGCTCGTTCAACGTGTCCGTACCACTGGAGTTGGTGCCACCGTAGCACTGAGGTGATGTCCTCCACACCAAGTCTAGCATGTAGGGTTGCTGAAGGTGTCTCATCCTGGGGTTTGACGCCACAGATCCATCTAATCATGGATCTGTTGTTGTGGCGCAATAGCTGGAGATCCAAGGCGGTAGGGGCCCAAGTTTCACTCCGATGGAGCATAGCTGATCGCACACAGGAGTTAAGCACCTTGCCATGGGTTTTGAAGGGTAAGTGCCTGGAGGTTAGGATGGGCAGGAGCTTCTTACTAACAGACATCAAAAAGGTTGGCCAAGGAAAACAGCAGTTAATGACAGAAACATTGTGAATGGGACAGAAACAATCCCCACAGGGCAAAGGGGAAGGTGTCACAATGCACCATTTCAGGAAGACTTTAAGAGCAGAAATATAGAGGCCATACCACAAGATGCAAATTCACTCAACAGCAATACGAATCAGAAGGCCAGATTGAGCAGATAGGGATGAGGCACAAAAATTCTAGAGCCAAGATTAAACTCAACCAAAGTGATGGAAAGGCCAAAGTGTGGAGAAAAAAAAGGAATTGTTTATGATCCAAAACATACAAGCTCATTAGTCAAGCATGATAAAGGTAGTGTCATGGCTTGGTCTTGCATGGCTGCTTCTGGAAAGGTCTCACTAATCTTTTAGTGATGATGTAACTCATGATGGTAGCAGCAGAATGAATTCAGAAGTCTACAGAAACATTCTGTCTGCCAATTTACAGAGAAATGCATCCAATCTAATTCCGAGCTACTTCATCGTGCAGCAAGACAATGAGCCAAAACACTCTGCCAACACAACAAAAGACTTCATCAGGAGGAAAAAGTGGAAGGTTTTAGTCTGCCCAAGTCAAGCACCAGCTCTTAACCCAACTGAGCATGCATTTCACGTCCTAGAGAGGAGACTGAAAGGAGAAAAACCCCAGAACAAACATCTGAAAGAAGCTACAGTACAAACCTGGAAAAGCTTAAAAAGTTTAGTGATGTCGGTGGGTCACTGCCTTGATGCCATTATTGCAAGCAAGGGATATGCAACCAAATATTAAATGTTATTTATGTAAAGTTCGTTAAGAATATTTGTTCCAATACTTTTGCTCACCTAAAGTTTGAGTGGTGTGCCACCAAAGATGCCATGTTCTGTGTTGTTGAACATATCCAGGTGTAAATAATAGGAAATTAAACCTGAAATTCTGATTCATGTGAAATCTGATCGATCTAAAACCTCTTCTATGTATAGCAAAACCAAATGAACTGGCCTTTCAGTTCCAATACTTTTGAAAGGAGATTGTAAATGTGGGTCATATTTTGTAGTATCTGAATGGCTAAATGTTTTTCGTTCATCTGTGATAACCAGCCAGCAGTCAGTTCTTGGTCTTTTGATGGCTGCACATTGCTAGGGATCAGTTAAAATGTGCATCATCATGCCAGATTCTTTCAAATAAAGGTTCTGAAAAACTTTAACCCAGATAGCTGTCTAAGCTTCTGAGGGCATAAAACAAATGCCTGGATAAATAAGTGACTAAA
This sequence comes from Notarius kessleri, assembly GCA_025212355.1. Taxonomy (NCBI): domain Eukaryota; kingdom Metazoa; phylum Chordata; class Actinopteri; order Siluriformes; family Ariidae; genus Notarius; species Notarius kessleri. Next base: position 45,827,910 of record JAOBAM010000001.1, on the reverse strand, counting down.
TGTGTAAATAACCAGCAATAAAATGTGATATATAGTCTTGGTGCAAAAAATAATCAGGAGTCTTATTCCTGATCTGATCTGTTTATCTCCTGGGGGAGTGAGGGAGATTAGTGATGAATAGTGTGTTTGTTAGAAAGGTAGGAGAGATGGGGGAAAGGGGAATTGGATACTGTTCTCTCTGACAGGAAAATGAAAACGCGTTTTGTGGAAGCACCTGAATGTGTATAAATTGGGCTTTTTAATGAGCATCAGAGCTGATGATGCAGGTCCTTTTCATTCTGTGGGGATGAGTACTGTTGCAGAACAGAGAGCAAAGCAGCTTGAAGCTATCAGACCACAGACACACACAGGGAGAGTAAAGAATCCAGAGTAGATTTAAATAGGGGCATCTGAGAAACTGGGTTAGAAACTGTCTAGTACAGCCCATGTTGAGTTAACGTACAATAGAGTCAGACGAGGTCAAAGATCCATCCATTCATTATCTGTAACCGCTTATCCTGTTCTACAGGGTCGCAGGTCAGAGATCCACGAAACTAATTTGTAACTTTTGCCCATGTATGTGTTTACATGAGAGAGAGAGAGAGAGTAGATTGTGTTAAAATGTTATGATAAAGAAGCAAACGATCAAGGGTTGAAAAATGACTGGGAAGCAAAGTGGAAAATGAAGAGACAGAGGCAGAGGGAGAAATAAAAAGAGTGAAGGAAGAGGGGAGGTTTAGGAAGGTGAGTTTGAAGGCAGAAGCTGGAGGATGCAGAGGGACGGGTCGCCTTGGCAACCTTGCAGCTATTCTGGCCTGTAGCTGTCAGGCATCACATAAGAGCTGTGTGTGTGTGTGTGTGTGTGTGAGCATTTTCATCCATTTGACTTTCTACTGGTCTCTCAATAAGGGAATTTGCAACAACTGTGCACTGTGTGCTATTTATAGCTTCAGAGGCAAGCGGGAAGAAAAAAGTTCTCAAGTATTTGCATGTGTGTCAGGGTGTGTACTCCTTACTTATGCCGTCATTGCGCAGATGTTGAATTCTTAAGGGCTGATGTGATGCGCTGTCTTATCTCCATTTCTCCTGCTCTCTTTGTCAGTTATCTGCTGTCCCGTCCCCGATTTTAGAACCCACTCATTCTCAGAAGCTCCTTAAATAGAGATTGCTTGTGTAAGAACTGCTGCAGTGAAAGCCACAACTAGGTTTACCCTAACCTGACTTGTATTGACACCAAGAGGTCTTTGGTGTTCCAGTGAATTTGAAATAGAGTGTGAGGAAGAATATATAACATTACTGGTGTGACTCTATTAAGGGAGTTCCGGTGGTGCCGTTGTTAGTACTGTCGCTTCGCTGCAAGAAGGTTCTGGGTTCAAACCCTGTGGTTGACCATGGCCTTTCTGTGTGGATTTTGCATATTCTCCCAATGCCAGTGTGAGTTTTCTCCAAATGCCCCAGGGTTCCTCCCACAGTCCAAAGACATGCAGATTAGGTCAGTTGGCGACTGTAAATTGCCCGTAGCTGTGAATGTGAGTGTGAACAGTTCTTTGTCTCTGTGTTAACCTGGCGATAGCTCAGTGACCTGTCCAGGGTGTACCCCACCTGCCCAGTGTGTACTGGGATTGGCTCCTGCTTCCCTGTGACCATGACAGATAAGTGGTATAGATATGGATAAATGACTCTACAGTATTGACAAAGCTCAGCCTAGTCCTACTGCTATACTACACAGAATATAATAATAATAATAATAATAATAATAATAATAATTTTCACAAAAAACTGCAATAATATATAACAAGTATTACAAAAACTACATATGATCAAAACTGTGTATAGATACATCTTGCAATGCGCTGGGACACATCTTCAGTGATGTTCCTGAGGTCACTGGGTGTTTCAGGTCTTTCAACATCAGACACCCTTACTCAGGCGACCCAGCTGGGGCTGATCAGACCCCGACTTGTGTCCCAGCAGCGTTAGTCCACATTTCGGACCTTTTAATCCAAATCCACCTAGAGGCTCTCTCTGCAGCCTCTATGGTGGACTTGATGGCTCTCCTCTTCCTAACTCCTGTGATGCCAAGGAGGGTATAGGTCTTGCATAGGGAGCGGGCTGCAAAGCCTTGACATCCCACCTCTATTGGCTCACAGCAGGCTTTCCAGCCTCTCCTCTGGCATTCCTCTACCAGCTCGTGGTATTATTATTATTATTATTATTATTATTATTATTATTATTCACTAGATTGTAATAATGAGAAAATGATGCTTTAATATCTCAAGCCTGTGACTTAATATTCCTAACGCAAAGTTATTTTCAGCTTACATTATCACAACCCTGAAGCCAGACACATGTAAATAATTTTCATTCATGCATCATGAAAAGAACATACACTCATTTTGCATTCATAAAATATTTTGGGAAGTTTGCCAGCACATCCTGCTGCCTTTAATCAAGAGTCACAGCAATGCTTAGTTTCAGCTTTATTCTTCCGAGAGCATCACTTAATGGTTAGAGAAGGAGCTTTGGGACCAAAAGGTTGCCAGTTTGATTCCCTTGACCAGCAGGAATGGCTGAAGTGCCCTTTAGCAAGGCACCTAACCTCCAACTGCTTCTCTAACCATTAGGCCATGGCTTCCCCAGACGATGTTCAGTGATGTTCTGTTGCAACACAATCCTCCAAGAGTCTATTATTGAATCAGTTTGTATGTGTATTTGCAGGTGTGATCAAATTTGGAAGGTGTCATTGTGCTTTTATACAAGCAAATCTTTAATAAATCAGGGTGTTACCAAGGATGTTGGAAGACAATGGAAGAACTTATGCATCTCGATGACAGAAAAAGACATTAGGCAGTGTAAACATCTGCTCTGTAGTCTAGTGTTGTAGTACTTGAGGCCGGTCTCAAGACCACTTTTTGATGGTCTTGTCTTGGAATCGACTGCATTTTTACTCAGTCCTGTCTCAGTCTCAGACATAGAGGACTTGGAATTTTATTTCAAGACTAGTCAAGACCACAACTGCGCAGATTTCACTAAATTGCCTCTATATTGTCTGATTTATTTATTAACATCATTACTGTGATTGGATGTAAAATTTCCTGCTTCAAATGCGACCAATAAAGTGACTCATTGCTAATTTGAAATTCTTCTTCTTGCTAACAGCTGTCACCCCTCTCCCACCCTGCCCTCCTTCACACAAACTGGTCTGGTCCTGGTCTTGACTCGGTCTCGCCTTGCTTTAGTCATGGTCTTGACTTGATCTCAACTCCTCAAAGTCTTGGTCTTGATACATGTTGATCTTGGTCATGACTTGGTCTTGGTTTTGGTGGTCTTGACTATAACATTACTGTACTCCTTGTCTCTGTGTCTAAGAAGCATGTTATAAACTATGAGACTGGAAACCAATCACTGAGAAAAGAATGTCAAAATGACCTAAACTGTCCAGTATTTTGGATGAACAAACACCTAAATAGCAACAGAAATGTCCGATGTATTCATTTGTACAGTATGAGGTTATTTATGTAAGTCAGTGATCTTGAGCATTCGTCTTATTGAGACGACTTGTTTAATGTGATAAACCAACAGGTCTGTAATCCTCTACAACACTACAAGCAAAGTGTAACAAAGCCAGTGACAAAACAGACATCACACCAGCAGGTGAATGCAGAGAAGATACAATACACTTTTAAACATTGCGATAAAATGCTACTACTTTTCACTATATAACACTCTCAAAACAACAAAAACATCTCAAGAAAAGTGAATGACACATCATTCATTGTGATCAAATAAAGTTGAGGTGTTTGGTGCCTGTGTGTGCCCCCCCGCCCCTGAAACTGTGAGTGTATAAATAATCATCACAATGTGAGCGCACAGTTTTCACACATACTGTAAAAGTGAGTGCACAATATTTTGGTGTGAAAAGTTTATGAAGGTGGCATTCTGCTCGAGTGCACAATCCAACACTTTCCATTCGGTTGTGATCAAGGACGTGATAAATAGAGATAGACAGCAGATACACTACAAAGCAATGAGTCACCAAAAGCCCTGTCACTGTGATGCTGAAAGCCCTCTATTTGATTCTACATTATTTTCTTTTTGATACGTGAAGTGTGTGTGTTTTAGTGCTGTTCCTTAGCCCATGCCAAGCTGTAATCATAACGAAGCATTGTTACAGAAAGCGCACATCTGGCAGGAGAACACACACACATTACTATCTTTGCAGGGCTTTTCCATTGCCTAACCATAAAGTAACCACTAGTTAAAAAAAAAAAATCATAACCCATTGTAATGCAGTCTTATCTACATGTGTTGTGTTGTAGCCATGTTGACAATTTCTTTCATACATGCTAAGGTTATTAGCTCATCCAGCCGACAGGTCATCCGTCCGATGTTGTCCACATTTCACACAAATCGCTTCTTCTCTCTCAATTCTTCACTGATTTTTAGTCTTTTTGACAGGAAGGTAGGTCTGCCTGGGGTGCATATGGCTTCTACCTAAATTTGCATAATTGCAATTAATAATGAAGATATGGAGTAATTAATCAATCCCTAAC
>JAOBAM010000001.1:44317227-44328223 GCA_025212355.1 Notarius kessleri | reverse complement strand
CTGTGATGACCTGGCGACTTGTCCAGGGTGTACCCCGCCTTTTGCCCGTAGTCAGCTGGGATAGGCTCCAGCTTGCCCGCGACCCTGTAGAACAGGATAAGCAGCTAGAAATGAGTTTTCCAGCATGAAATTGATGTTACAGAAAAATGTTTGTCAGTAAAGACAGCAGCATGTTACATAAGGGACCCCCTTTCAGACAAAAACATAATGAAGGCTGCTGGGTTTTGGTGCAAAATGAAGAAGCAAGTGCAACAGTCAGTGTCCAGAAGAACTGTAGCTGATTCTGTAAGATGCTCGGTAAAACATACCAGCTAATTTCCTTATAAAACTGCGCTAATTGTACCCGAGACTACTTTTTTTTTTTTTTTTTTTAAAGCAAAGGGTCATTACATGAAATATTGACTTTTTCATTTATCAGAATCAGAACCAGAATCAAGTTTATTGCTAAGTGCATTCTCATATACAAGGAATTTGCTTTGGTGATTGGTGCTTGAACAGTCAAAACAGAAGAATTTAGCAAAGACGAGCAGTAGCTATATACATAGAATAAGAAATAGAAGAATCTGAAATATCCAAATTTGAAAAGTGGACAAATTTAAGGGGTATGTGCATGAGTTGTTGAAGTCCAAGCTGTACAGTATGTCCGGAACGTGCAAAGATGGGTCATATGATGAAGATGGAGAAGAGACGTGATAAGTGTGTGTGAGAGGAAGAGAATGTGTGTAATGGGCTAAGTCAATAGCCAAGCTGTACATGGTGAGCTGGAATGTGCGATGAAGGTTGGAAGAATGAAGATGTATGACATGAACTTGAAATGTGCAAAATTGCAGTTCGGAGACAAAGTGCATTAATGTCACAGATTGGAAGTGTGAGGTTCGAGTCAGTGGGGGACTCTGACCTTATTGATGAGGCCAGCTGCAGTGGGGGGAAAAGCTAGCCTTATGGCGTGAGGTTTTGGTTCTGATGGACCGCAATCTCCTACCAGAGGGGAGTGACTTTGAAAAGTTTGTGACCGGGGTGAGAGGGGTTGGCCACAATCCTTTCTGCTCTCTTCAGCATCCTGGACCTGTACAGGTCCTGAAGAGACAGAAGGTTGCAGCCAGTTGTCCTCTCGGCAGAACGAATGATGCGCTGCAGCCTGCCCTTGTCCCTTATTGCATTTAATTTAATTAATTTTGAAGGCCTCATTGCTCTACAGCATTACTTTGCGCGTTGCTACTTTTTACACAGTACTGGATGTGTTTTTCTGTTTATGGAAGTTTTTAACGCTCATAAGGACATTAGTTAATAGGAGAGGAAACGAACATGTGAGAGCTTAATTCTGTTCTATTCGGAGGCTGAGTAAGTAGAGTATGTTGTTTTTTTAATAAATTAGATTGGCTGTGATTTGTTATTGGTTAGACCTGAATTGGAAAAGCAGTTTTCACTCAGATATTCTCGAATAATTAATTCTAGCATTTAGTTAATCATATTACCAGTTTTATAATATTTTAGCTAAGATCTAAAATGATTAACTAGAAAGAAATTGTTTTGTAATGGGCAATACGCATGAAAATGCTAAGTTAGAGGAGATTCTGTGATTGTACTTTTTAGGATTTTATAATTTTCCTGGTTATAAAGAAATCATAATCATTATGTTGCAGGCTGGATGCATCACACCGTGGAACAATTTGGCGCGCGCGGCTCACGGGACCCTTATTCTCTGGATGGACTCAACCGGGGACCATGGGCTCCCATGGGTGGTCCTGCCTGGCCTCCTCCTCCTTCCAGGTAGTTACACCTTTTCCCCCCAAATGCATAGTGTTTCAGAACATGCTGAGACTTGTTGCTGTTAGACATTCTGAATCTTCTTACAGGTGCTCACCTGGTGGTCAACCTCAGTTCCTCCCTCACGTCCCACCCAATCACATGACCGGACTAAATCATCCAAGTAAATTTTACAACAGTGGGTGAGTTTTACGCACATACATGGTTACAATTTAACCAGTGTTTAAATAAAATCTTATACAAAGTTGTTTGTGTCCCCAGGCCCGTGGCACGTGGCGGGGAAAAGCTGGACCTATCTCAGGCCTTGTTGCCAGGGTTACACAGGGATGTCCGGGTGCCCTCAACCTCTCCACGGTCATGGGATCCACTTGGTCAGCATTTTGAGCCATTGTCCAGTGATGATCACACCCGTCTCCACAACGGATACAATGCTGGACCACCTGCACACCTCACAGCCCGAGCCAACAAGCTGTTAAAAGTAAGAAAAGTATAATAATGCAGTGCTTTGCTGTTACTAATATATACACTGACTACCTGTTTAGTGTGAGCTCATCACAGCTTATAGTTTTTTTTGGGGGGGTCTCAGCTTTGAGGATGATATGTACATGAAAGTTTTAATATTGCCCTCTTTCTCCCAGTATGGTTCCCCTCCTTTGCAACATGGTTCTAGGCCCATGCCGCCAGTCCCTGATTTGTGGGAACAGTCTCATCAGCAGCAACAACCACCCAGGGGCCCTTATTCTCATGCTGGCCAGTTAAAGCGGCCAGCGCCTCCTCTGGGAGAGCACTCGGTCATCCAGCACACCCCTCTGTCCCTAAGCAGGCCTAATGAGGACTGTCCTAGCCCAAACAAGAGGAAGAGGAGTTCTGACTTGGAACAGGTAGGAAGTACTATTGAAGCAGATCAATCAAAAAAACTCATCAGTTGTCTAATAATAAAGCCCATCAGTTGCTTATTGGGCTACATGATGTAAAACCCTTTAAATAAACACACTTTTATACATCAGAACCTTAAATATTTTTGCTTACAGTTAGTATGTACAACTTTTTTAGTTTTAGAACATGTAGTCCTCTATGAAGGATGTTTAACTTATTCTGGTAATGGGTACTATGTGTGATGCTTGTTTCAGTGTTTGAAATTTTCTGTTTGTCTTTTTTGTAGCGCATGATGGCCCAGTACTCAGGGTCAGTGGGAACTTCACTGCCCTTGCTGCAGCAGCCTCAGTCCCATTATCCCCCTCTGCAAAAGGGCTCAGCAACTTGGCCCCCAGTAGAACGCAAGACGGACCACAATGAGTTTCAGGTCAGTAAAATATTAAACAGAGTAAGATTCTGTATCCTGTGCACTTTATTTTGGCCTTTAGTTTACTGATTAGCTGGACAGCACAATGTTAATTTGGTGTCGGATATGTCCATTCATCTAATATGGTCATTCGCCTCATTTGTCTGTTTACAGGACTTGCGCAAACAAGACATGGGTGACTGCAGTTACAAGCAGTTCCCATCCTCCAAACCTTCACCCATCTCTCCACCTCCCATCACTTCTGCCAGAAGCTATGAACAAGGCCGTGGTCCTCCGCACCAACCCCTTAAGTCTTCTCAATCACCACAGTCTCTGGAGTCCTCCTCTCACAATGTCCACCTCCACCAAACTACATTCCCCTTCCCAAACAACAAGTCTTCTGCTCAGACCCCAGGAGAGCACCGGGTCATTCCCACCCACAAAATGCATCCTTCTGGAGTGAGGTCTACTGGCAGCCAGGCACCCCGGCCACAACATTCATTGTCTTTGGCTGATCGAGAATGCCCTGTCCCCACACCAGCACACCACACCGCCGTGCCTTACAGCCACCCCAAATTCCAGCCCCATCCAGGGCTGATTCCCACCACCAGCCCCTCTTCCAACAGCGGAACACAAGCCGCAGCACCTCAATGCAACCCCCCTAAGCCCTGGAGAAACCAGATCAAACATGATAACCAGGCCTCAGTGAGTGTACAATTCAGGAGAAAATTGAACATAACCAGGAACTACGTATTTAATTAAATGTGCATGGACACTGTAATATCAGTCAGCTAAATTATGGTTTTATTAATATCACTTCATTATATGTTTAAAATCTTCTATGTTTCTCTTTAGGAGCTGGGTCCTTATCGCAGATCAGTAGACTCTCAGGTTTCCTTTTCATCTCTGCAGCAACAGCAGAGTAGAACTGGGCAGAATCAGGATGAAGGCATCTCTCAGGCTCGGGCACCAGTTATCACCTCCACAATGCCATCCCTGGAACCTTCAGGTCCTCCTTGTTCTATGGGACTCTACAGTAGCGTAGACACTGCGCCCACCATGAGCTCAGTGCCCTCTACTAACAGTTCTGTGGTCAGCAACGTTAAAAGCTGGAAGACTGCACACCCTTCAGCGCTAGTCTCAAACACCAATCAGACTCCGTCTGCACAAGGTCTCCCACACCAAGAGCATCAAAGAGCCCAGTCTGGCACCATAAGCCAGTCAAACCACCAACAGAAGGCAAAATTTCAACATCAAGAACCCCATCTACCCCACCAAGGGCAAGACAGATCCCATTACAACCCAAAAGTGTCCTCAGCTCCTTCCTCTCTCAGCTCAGGGTTTCAGAGATCAGGAAATAGTGTCATCACCAGCAAGGCCATTGACGACCTCTTGCAGGCTGCAAGTTCACCCCTTCATCACACACAGCCTGCAGTGTCCATCACTGTGAACGCAGCCCCTCAACAACAGTCTAACTCTTTGCATCATGAACTGCCTCACCAGACAGCCCCAGTCTTATCTCAGGTGCCACCTGCCCAAACATATCAAAGGCCATGTCATCAACCTACCATCTCTAGTCCCCAGTCTATTCAAGAAGCACTTGAAAAGCTTGATTCTGAGCTTCAGGACCATATGCGAGCTGAAGAGAGAAGAAAGGAACAAGAGGAAGTGGAGAGAAAAAACAATAGGGAGAGTAATAAAGTAAGAAACAAAAAGGTCAATGAGGAGTCCACAACTGAGAATCTGGACAGCTTACTGTCAAATACTGCTACTGATCCACCCCCTCCGTGCCTGTCTCCAGCCATTACACCTTCCACAGTTTCACCACCAACCCAGACATCCCCACCTTTTCCCTGGCTGAGTAGGGGAGGTGTGCCTACACGTCAACCAGCACCTGGTGCAAATCCTGTCGAAAGGTCTCAACCGCCTCCTCTCACCCCTCAAACAGACTATGCCCGTGAAAAGCAGAGGCAGAGAGAGCAATGGAATGCTTCGGTCACTCCTGCTTCACAGAATACCTCAGGGATTCCTACATCTATATATTCCTCCAAACCTGTCCCGACAGATTCTTCAAATAAAACAATTCAGACAACCTCTTGTTCATCCAAAGTCTCTACCATGCAGAAGACCTCTCATAATATAAAGGCTATGGGTTCTGTCTCAAACCCTCCAAACCTCCAAGAGCCCCCCAAACTCTACCAGGCCTTTCCCATGGACACGCTACTATCTTCTTCAAAAGACACCAGTCCAACTACTTTGCACAAGCAGATAAGTGGTGGGCTAGGCAGTTTAGACAGCAGTGCCAGTAGCACCAGTGGGGATTCAGATAGTGCCCAGTTTGAGGAGGAACCTTCCGAGCTCTTGCCTGATGGTTTGGCAAACATTATGAAGATGTTGGATGAGTCCATTAAGAAGGAGGAGGAACTATATTCTGGCCAGAGTGATGGGCAGCCTGACCCAGAGATACCCTTTTCTCTTACAGTGGCACCCATAAAGAGTTACTCATTTGCTCCCGACCTCATGCCTGCCCTGAAACAGCCATCTACAGAGGATTATTCAACGGACACCCATGCTAGCCCACCTGTCCTGAGTCGTCAGGGATCTTTGGCATCCCCTTGCAGCCGTACATCTTCACTTGAAGAAGAGGAGGACACCCTAAAAATCATCCAAAAATCTGACAGTACTGTCAGTACTCCATCTCAAGATGGTGGTGTTGGCATCACAGGAAGTAGTTATCGCCATAGTGACTTGGCTAAGCTTTATGGACTATCGGAGGGAGTGAAGAGTGAGTGTGAGGAGGAGGAGGAAGAGGTAGAACAAGAGGACGATACACCTTCCTGTTCTCCACCACCTACGAGGCCACACCTGCATCAGACAGGTGTGAACAGCATGTTTAAAAACTTGGCCTCTGTGCTGGAGAGCCAGAAGTATGCCTACCGTGGAGGACCATTTGGTCGACCACCACCTTCAGCTCTGGTAGGAGTGAAGTATTCATCATCACTTTCATTGGGCCCAGATATCTGTAGACAACAAAGCACTTCTCCCACATCAGGCTCAACCAATCATCCAGGCTTTAGTCATCAAGCCCAACCCTCAGTGAATTCTACCTTTGAACAAACCCATCATCTCTCACCATCAGGATCAACGCCAGAAAGAAAAGATGTTATAGTCTATCAGTCGGATTTCTCTGGATGTGAGGAGGATGAAGAAGTGAGAAAGGGGCTGATGGATGAAGAAGATCCTAGTATTGTAAAGGACTCCACAGAGGTAGAGCGGAAGCCCAAGCTCACCACAATCTCAGAATCGTCGCTTGCAGAGCTGGGCCGTAGTTGCGAGGTGATGCTAAACCGACACAATCTCCCCTCAATGATATCGTCATCAGACCACAATAAGAAACAGAGACTGCATGTACCTGAAAAAGACAAGAAGAGAGAGCGCAACTATAACCAGGAGAAGAAACACAAACGCAGCAGCAGTAGCAAAAAACGTGAGGAAAGGAAAGAGAAAAAGAAAAGACACAGAGAAAAACAAGAAAATATGTCCGTGTCTTCATCAAGCCGAAGGCACAAGGAAGGCAAACCACATAAAGAGAAAAGAGGCCACATAGACAGTCAGAAAAAGGAGCTCTGGGAGAAAGAAAGAGAAACAAAGAAAAAGAAAGAGGAAGGAGGTGAAAAAGAGGAATGGGTATGCCGGAACAAGGAGAAGAGTTTTAAATCAGTAAGTTCTTCATTGGATCATACATCGTCTTCACCTGCACTGGGTTCTGCAGACTTCCAGAAGTTAAAAGCTCTGACAGATGGCCCACCCAAAGAGCTGAAGATTCGTCTGATTAAAGTGGAAAGTGGAGATAGAGAAACCTTCATTGCCTCTGAAGTTGAGGAAAAGAGAATTCCACTTGGAGAGATCACCATCAAAAACACAGCCAGTGAAATCATCAGATCGTGCAAGTGAGTGATGGTCACAGTTGATAAATATAAGCATTCTTAGTAACCTGCTTGTAGCTTGTTAACTTGCTATGAGGGTTAGAAATCGTCCAATCAGTTATCAATGCCCAGTACATGGCATGTGTACATATAGCGGAAAACTACTGCTGTGCTGAGGATTACTTTCTCTTGCTACAGGCAAAATTAATATTAAACCAAGACTTGTATTGGTTTCAGGGGTGCCCGCATTAAGGGGAAATTCAAGGAATCCTATTTACTTCCAACTTTCTCTGTGAAACCGGTTATGACCATGGAGCACTCGATCCCACGGGAAAAGCTCAACCCTCCTACACCAAGTATCTATGTAAGTGCATCATAAACACAAACGCAAGGCTTTTTGTTTTGGTACAGTTGTTGTGACAAACTATATGATTGAATGCTCCAAATAAGGTGTGAGAGATACACATATACTTTCAGTAATGCAAAATAGTATTTAATCATGATATTTTGCCATTTTCCATCATAGCTGGAGAGCAAGAGGGATGCTTTCTCTCCTGTGCTGCTTCAGTTCTGTACGGACTCCAAGAACCCAATTACTGTCATCAGAGGCCTCGCAGGCTCTCTCAGATTGAGTGAGTACCACACACAGTGTGGCATCAGTATTTCCCTTCCTGGAAAGGGGCTCAATATTATTTAAAAAAAAAAAAAAAATTCAATAATTTTATGCATTGGAATTGTCTCCCCTTTGATTTTTCTCTGGATATAGATTTGGGTCTCTTCTCCACAAAATCGCTGGTGGAGGCAAATGGAGAACATGCAGTGGAGGTGAGAACTCAGGTGCAGCAACCAGCTGATGAGAACTGGGATCCCAGCGGCACTGGGCAAATCTGGCCATGCGAGAGCAGCCGATCACACACCACCATAGCCAAATATGCCCAGTACCAGGCCTCCAGCTTCCAGGAAAGCCTACAGGTGAGACCAATTTTTTTTTAATGTTTTGGAGTAATGCTAGTCGTTTTCTATTAATCATAACACCATCATATTTTCACGTATTTGTTCAGTTGAAATCACTGTTTTGTTTGTCTGCTCTTACAGGAAGAGAAAGGCAGTGATGAGGATTATGATGATGAAGATGAGAAGAAACCTGTCATTAACTCAGACAGTATAGGCAGCAACTCCTCAAGCTCAGGCTTCAGGTATAATTAAAGCTAATTAAAACAGATTCAGTAAAACGTGTTTTTCATCAGGCAGTATTGAGATCTCATGGAGTACAGACTCTGTTTTATACTTTTATGTAATAACTCTCTTCCATGCATTCCTCCCCCTGGTGGTTTTATCTCAGCTCAGAGCAGAAACCTGTGGGGAAAATCATCAAATTTGGTACCAACATTGACCTCTCTGATCCCAAAAGGTAAGAAAACTACTTGTTTATCCTATCTTGTGTTTGTCGTACTAAAATTGTTTTGCGGCTATGGAAGATTTGGTTCTAGATACCTCAATTAGTCAGTCTAGTAATTTACACTCTAATTCATTCAGATCCATTTGTCACATTTTTGAACCAAAGGATGATGGATATGTAAAACTATTTCATGTAATAAAATATTTACCTTTGGCGCTCGTATACAATAGTTTGTGTTTCTGCTATTAAACACACACACGTTTTGTTTGCCTTCAGGTGGAAGCCCCAGCTACAGGAGCTGCAGAAGTTGCCAGCATTCATGCGCGTGTCCTCCAGTGGCAATATGCTCAGTCATGTGGGTCACACCATCCTAGGCATGAATTCTGTACAGCTTTACATGAAGGTCCCTGGCAGTCGGACACCAGGTAGGTGTTTTACGTGTGTTTTAATGACCAATACATTAAGTTGCCTGTTTAATATGTACACTCTGCTTTATCTACATTCACTGATGATTTTATCAGGTCGTATTTTCTGAGTGGCAGTTATTATATCGAGCTGTTGCTCTTTTGATTTAAGGGACACAGTTGAGCGCATGTTCCCAACCCTCCTGCTCAAGTCTTGTCTGTTCTGCATATTTAATGTTTTCCCTGCTCCCAATACACATCATTCAGCTAATCATCTTTTCCTGAGTTAGAGCAGCGAAAACGAGTGTAGCACGGGGTACTTTGGACCAGGGTTGGGAACATGTGCAGTAGAGGGTAAATAATTGTGCATAGTAGCACAAGGGCTACAATCAGTTAATGTCTTTTTAATATAAAGTGTACATAATAAATTGCCAACCCAGTATGCAATAAATGTTAACTAGAAAAAATAAATGTATATTGCTTTGCTTGTGATTTTAATATGTATGTAACTGTTCATAGGTCACCAGGAAAACAATAATTTCTGCTCTGTGAACATTAACATTGGCCCTGGAGACTGTGAGTGGTTTGCTGTCCATGAAAACTACTGGGAATCCATCAGCAATATCTGTGAGAAGTAAGACATCATGTTTGATTAAATCACTGACTGACTTTGCATTATCACCATGGCTCGCTTGAAGAGCTGGACCAAATATTTGAAGATGAATATGATCCTTGCATTTTAGGTTAACGCTGCCTAATGGAACTCTCTGCTTGTGATGGAGATGCTCTCCTTTTGAATAAAATCAGATTAAGTAATAGGAAAATTAGGTTATAAGCGGTTTAACCCATTTTATATGACCGAGTTCATACACGTTTGGGCTCTGGTTTTGGGTTTGTCCATTCAAAATATTATGATTAATTGCATTCCCCCCCCCCATTATCATTTTCAGGCATGGAGTGGATTATTTGACTGGCTCTTGGTGGCCAGTGTTAGAGGATCTCTACAACTCCAATATTCCAGTGTACCGCTTCATCCAGAGGCCTGGAGACTTGGTATGGATCAATGCAGGCACGGTGCACTGGGTCCAGGCTGTGGGTTGGTGCAATAACATTGCATGGAACGTGGGTCCACTGAATGGTAAGTGGCCCCCTAGTGGCTAAGCTAGGTATAAAAAAAAAAAAATAATGAGCATCTAGGCAATCTATATTAATGAAGTCGAATAAAACGCATGTAAAGACACAATAATTCAGTAACTCTTCAGTAGTCTTTCTTTTGCACTCCTGTGACTGACTGTGTACGTGTTCTTGTGCTTTAAGCGTACCAGTACCAATTGGCTCTAGAAAGGTTTGAATGGAATGAGGTGAAGAAGGTCAAATCCATTGTGCCCATGATTCACGTTTCCTGGAACGTGGCCCGCACAGTTAAAGTTACAGACCCCGACACTTACAAGATGATTAAGTGAGTATCTGCCATGCAAGAAACACCGTATTGGTTACTGGGCGTGTAGTTATGTTAAAGTGGCTCTATGTATATTTCAATAAGGTGTTTAAGTCAAATGTAAGGATGTTAAATATTCCTAAATCATACATATATATACTGTATTTTGATAATGTTCTTATCCATTCTCAGGCACTGTCTCCTTCAGTCCCTGAAACACATTCAAATTCTGAGAGACCAGCTGGTAGCTTTAGGGAAGAAGATCTCTTACCAGAGCAGAGTAAAGGATGAACCAGCCTACTATTGCAATGAGTGTGACGTAAGTAATTCAGTGTCCTCGTACTGTAGTCTACCACTCGAAAAACATACATTTGACTTTGCAACTATAAGGGTCTATATCAGGAGTCAACAACTGGCAGTCTGCAGTCCACATATCGACCCAGTAAAGTGTTTTATTGGACTGAAACAGGTTCTTGAAAAATTGCTGTAGCAGGGCTCGTGAAAGAACCTGTGGGGGGGACTGACTGTAGTTCAGCAACTTGAGTTTTCTAAGCATGAACCAGCTCGGAGTCTGTAACAAATCCTCTGATGCAGCCAAATGCATGCATTTATGTAAATTATTTAGCTGAAGGCAGCTTTGTTTAAAGAACAAAGCCTCTTTTGGAGAAGTGCTTTGTTGTCTGTAGACATCTAGGCCCAATAAAAGTACATTTTCAGCCTTTTTTTTTTTTTTTTTTTACCCCCACTCAAAGAAAACTTGATTAAAAGAAAATTTATAAA
>JAOBAM010000001.1:44289445-44301402 GCA_025212355.1 Notarius kessleri | reverse complement strand
GAGGAGCTGGCCGAGGTGTCTGGGGAAAGGGAAGTTTGGGCTTCCATGCTTAGACTGCTGCCTCCGCGACCCGGCCCCGGATAAAGCGGAAGAAGATGAGATGTGATGAGATGAGATGAGATGAGATGAGATGAGTGTATGGTATTAAACTGTATGAGGTTATGTCTAGTGTTAACTGAACAATCATTTACATTAGCAAGACACTGGTCCCAGAACACCTCACTTATGTCTTCGTTCAATTCCAGGGCCCAGGCCTGTCTATGGGCAGAGGTATCTGTATGTGATAGTGCAAGCAAGGCTTTATGAAAGTAAGATACAGACCCATGACTGAGAGGGTTAAATTTGTTGATGATGTCAAGGGTTTCATGGCAGGGGATATGCTGACAGTTGGGTATGTGCTTTCCTGTGAATTCACATATTTGAAAATATCTGAAGAGATTTGACATAGGAATGCTGTATAAACTCTGAAGTTGGGCAAAAGAGGCAAATGTACCATCAACATATAAGGTGTTCAAATCATTAATACCCCTCTGTTGCCACATGAAAAACAGAGTCACTCAGACCAGGGGAAAAGGTGTGATTTTTGCATATTGGGCTAACCAAATAAGTGCAAGGTGCTTTTATGTATCACCTAATGTGGTGCCATATTTTCAGAGTATTATGTATGACAGTGCTACCATTGTATGATCCCTTACTAGCTTTAGTGGGACTATTTAACAGGGCTGAGAGTGAAGTATTCTTGCACAGAGCCTGCTCCATTGCTAACCAAGCTGGGCAAGCACAGGAGTCAGCTACAGGCCCTTTGTTCCACCAGGAAATTATGGTTAACTGTGTAGCCTAGTGGTAAAGTTTAAAGAATGGGAGAGTAAAACCTCCATACATCTTTGGTTTACATAAATGCTTTTTGGCTATGCACACGGTTTTATAGTTCCAAAGGAAAGGAATAATTATTTTGTCTAACTGCTTGAAAAATGACTGAGGAATGAAAAATGGAATACCTTGAAAAACAAAGAGAAATTGTACAAGTACCACCATTTTGATTGCATTGATCCTCCCAACCAAAGAGATTGGGAGGGTTTTCCAAAAATCTATATTCTTCTTGAGTTTATCAATCAGTTTCTGCCAGTTTAGTTTTAACAGATCATCAGGATTTTTGGTCACAGTTATTCCAAGATATGTAAAGGAGTCATAAGCCTTCTTGAAGGGTATGCTTTGAAAGAACTGTTTGTTATAAGTTTTTGAGATAGGCATAACTTCACTTTTCTCCAAATTTATAGTGAATCCAGAAAGATACCCAAACCTTTCAATCAACTTCAAAAGGGATGGGATTGATGTCTGTGGATGGGAGATAAACAAAAGCATGTCATCTGCATACATAGACACCTGATGTATGGTTCCATTGACTTCAATAGGGGCTATATCAGTATTCTGCCTGATTTTCAAGGCAAGTGGCTCTATGAGAATAGCAAAGAGGAATGGGGAGAGGGGGCAACCCTGACGGGTTCCTCTATAGATACTGAAGGGCGGAGACACATTTTGGTTGGTAATAACAGAAGCATTGGGTTGTGAGTATATAATTTCAATCCACTTCCTAAAAAAGGGCCCAAATCCAAACTGTTCTAAGGCTACTTGCATATAAGGCCACTCCACCTGATCAAATGCCTGCTGCGCATCTAGAGAAATAACAACTGCCTCCGTTGGTGAGCCACATTTCTATGAAAACAAGGATGCAGAAGTCACGCTGGGTAGTCCGCTGGAGTTGGATATAGTCCAGTTTATTTTCCATGGAGTAGACATTGGAGAGTAGAATGGATGGGAGAGCTGGCCGGCTATGGTTAGCTGTTAGCCTAGCACGGACACCATGCTTGCCACGTTTTTGCCTCCTTGCACACTGCTTTTGTTGACTCCTCCCCGGGTCACTGGCCTCAGGACTAGAGGCCTGTTCCTCGCAGCAAGCCGAGGTCGCATAGTTTCTTGAGCAGATCTTTTATTTTGTTTTCTGCATGATTTCTGAAAGTGTGTCTGGCAATGGTAGACACGATCACCAGTTGACCCAATGTTCATGTGCTGTACAAGGTTGAGCAAAGGAACAAACTGACATGAAAGCACCGTTTTGGATCCGGAGAGACCATTGTGTACTACTGCCACACCACCATCTTCCATGACATCCGTGTGCCTGGGAAAGCTGGTGGTGCCATTTGGCCAGTACAAGAATAAGAATGCACCATTCCACTGGCTTGTGGCAAACAAAGTGGACTACATGAAGTAGTAAGCATATTATATTTAATACCACTGTAGGCTATGCATTTTGATTACAGGCTTAAAATTATTAACTGTATATCTGTTTGCACAAATCTATGGCTATTGTCAGTGTCTTATTCACCTTTGCAGAGTTTCTTTATTCTGTCACAATCGCAGTGATAATGATGTTAAGTGTTAAATTTGATGTAGATGATTCCAGTATACTTGACAAGCACAGATCAGAGGTGATAAACCGACATACAAAGGAAGAGATCATGAACCAGTGGGTGAAAGACTACCTCACAGGAGTATGCAGAGAGCTTCCCACAGACCTCTGTCCTCCTTTGAGGCCAATGTCAACAAGTGCATCTACGGTCACAAGCCTCAATGCCAGGCATTGCCCGATTTGACCGACCAAGACGCTTGGGCAGAAATATTTTAGCGAGTAAAACTAGTATCTCACTGGACTGCAACAGCCTGCGACTAGTTGGAGACACAACGATTGTGATAAAATATGCAAATTAGCGACAATTTTCACTTGAAATCACACTGAATTGATATTCGCATATTTTATCACAATTCTTGTGTCTCCAACTAGTCGCAGGCTGTCGCAGCCCAGTGAGATACACTTGCACTTCCTGTCTCACGAAAACTGACTTGAGAAGGGTTCATGACGGCTTTGCGACACCAGCAACACATTTGCGGCTATTTTGAGAGAAATTTTGTTGCATGAATTTTTTGAACATGTTCAAAATTTCAGCGACAAAGGAGCGACACTTTGCGACTTATGCGAGGAAATTGAGAAGCCCCGCAAATGTTTCAAGACACTTTTGAAACTCTCTCACAAATGACGTTTGCAATTTGTCGCAAGCTGTCACAGATCATGAGATACTGGCTTTAGGCCCGTTCAGGCACACCTATGGTCAGCTTCTTTAAGCACAAAAATGATTTTCGAGCAAGTATGTTACAAAAAACAAGACGTATTAATCAGCATTTTCACCATTTTGTTTTTTTCTTCCCCATTTGTAATGGCAATTCCGATTGGCTTGTGTGCACATTTGTGCTTTTCATCAAAAGTGGTCACTGGTGCCCTCTACGTTTTCCTAGGTTGACTTCAGAATGTCCACACATATGCAAAAAAGCTAGTGGTAAGTACATTCAGTGACTGGAAAGACATGCCTTTGTGTCTCAAATAGTAAACCACACTATAAAAGGTTGTTTCATTTCCTCCTAAATGCAGTGACAAACTGACTGATACAGTATTGCAGTACAGACTCCCGTTTTATGTTTTTAGTTTTATAATTCCTCTTTACAATATTGCTTGTCATTGTTATAGGCAAAACAGTGTGTTTTCTGTCCTAAACTCTATATAAAAAGATGTACTGTATTATGCACTAGTACCATATAGAAGACTTACGTATATGATATTGATTTATGTTTCATGGTTACAGGGCTGTCATGTTCTTCTGTTACAGAAATGTTTTTTTTTTTAAATAAATGTGCTTTTGTCTAAACAATTCAATTATATCTCTAGAAAACCTCAGTATTGCCTTGAATCGTGTACTTGAAAACTTGCTGAAATACCGCAAAATTTTAGGGCAAAAGAAAATTCAAAGGGGGCAAAATTTTTTTGAGGCCATTTGTCCTGCAGGGCAAAAGGTGTCAAAAGTTAACGTTGAGGCCTGGGTCAGAGAGGGTTTGAGGATCACAGCTTTCAGGAGATGTGGGAACTCTACAGGCAGTACTCAACCCTAAAGGACAGGCCTGAGCATTTCAGTCCTGAGCAGAGAGAGAGAGAATATACAGAAGGTGTACAGTTCTGTAAGGTGGCATCTGCACACATCAGTAATGCACAATGTCTGGATGAAGAGGTTCAGGAAATACCATTAATGACAAGGAGCAAGTGAGTGCTGTGAAACGAGCAGAATAACACAGTAAATGGAAAAATTGTTAAAATTAGTGATATTTTAAAATCACATTGACTGTGTGTTTACTTTTGGTCATTAAAAACTGGTATGTCATAAAATCTAGATAGTTACAATACGTTTTTTTGTCCAGTAGTCACAGGCAAGCACCTCCAAGTGTGATCCTTCCTCAGGGTCAGGAGAGGAGACTGAACTGTTAGCTGCAAGCAAGTCTGTGGAAGGTGAGTGAGATACAGAGAGATCAAACCGTTTTTAAACAAGTGTTGCCAGGCAAAACAAACCTTGCCCGACCTTTCCGGTGACCTGGACCTTCACCTTGACCCAATTATCCCCAAGATTTAATCAGGTAATCTACAGACCATTACCCACCAACCCTGAAAACATGAAGTCAATTGGTGAAACTGTCCAGACGCTAGATTGTTAACAGACACACAAACAAACCGCACAGATTACAATACCTCATCCCACTTACTCCATCGCAGGCGAGGTAAAAATAATTAATAGTTCAAAACTAGTTTGTTTGATCAATTCTTAGACTGTCAAGTCCCAAGAGTCAGTCAGTCTCTGGGCCAGGAATCCTGGGACAACACCAAGAAGCCTGAGTCCACTAGCCAGCCCACAGAGTCTCCATCTGCAACCACGGGTCATGATTACCCCATGGAATCGCCCCTGAATGACCCCCCTATAAGTGATATTAACATGATATGCAAACGAGAACAGTTTGTTGGAGGAGGTTGTGTTTTCACCTCCATTTGTCCATTCAGCATAACCCAAAAAAGTAGCAAGCAGATTGATGAAATTTTAAGGAAAGATGGGCCAAGGAATAGTTGATTAGATTTTGATGCAAATGCAGATACATATGTACATATCTGGATATTTGAACATGTTGCTTGGCAGAAGTATGCACTCTACCAACTGCCCTTCTAGTTAAAAATTGGTTGTGTGTTTACTGGCTCAAAGAGGACATCAAAGGAGGGCTGTTCACCCCCATTCAAACGTACAAAAACAACACCAGTCTGTTCAAGAGTCACCAAGTGATTAAAGCAGACCGCATGTGGTTTTACCCACCAGAGCTTCCTGGCTATGTCGGGGTGCTCTGCCAAATCCGTAGCTCTTTTTTTGGAGCTGCGTCTTTGTGTGGCACCCCATTGGAGTGTGGAGGTGCTCCCTGAAGTGTCCTCAAGGCAATGTGTGCATGTACAGGACAGAATGTTCACCTCTACAAGTCTGGTTACCATCACCAGATATAACTCACTTTGCCCATGTTGGTTATTATGTTACAGTTGAATCATTATTACTATGTACGTAAACATGCAAGGAAAATAGGAGCACAGAAAATCATATGCTGCTATTGATTTGTTTCAATTCTCCCCCCCCACCTGTACTTCAGGTACATCACATCTGTGACTTGTCCAACTGGTACATGATGTTCACTGAGGTCCTGTGCTGTGGACCGTGGAGTGGAGGAGATCACACAATTTGTCAGTGGCTTGCGTGGGACCCTGCCATTTTATTGCAAATTAGCAAGGTTCATCAAGCCATGTTCCCTGCCATCCTCACCAGCAAGTGAGTATTATTGAACATCACGTGTGCACCTTTAGCAAACTAAAGTAGTGGCCCAAATCAATGTCAACATATAGATGGGGACTCCGCTCACAAGTGTGGTGGGGATAAGAATGTTGTGCACCTTCTGTGAGACCAGACCCAAGGGAGCACTATGGTCAAGGTGTGTCAGCAGAAACAGGAGAATCATGGTGAGGAGTACCTCCAACATACAAACCTGTACACCACACATGACCGTAGTGGAACCCAGAGATCATCTCTGCATTAGGGCACACATTCCAGGTTCCACCTTCTCAGAAAGCACTTCCCTCTGCACCACTCTTGCGTCACACCCTCCTACTGGTGGAGACCAACAATGTGTGGGATTACTGAATCCAGATCCTCTCCACTTTTGGCACAGTGCTGAAAATAGATTCCACCAAGAAAATATGTGGCTCAAAAGTGTCTTACTGTATGATGCAAGACACATTGCAGTATTGTTTTTATTCAGTTTTAAATTGAACGATTTTTCACATTGCTGGAAAATTTTTTTTGTATTAACCCATCAATATAATCTAACAAAGGTTATTACATTATGCAAACCTGACCAATTAGGTGAGAAAGATGCTACCAAGGAGGGTAAACACTCAGCTGAGTGGCTCACCAGCATCAGAAATGAGCACTCTCAAATAGCTTCATTTGTGCTGACTTGTGAGGAGTCCACCAAGAAACTGGAACCAAATGTGCCGTGGAGTCATGGAACGGTTTTGGATAGCCAAGCCAACTAGTCCCAAAAATCCTGTATGTGGAACTGTGGTTGTTGCCATGAGCAGGATCCGACAGCAGTGGAGACTTTGTGCCAGCTTTGGGCGGACAATGGGATGGTTGTGTGTCTGGCCATCTTTCACTGGTTTGACGCAGCCATCCGCACAGTCAGTCACACTCCAAGTACATTGTGTTCTAGTCGGCACTGGCTGGGGCAGTGATTGCCTGCAGCCACACAGTCCTGGAGCTGCTCAAGTACATGTCAGATGAGGATGCTTTCTGCCGCTGAAACACCACGTGTGGAGAGTCATGCTCGGGGTTCAGGAAACATTCCGGCTCATCCACCTCGCTATTGAGGAGCTGAAAGGTCCCGTTGGGCTGGACACAAGGGGTGAGCGGACATGAGCCTTTTCAAAACACCTGGTATAAATGACTTCATACAAAATAGTTATGACAGCATTGATAAGGATGGTGTAGCATACAAAGTGAACATAACACACTGTATGCATGCGTATTCACAGAGGCCAGCCATAAGATGTGGGCAGGCCAGCGGCAACACCCGGAGTGCATCCAGGATCCATCAGACATGAACATGCATAGGGTGGCACATACAACCATCAACCATGTGGATGTGCCATACAACTGTCTGCATGTAAGCAAAAGCCTGGAAGGATTCCAAGAAGTTCTGCCACACATGATTCCAGGAACACAAGTGTAGTCTGCATACTTAACAGAATAACCATGTGCTCCTCTCATTATTCTAATACCTTTTATTGTGATATTTGGATCCCCACTGTGTAGCACTGCCTGATCGAGTTTACCTGATAAGTGGCATTGCACAGTGGAACTCTGACGGGAGCTCAGATGCCATGTTTGGTGGCAAAGGATGGCACCACAGGATCTACATGACACCATGGGTGCTGAGGCAGTCAGTCCGCTGTCGGCAGTTGTTCGGCGAGACCATGGAGGAGAATTTCCGAAGCCCTGCCAACATCTCTTCTGACGAGCTGCTCAGGTTGGAGTACCTGTTCAGCCAGAGCACAGGTGAATCTGGGCCCTTCTCTCTTCAAGACATTGTCAATGATGGACCCGATCCAGAGGTGGTTCAGCCTAGGTAGCCCGGTCCAGGTGATGCTGACGAAGCATACCAGAGCAACAAGGAGGCACACAACAATGTGCTAGCTGCTGCCCTGACCCACATGACGCTCACCAGAGACAAAACCTCTGCTGTTAACCCTCCAGCCTTTGAGTAGCTGTTTGTCTGTGAGAATGACAGTGCAATAATGGCTATTCCCCCCTCCCCCCCCAAAAAAAATGCCTTTGAACTTACCACATTTGTAGGACTTAAATACATAAATAAATAAAAATAGGAGAACGCCTGCAGTCTAAACTCTCTTCCTGGATTTCAAATGCTGGAAATCTTCTGCTCTGTACTGGTGGAGACTGGCCTGACAGAGGGCAAGCGGTCACTTAGCACTGAGCAGAGGAACAGGGTCCTCAAAGCATGGAATGCAGCCAAGCACGACAAGCAACCACAGCAGTTCAACAGGCTGTACAGGACACACTGGGGCACCACCCTCTACTGACACACGAAAAGGGATGATCTTGTTGATGCTGCTGTAATACAGAGGCTGAAGAATGCCAAGTACTATGTGCCAGCACAACTGGACATCAGTGCTCAGCACAACAGACTGATGAACATACTGATGAAACTGTTGTGGTTGCACTCACCTCAAGGGGCTCACACAAGTCCTAAGAAGAGCGCTATCTTGAAGGCGAACGAGAGAATCCAGCACCGTATTTTGGTGGAGGATTCAGTGCTGTGCAAAGCAGGCATTCCTCTACCAAAAATCAACATCAAGACCATGTGGGACTTTATCCGTCGCCAAGAGAAGCTTGTCAATCTCCACGCAACTAAACAGCCATCCATCATCACAAAGCTAACCTCCATCTCATCTCCAGACCTGTCTCCAGCACGACATCAGCCAGCAGCCCTTCCACCACCAGACTACCCCCCCCCCCCCCACGAAACATGCCCACACCTAGCATGGCAGGGACAAAATTGTTGAAGGGAAGCACATCGCAGACAGTTGGCACATTGCACAATAGTGGTAGTCCTTCAATCTGGGCAAGAGCTACACAGTACAAACATAAGCTGAAGGAACACCCCTCAAGAGCAGGAGCCAAACCATCACGGGTACAAAATCTTCCTGTCTGCAAACTCTGTGGCCAACCAACCCAGGGACTATTTATTTAATAATAATAATAATAATAAATAAACCCCACCCAAACCACAAGAGTGTATGACAGCTACGAACACTTCACCTCTGTTGTGGTGAAGTTGAAGGGATGAACTGTAGTGCTGTCTAATTTATTCAGTAAGGTGATCTGGAGGGAAGAATCTATCTAAATAATTGCATCTCTGACAAATCAGTAGGTTTTTTTTCATGGCTTTTCATTCTTCATGTTCATTATTGTAGTGTGTCCCCCATGCACTTTTCAATAAAGTGGTCAGTGCTACAGAAACTGAGTTGTGGAATGACAATTAATGCAATATTGGGAATACAGTTATGCTCACAAGTATACATACCCTGGCAGAATTTGTAAAATGTGTAACATTTCTTTTAAAGGTAGACTGCCTTTCAGATTTTTCAAGTTTAGGTCCTAAAAAGAATTTTCCCTGACATCCAGTTATTTTTGTTTAGTGGACCGAAAGTTACTGAATTCAAATCACAGACTTCCAATTTTATTAGTTTTTTTTAAATTGGACAATTAATGAATTTAGAGCCACGTGGCCCTAAATTCTCCACTATTTTTTCTTGCTTCACCAGGACCCCATTCAAGATACTATGTCATGCATCACGTGGTGGGCCTTCCCCGTTCACGCAAGGCATGGTGGGATACAAATTTGAAACAGGAGAGGAAAATTGAGGACGTGAATGAAACGTGAAAGATCGACTATAGTAACAGAAGGTGAGAAAAAATGTTATGTTGCGAAAGAAAGGAAACACAGGACCAAAGGAATAAATACCAGCAGTCAGCAAGCACCTTGGTGTGATCAGCTGTTTGTTTAGCAACAGAATGATGTAACTATCAGTGTACAGTCAAGGTAAACCTGTAGAAGGCAGTAATGCAACACTGGATGCCAGTTGCCGTAAACCCAAAAGAAGAAGGGAAAGAAGAAGCAGGTAAACCAGCGCATGGACTTCCTGTCTACTTGACCGCACGAAGAGAGCAATTTCATGCACATTATTTGAAAGGGAATCCCCTCAAACTAAATAATTTCCCAGTCACAGAATGGCTTTTTTTTTAAGATATTGCAGAAATAAACATATCACAATGACCAAATTTCAGAGGAAACTAAATTTCACAGATTGTATGAAATCAAAAGGCCATACAGCTGTAAGAAAACACAAGTGATCAGGCTAAACAACATTAAAATAAATGTAATGGGATTCAAATTAAGCCATAATGCATCATAGTGCGATCATTAAACAAAAAACAGGGTTTCCCCTCAAGCATCACAGCACAGCGGCCACCCTACCCTGAATTTATTGACCAATACACTTAGTGACATACCGCTACCTATTAAACCGCCACCACAACACTTACCATTTAGCCCTACAGTATAAAGCTAGAATCAACATGCATGTGTTTTGTTTGTAACCTTTAAGCAGGTAATCAATACAGTCCATGCAAGCCCATGACAGCCCATGACCCTGAACTTGACCCAAGTTCACAGCCGATGTCAGAAAAGGATATTCCATGCTGACTGGCTGAGTGTTTACAGTATCCCATGTTGATTGGATGAGTGATGTGCAATTAATATTCATAGGTAAGTTGTGCAAAAATGGTGGAGCCTTCAAGTTTGGTAGGAGTGAGCAAAACACAGACGGGTTTCAGCTTAATCATGGAGTTTTTTCACAAAGAAAACTGCAGAAAACAACTCTGCAATAGTGGCAGGCCATAGTTGTGAGACCGCGATAGCCAGTTTGCTGCATGTTACTCACCAGCTCGAGCCTGACAGTGAGTGTCATGCTGCTGATGCCAGTGATGATGCCACTGTCCAGGGAGCTGCCAGGAAATGGCAAGAAGAAAGTTCATCAGAGCAGAGGGAAAAAAGCAAAAAAACATAAATCTGGCATAGTCAGACTGGCTGAAGACATATGACTGGTTGGTGGTCTCTCCAGGAAAAAAGGGTATGTTCACTAGATCTTGTATATGTGCATGTGTAAAACAACGAGACCACATGTTTTTAATGTTATGGTGATATGTCACTGTCAAGCTGGAATGCAACAGTCTTTAGAACTTAACCCCATGGCAAGTTATGATAAACTTAAGTTTCCACATTGCTGGTCACACACTAATGTCTGAATAAAACTGAGTCTTCAATGACTCAGCTGTCCAAATATTATAGATTTCTAGGCCTAGATCTAATCATGTACATGCAGGTCTGCAGTGGTTTCATCATGTTCACAGGTGTTCATTTTTAAGTTTTGTAATTACCTGATACATATTTCATGCTATCTTTTTTGGTAATACACAGGAATGTTGTGCAACCTGTGCCAAAAACACAACACCAAATGCAGAAGTTGCTCCCAAGTGTGGGTAGAAGAGCCATGCATCATCCTGGTGGCATATAGCCTTGCGTAGCATCGCTAAAGTGCAATGCACCGGGAGGCTCAGTAGCTGGAGACAGACAGAGTCTTGGCCAGTGCGGGTGGTGGCATTATGCGGACTTTTGGGTAGCAGGTTACTCAGAACTGTACGGGGCCTCTACATGCTGTAAGAGGGATCTATTGGCTGATGAAACAGGAGATTCCACACATGACCACATATCCTTCCCTGTTGGAACTCCTCCAAGCCTGCAGCTGTCCCCATATCAATGAATTGTACAAGGGGACAGCTTGTACAATTATACAGAGAAAATATTACTGTACTCAAATCACACTCAGTCATTATGATGACAAATGCTGATGCACATGAACATGTGGTTGGGGGTTGCAGGGAGAAAATGCCAAATACACTTCCAAACGGTTCATCCAGCAAATTGTGCAAATGTTGTGCTCCCATAGTACACAGTGATCAGGTTGATGTGCACAACAGCCCAGTGTTCAGCCTGCTCACTGATGAGATGACTGATATTTCAGTACTGAAGCAACTCACGGTGTATGCACACTACTGGAAGAACTCTCAGGTTTTTCAACACTGATTAAAGTCTCTCAGAAACTTAAAATGGAATATAATTCCAGGGTTAATTTGTTCATCAGCTTAAAAGTACGTACACAAGTAGGCCTATTTATGTTGAACCCGGCAGGTGAAGACCAGCTTCCTAGGTTTGGTAGATCTGCCTGATGGCCATACAGAAACTATTACCAAGGCACTAGATTAAATTAGATTAGATTAGATAGAACTTTATTGATCCCTTTGGGCGGGTTCCTTTAGGGAAATTAAAATTCCAGTAGCGTCACTACAGGATAAACA
>JAOBAM010000001.1:42742539-42752633 GCA_025212355.1 Notarius kessleri | reverse complement strand
CTGTGAGGTCAAATGTCTGTCCGAAAACCTTGTGAACACAATATCTCCAAGGCAGATGAAAGGAATTTCACCAAACTCTCACCATTTGTGCATTTGGGGACAAACATTAACTGATTAGATTTTGAGTTTAAAAGGTCACAGGTCAAGATTACTGTAAGGTCAAACGTCCATCCCCAAATCACAAATTAATAAGGCGTGTAGTCTACCAGGCGGAGGCATCCCCATCGACGCCGTTGGCATCCAGTTCTATCTAGTTTGTTACATCTTCACAAATTATTCTCGGGGAGAATTATAGTGTTCTGTCATGTTTACAAGTTCGATTGGCCTTGATATCTCACCCAGTATTACTGTAATTTCTCTGGTACGTTGCTCCTTCACCCAGCTTATTGTACTGATATTATAACTCGCAAATAAATGAGTTCAGTGATGGCATTAACCACGGCGACTAACTCTAACGTAATTTCATACCAGTTGCCTATTGACTGCATGTCCTTATCTAATCCTCAAAGAACTAACTAACCTCAGCGAACACTCAGAGAACCTAGCCAGAACATTGTCATAGGTTTTCCAAAGTTTTCTTGTGTTGCAATAGCGAGGGGAACTTTAATACAACCAAACAGGAACATTCTCCAAAGGCTCTCCGAACATTCCTACTTTACAAACGTTAGAAGAACATTCCATAAACCAGCACATGCAATCAAAAACTAACGTTATAGACACATCAAACAAACATTCCTGTAAAACCCAAGGACAACCAAACAAACCTTCTTTACTGAGTATGACAGTAATTATTGATCTGACTGTGTAAACCACAATGGTGATAATAGTGATATGCTGTCATGTGGTTATTCAGCGGTTAAAAGAAAAAGTGTCAGCATTTATACTTTAGGTCACTTCATTACCAGCAAAAGCTTACATCAATTTTCAGATCGTGATGATAATATTTAGATGTAATTACAGGGTTTGGCCAATAGATGTCAGTAAAATACCACAAGATGCTCCTGCACTTGCACTGTGCCCTGACTGAGGAATTCTCTTCATGTCTGCTCTCATCTCTGTGAAGGCCACTGGGAAATATTTGTAGACAAAGGCTACAGCTTTTTACCATTTGAATCAGTCGGAATAGGAAATAAAACATCAAAGTCCGAAATACTAAGAAATATTGCTGCTTTAATAGAAACTGGAGTTTTACTGGAATTTTATGTCCAGAGCTTTACAGTCATCACCATGAGAACTTTTCTGGAGTTTGCTTTCCCATTTGCCAAAATGCCAAAAACAAATAAGGTCCATTGATTTTTTTTTATTCTCTGAAACTGATCTTTTCAGCAGCCTGAAAAACTGAAGAGAAATCACTATTCATCACAGATTTTCAAACTTATTTCATTGTGTTGTATTTTACATATGCATATAAAATGGATTTGTAGGTTAAGCCAGCTTCTGAAAAACGGATTTCCTAACCAAGGAAATAGCTTTGGTGTACAGCAATGTATTTCGAGTATATTAGAATAAAGAGATTGGTGTAGTGGTTAGCACTGTTGCCTCACGGCAAGAAAGTTCTGGGTTTGAGCCCAGTGGCTGACGGGGGCCCTTCTGTGTGGAGTTTGCATGTTCTCCCTGTGTCTGTGTGGGTTTCCTCTGGGTGCTCTGGTTTCCCCCAAAGACATGCGGTTAGGTTGATGTGGGGCGGCCTTGGGCTGAGGTGCCCTTGAGCAAGGTACCGAACCTCTGACTGCTCCCTGGGTGCTCTTGGCTGCCACTGCTCTGGGTGCGTGTGTTCACTGCTTCAAATGCAGAGGATGAATTTCACTGTGCTTGAAGTGTGCATGTGACGAATAAAGGTTCTTTTTTCTTCCTAAGATGTCTTTTTTTCAGTGTACAAATAGTGTATAGGATCATACTTGACTTTCTATTTAAATATGGGCTCGTTAAATATCAGGTCGTGATAGGTCTGCATATCAGCCTGTGTGTGTTTTGTATCGGCTGTGGCACAGGGTGACCTTTATTAAGAGAGGAGTGGGCATGCAGACCAATTAACATTTGAGTCACTTCTTGTCATTAGCAAGTCTTTGTAAAAAGGACCTCATGCAGAGACCAAGACACATGAATGTGCTTTGCACTTAATCACAAGTGACACACTTC
Source organism: Notarius kessleri (assembly GCA_025212355.1). Taxonomy (NCBI): domain Eukaryota; kingdom Metazoa; phylum Chordata; class Actinopteri; order Siluriformes; family Ariidae; genus Notarius; species Notarius kessleri. The sequence continues at coordinate 42,750,494 of JAOBAM010000001.1, read as the reverse complement.
TGGCCTTAATAGAGCTTTACGTCAGCAGACTCCTTTACTTGGCAGCCAGTATCATTGGCACAGGCTTCTTGAGGGGGGGTTCTGAACACTTCTGTTTGTCAGTAACATGGTAGAACCACTTCAGACACCAGGTTAAGGTAGATATGTTTGAAAGTTGTCTTTTGGCAAGGTGTGTTTTGATGAGCTGTTAGAAAGGCAACATTTCCCTGTGACCTTATCACAGTTTTTCCCTACTGAGATATCCCTCACACACCCTGACTTTCATCTTGACACACAACCACACACACTTCCACCTACCCCTCCCACAAACAAACACAGAGCCTACACCTCTATAGCATATTCATATCTACATCAACGTAACTGCCATCCTTTGGCGCCTTTCACTTTCTAGACCAATAACACATCTCTAGACACCCACCTCTCTCTGACTTGTATATAATCTACTTCATACTGCATTTTGACCACTGTGATCAGCTCTCGGTGGACCAAGCGAGGTAATAGGCCTGGGTTTCTGGGATGAATACTAGGATGTGTTCTCCAATGCAGGTAGTGGTCTTGGCTCTGTCCCTTATTGTGCTAGTGAGTAAGGTCAGTACAGCTCCCAGGACCGACTTACTGGCTCATCCGCTCCAAAACGAGGCAGATGGGAAGAAGGTAAGAATAATTTGTGATTTTACTTTTATCTTTATTTGTAATGCAGAGATTTATTTTGCTACGTCAATCTTCAGTTTTTTAGACCTATAGAAACTTTTTCCTTCATATGCAAATTTTAATGAGTAAATACTTAACATGAATAATTGGATTTTCCTCCAATTTCTAGTATAGTTAAGAAATTACACCAGACCAAAATTATACTGTATAATAAATTATAGGAGTTATTTTTATATTAGGTCATGTTTTGCTGTTTGTTCCCTTACACTCCTCAGGATAATGTTTCTTATCCTGTGCATAGGACCTTTCCCGCATACTTCTACTGAAGCTTCTTTCTGAGCTGGAGATCCCAGACGAGAATGACACTCTTTCTGATGATGACTTGGAGCTGAACCGCATCCTACGCCATCTTCCCTTAACCTCACGTGAGCGGAAAGCTGGCTGCAGGAACTTCTTCTGGAAGACGTTCACCTCCTGTTAGCCACACCATTGCATAAAATGGTTGCATGGTGGCTTCATTTTTAAAAGAATTTTATGTTTTAGCTTATGTTGCTATTTAACCCTCATGCTTGGTGGAGTCCAATTTCCATAGAACTGGATCTGGGCCAACCCACTATATAGAAGTGTGTATGTGTATGGTTTTGAGTTTGGTTGTTTTAACCAAGCATAGTAACATTAATAGACAAACCAGTGGCTATGGCTATCTGACCTGTACTGAGACTAATTTCATGGTTGTATAAAAAGATCGTCTTAGGATGGTGTAACAACTCAATGGTATAAATCCTAAATATGGAGTCCACATAACTGAAAAAATAAACGCTGGTTCTTTTCAGACACATGTGAATGAAATAGTTTTATATATCTGCAATAGTCATAACTAAATACTACTAAGTGATAGGTTACACACATGGTTGCTAAACAAAAATCACTTGCTGTGCTGATGGATGGGTTTATGAAATGAAGTTTCTTAATTATGCATTAATGAATGTTGGTTTCATAATGAGTCATAAAAAGGTGGTGAAATTCTGTTGCATGAAGAGCACTTGTTCAGTGATAAAACATTTAAGATTAAACATTTAGCTGGCACTGCTGCATGGCAGGAACAGGAAAAAACATGCAGAGGGATGAGAATGTTCACATCACACAGGCAAGTCACTGGATCAATCAGAACCACAAGATTAAAAGTACAACCAAGGAATAAGCAAAAATAGAAATTAAAAGGTACATTACAAACAACATATTTTGGATTGTTTAAAAACAGATTTAAGATTTTTAAATAAAATTTAGTTCAGTAGATGATGCCAAACTCTTTCAAACTCTTTTTCAATTTGAAATTCAATAAATAAAGAAAAGATCAACTGACGTTTTGTGCTCTTACTTGTTGGGGTGAATAATGACACTAAGAATAATTAACGTGAAGACTAAAGTTCATGAACACAATCAGTAGGTATCCAAGTCAGATATCCAAATTATTAGAGTTTCTGATGGTGAAACTTGCAAGTCAATTGAATCAAAAATCAATTTATTTATTTTAACCAGCAGAAAGGACAAATGAAAGGTTCAACTAATAATGAGGGCATTTTCATTAAAAAAAAGACCACCCACAGATGGCAACAACCTGCAATATGTGTTTTGAATAAAACAGCGCCTGCAACTGAGATGGACCAAAAAGTTCATTCACCTGGTTGCAGTTCCTACATTGGTTATTCAGCAAGCAAGGTGCTCTTTGTTTTAGTTGCTTTTAAAAACACAACTACACCCATTAGGAATACGTTTTCTTCAGAATGCAATTTGAAACTATGTCTGCCATGAGGGCTGCAAGCGACAACTTTATTTTAAGGACTTTATTTTAAGGAGGCACTGAACTGTAGACCACCAGTCTCATTTTTGTTTCTTTTTATATCATAGCATTTAGCTGACTACACACTTCACCTGCAAATCATTTTCACTACATCTCTAAATCCCTTTATAGGCAACTTTACTACTAAGGTACTATTTCATATACACATCAACCTGCACAATACAGTAGGGCTGTCCTTTCACAAAGCTCAACATTCTGAATCTTACAAAAAAAAATTCATTACAGTTCCTTCATTTAATTGTGTTTTAACACTGCGGCATTATGTTAATCTAAGGTAAGGTTCTGGTATTTAAAAAATAAAAAACCTAATCACAGATCAGCAAAATGTATCCTGCCATGGAGCTAATTGTGGCATAAACACAAAAAGATAGTATTTAGTCTTAGGTATTAAACAGAATAGTGAGATCCTTCAACAGCTGATCAGTTCTAATGTTAATCTAGTTCTAATTCACTGATGTGTCTAACGTTTCCTGTAGAGAATGTATGAAATTAGTCTTAGAGTGTTATGCACAGAGGCTAAATTAAATTAGTGTCCCGTGACCCTGCTGTTTGTGGAATATGGGACCAATAAATATAGATCTTAACTAGAGGATGTGAACAATAGACATTTTTAGTGAAATTCAATTTATTACTGCCATGATTTGTTGGGTTATTTTAATTTTGATTGTTTAATGTAATCAAATAATTCCGTTGCCTTCATTACAGATTCTCAGTAACAGTAAGTTATAGCTATAAAGTAGAAGAAAAACAAAAAACAAAAAAAAACCCTGATCATGCCCTTTCACCTGTTCAGAGAAATCAGCATCTTGTATGAATAACCACACATGTATGCATGCACATACAGGCTATTCACAATGAATACTTATTACCCCTATAAACTAATCATCTTGCTCATTAAAGTTAAGAATATTACTTGCCCTCTTAAAGTGGCCTATGCAAAAGACTTCATTCTTATTTTGTGGCTCCTGTCAAATATAAACCCTGAGTATAATTCAGCTATAATGTATGTAAATTTAATTCATTGTCTAGTTGCCTGCTAACATAAGGGGAGGGGGGGGGGATTAAAAGGATAGGTTAAACCTACTGTGAACACTTCTTTGAATATCCCTCAAAAGGTACAAAATAAAAAGGCAAAAAGAAAAAACCCCAACCCAAAGCAGTGAAAGAGAACAAAAAGTTGTTGTTAGCAATCAGTGGAGATTTTGGCAGAGAGATCCTGGATTCGTCGGGCACTGCAACTCTTGCAGAAAATGTGACCATCCAGAGGGTAGCAGCCTCGACCCTCTCCTTCAGACGAGAGGAGCAAACCACACTCCTGAAACACAATCAAACCCTCTGATGACTTACTGATATAATTCCTTAATAGCTTGATTTGCCCAATTTAGAAAGTAACTGAGCATATTAACTTCAACAGAGTGTGTTTACCTCACAAACGTAGCAGTTGACATGGAAGCTGCGATCCAGAGCCACAATTCTCACCGTCTCCTCTTGACCTGGCTCAGGCATTATAGGGTCTCCACATACAGAGCATCTGGGGGCAAACTTCCTGTTCACACAGAAAACACACACACTCTTTAAAATTATGTTTGCTACAGTATAATTTAGACTGAACTAGATATAGCATGCTTTTCCATCACATCTAGGTTATGGTGGATTTATGTCTTACACAAGATGTTTTTGATTAAAAGTTAAAGATACACAGATGGTCCCATAGAAGCACAACTTCCCCAACATGCAAAACGTATGCGAATATACTTGGTTTGACAAAAAGGCTAACACATTTTTAAAATTATATCTAGAATGCCCCTAAAATGCAAGACGACATCAACACCTGTGGAAGTCTTCAATGCAGTGAATCTGTGAAGTGGCATCCACGGTGAAGGGAACACCGTCGAGGCAGCAGCCACAGACTACGCAGGTGAAGCAGCGTGGGTGATACGCTTTCCCCATTGCCCGCAGGATCCGGTCCAGGATTGGTTTCGAACACTTTGAGCAGCGCTCCAACGTGCTCTGAGAGAAATTGGAAAAACAAGAGCCAAATTGAGACCAGTAAGAAGATGGGCAATGGAGAAACTCAATTTCAGATAAGGAATCACAAGACGGAATAAAATCTTGAGAAGAGAAAATGAGACAGTGACGTTGATGAAACACTATGACAGAGGGGTGTCGGTGTAATACCATTTCCATCACAAACAAGGCATTAAGATGTCTAGGAGAATGATGGAGGGGAGTCGGGGCAGAGTGTCTGTGCATAAAAGCACAGAGAGAAAATAAAATGCAAAGACAAAAAAAAAAAAAAAAGAAATTTGAAGTTATTTTTTAAACACCACCCAAAAAAAGCTAAGACTCACAATGTAACAGCTCTCACAGTAACTCTTTTTGTCCAGTGCATAGAAAGGCTTGCCTCGGAGTTGGGCATGGCAGGTAATACATGTGAAACACTCCACATGGAACACCTGCTCCATAGCAATACAACCACTCCCATCACCAAGCACGTTGTCTCCACACCTAGCACACCGCCCTGAGACAGACAGAATAAATGGTACAAAAGGTATCAATATGATCCTGTCAAGTTTATAAAATTAACAATAGACTCATTGTTTTTAAGGGCATGAATAAGCCGTCATACCAAAGTATTCCTCCGTGGGGGGATGATTCATGTCATACACCAACTTCTTAGTGAGACGATCCAACTCCTCCTCTGGTCTTGGCACTGTTCCCTGGTGTTACAACAACGACAAGTAAGTTTTCATATATAAGAAATATTAAACTGGATTCCTATTCACAAAACCAAAATCACTAAGAGATGGCTTAAGTGCCATTAAATATTTCCTTGATAAATATATCCTTTAAAACCTGTTTATGGAACTGCCAACAGGAACTTTTGTCTAATAATTCATCTAACTCCTTATTAAAAGCAAATAAGTGACTGGCTTATGTGGCCGAAATCTGCATGGTGGACTCCAATGTGTCACCACATTTTATATTTTCATATAAAAAAGTGAAAATATTTCATATAGCATATTCGGTCATCACGTCAAAAGCAAAACTTAAACGCTTACCATTTGTAAAGCATACAGCTATAGGGAAAAAAAAAATCCTGAATCTTTTACACAGCTTTATAAGGCTAAATATCAGTATACACACTGTATGGCCAAAAGTTTGTGGACGCCTGACCATCACACCTATCTGTTGTTCTTCCCCAAACTGTTACTGTAAATTGTGTAGAACACCACAATTGTATGTCGTAGCATTACAATTTCCCTTCACTGGACCGAAGGGGACCAAACCTGTTCCAGCATAACCATGCCCCTGTGCATAAAGCGAACTCTATGAACACACGGTTTGCTAGGTGTGGAGTGAAAAAGAGTTAGTGTCCTGCACAGAGCCCTGACTTCAACTCCACTAAAAACTTTTGGGATGAACTGGAATGCCGACTGCACCCCAGGTCTCCTCACTCAACATCACTGCCTGACCTCACTAATGCTTTTGTAGCCTAATAGGGAAAATCCCCACAGCCATGCTTCAAAATCTAGTGGAAAGCCTTCCCACAAGAGTGGAGGTAATATAACAGCAAAGTGGGATTAAATCTAGAATGGGATTTTCAAAAAGCACATATTAATGTGATGTTCAGGTGTCCACAAAGAGATTAGAGCCAAGAACTCTTTCACCTTCACTACAAAATTCTTACCTTACTAGCCTGATAGCTGTGCTCTTGCCCTTTCTTTCCTGGTGGTCCCTGTACCCTGCTTGGCACCTGAACACCACCAGAACCTGCCTTATACACTGCTGGATCACCATGGGCCTGCTGGGCTGGAGGTGGGGGTGGTGGGTACCAACCCTGTCCCTGCCCTGGGACTTCGGAGTAATGTGGGCGGTCCTGTGGGGCAGGGCAAGTAGCATGCTGGCGAGGAGGGGGCGGGGTGTAGGCCTGTTCTGCCTGTCTCCCGCTCTGGGAATAAGTGACCGGCTGGGCGGTTTTAACCTGCACGGTGAAGCGTGGCCCACTCGGGGTGGAGGCAGTGGTGTAGGAGGCTGGCACTGGTTGGGGATAAGGTTTGTGGGCGGACGATGATGGGGATGGATAGGCATATTCAGGCTTTGGGGTGGACGCATAAGGTGGAGAAGGATGGTACTGGCTTTGAGGATGAGGAGGGTAACCCATGGAGGGTCTTGTCTGAGAAGGAGCACCTGTCTGGTTGGACGGTTTATAGCGCTCGCTGTGGAGATGCTTGTTATAAGGCACATTGTCGTATAGCTGTGTGAATTGAAAGTGAATACATTTTACATTCACTCTGAAATAGACTGCCTTTCATATATTTCATTTATTTGCTTTCACAAACACACACAAATAAAATGCAACCACAACACGGTAAATAATTCATTACAATGCATGCATTACAAAATATGATTTACAGCACAGCTGCATCTATCTACATCCTAAAAAAAAATTATTTCGCTATCTATACTGTTATAATCAAAGTCAGCACAGTCTGGACACCCTTATTTAAAAAAAAAAAAAGTCTATTGCAAAGTGTTAATTTCTAAAACAAAGATAAGAAACATAAGGCAGAGGAACTAGCGTACCTGTGTGCTTGTGTTCTGGGGATGGCTGTCCATGTCAGCCAGCATGCATGTAAGAGAATCTATCTCTGCATCGATATTAGAGAGGTGTTTATCAGGCCCACGTGTCTGAAAATAATATGAAGTGACAACACATGTTTATTCATAATGCCCTGATTTACCTACAATTCACGTGCTACGCAAAGTATATTTTCAAATGTGTTTCCAGACCCTGACTTCAGCAACACAGAAAAAGAGATCTCTCTGTAATGTGTAACACATAGCTATTAATTTTGTTTTATATCTTTAAAAATAAATTGGACAAAAAAAGTCATTACATTTATAAATCACTTGAGATGACAGTGATTTCTAAAGCTTGGAAAATGTGTAGAGGACTCAATGCACACATTCCACTATGCTATCAGCAAAAGTTATACGCTGCCATTACAAAAATAATGACAATGGTGTCTTTCTTCAGAAACAGACACGCATACAAAAAAAAAAAAAAAATCATAATTTGTGACTGGTTTGGACTCACATGATGATCATAGCTGGTCATGTGTGTGCTCCAGAAGAGGTGGTCATCTTTGGGTCCATGCCCTGGGGGATAATAATGCTCTCCTTTTGGAGAAAGTGGGTGATAGGATGATGGCCCTGAATAGCCATCTTGGTGCTGGTGATGCATGCTTCCACCTAAATAACCACATATACACAGCAATATTTAAAAAAAAAAAAGAAAAAAAAACAGTTCTTTCAGACAAGGCAATGTCTTCCAACCACATATTATCTCATCTCATCATCTGTAGCCGCTTTATCCTGTTCTACAGGGTTGCAGGCGAGCTGGAGCCTATCCCAGCTGACTACGGGCGAAAGGCGGGGT
>JAOBAM010000001.1:42551328-42562107 GCA_025212355.1 Notarius kessleri | reverse complement strand
GGTTTCCTCCGGGTGCTCCGGTTTCCCCCACAGTCCAAAGACATGCAGGTTAGGCTCTAAATTGACCGTAGGTGTGAGTATGAATATTTGTTTGTCTCTATGTGTCAGCCCTGTGATGACCTGGCGGCTTGTCCAGGGTGTACCCCGTCTCTCGCCCATAGTCAGCTTGGCTATGATAGGCTCCAGCTTGGCTGCGACCCTGTAGAACAGGATAAGCGGCTACAGATAATACATAGATGGATTTTCTGCTTCTTTTTCTTCTTCTTTCTGCTACTCCTGTTCGGGGTTGTCACAGCGGATCTGTTATGCATATTTGACTTGGTAGGTTTTTACACTGGATGCCCTTCCTGACAAAACCCTTCCCAATCTATCCAGGCTTGGGACTGACACTAAGTATGCACTGTCTTGTACATCCCCAATGGCTGGGTATTTTACCTAATCTGCATGTCTTTGAACCGGGAGGAAACCAGAGCACCTGGAGGAAACCCACACAGACACTGGGAGAATCAGAGGCATAATACAGAGATGAAAAACCACTCACACTCACATTGACACCTATGGGCAATTTAGAGTAGCCAGCCGACCGACTCCATATAAGTGTGGGAGGAAACCAGAGCACCCAGAGGACACCCACACAGGCATGAGAAGAACATGCAAACTCCACAAAGAAAGGCCCCATGCTGCCCTGTTGTTGTTGTTTTAATATTTTTCATCATCTGCATTCATTCATTCGGCAAACACTTTTATCCGCACCGACTTACAACAAAGACGTAATTATATGTTGTATTAGCATAATTTCTTCCTAGTAGCATTTCTTTCCATAAGATTGACAGGAAAATATCATAATCCTACATCACTGTATTACCCATTTCAATCCAACATGAAAATTGGATTGGTGTGGCACCAATAAGTGAAGGGAGTGGGGTTTCATCTGGTTTCATACAGCCAAAACGCTCTACTTGACTCAAAAGTAGGCTGACTTACTACACAACCACATAGTTGTGAGATGTACTGTGCTATCTCACCTTCTTGTCTGGAGCCTATGGTATGCTGTTTGAGCCCCAACCTCCATCTGTCTCTCTTTAATCTGCATGAGAACAAAGGCCTGGGTCGCGACCAGATCAGCAGACAGAAGGTCAGAGGTGATACAGAATCAACTTGTAGACAAGTTAAGAAAGCGCTGTGGGTCAATACTGCTAAGGAAAATAAGTCTTAGTAGTCTTAATAGATTCCTGAGCAAAAGTATATTTACATTGTCAGAAAAAGTGTACTGCACATATACTTGCCTTTCTCTAAGGTACAAACAAAATAAATGTACCTTCAAACAATGGACAGTGATCTTTATAGTCTAATTATGTGTTTTAAAGGTACACTACATTCTCTTTAGTCCTCAAAGTGAGGATTCAAAAATGTTCCCTTTGAGGCTACTATACATAGTGATAAACGTTTGTATCCTGAAAGATACAGTTTAAATAATAAAAAAATGAGTGTAATATAACGTACATCAATTGCATATGTATAAATGTCAAATATTATTGTTTAGATTTACTAAAAAGCGCCCTCTTCTGGATGGGTGGATATTATATCATTTTCATAGTCAGAGAAAACATAATTTAATAATAATTAAAAAAAAACATCCTTTTGACTGCAGTGATGTATGAAAAGCAACAAAATAAAAAGTAGTTATGTGAACAATCTAAGACTCTCCACATTTTCTGACTGTATACAATCTGCCAAAGCAGAGGTTTGGTTTTATTCTTCCCTAATAAGCTTCAGATGACAGAAAACACATTTGCACACTGTAAACAGTTCCTTCATTAAGCTGGCTGGCTCGAGTGCATTCTCAAGGACCTATGAAAGGAATCAGCTTCTATAGGCCAAGTGTAAGACCTCAGCCCTTATGAAACAAAAACAAGAAGCTCGTCTCTGATCAGCTACTGCACCCTTCACTGATGGGCATCGCTGTCTCATACGGCTGCGCTTACACTTTACAGCGAGACCAATCAGGAACAGTAGGCTAAAGGAGACTTAACGGGATTGTCACACAATTTGTCTAGAGGAGGGCATTATTATTCTGCCCCCGATGTGAGTGAACTGCACAACATGAGGCCTGAACCTTTATAAAAGAGAGGTTCTGCTATCTGCTGTGTATGGAGAAAAGCACAGACACAATTTATAGGAAGATCCCAGTTTAATATCTTAATGGGAGGTATGGGACTGTGTGTGGGGGGGTGCATTCATGATAGATTAATTAATAAGAAAAAATAATGGAAGAAAGGAATAAATGTAAGTTAGGATCTTTTTTAAAAATGTGGAAAAAAGTGTGTGTGTGTGGTTTAGAGAGAAATCACTACTGCCTCATCTGGAGGGCAAGCATTTAGGTGTGTGTGTGTGTGTGTGTGTGTGTGAGACTAATGCCAGACTTAATCAGTGTCCGACTGGGTGAGGTGACCTTGTAGTCAGTCACGATTGAAGCTGCACAATAATGGCTATAATGATAGGCACATTTATTTTTGCTTGACTTTGAAATCAGGATTATTCATCACAAGTTATTTTTTCCCGACTAACATTTAAAAGCATTTTGTACACCTACATTAGAAAGCTATACTGTTGATTTAATGTTTGAGTCTAATTAATACCAGACTTTTAATTGTGACATCAATTGAGTTCATCTTTTTCAAAGCTAAGCAACATTAGAGTCACAGCTCCAGGGTCCTCGGTTCGATTCTGAGCTTGTGTTACTATTGGTTATGCTAACTTGCCCCACATGTGAATGAGTGTGTGAAAGAGTGTGTGCATGGTATCCTGTGATGGACTGGCGTCCCATCCGAGGTGAACTCTCTCACTTTGTACATAGTGTTAACAGGATTGGCTCCGGATCCACCATGACCCTGACCAGATAAAGCAGTTACTAAAGATGAATGAATGAATGAACCACAGACAGTTAAAAATAAGGCCATGAAGGAACGCCTTATGAATATTTTACTTAGTTAGGCAGAACTATATAGTATGTAGATATGTTTATCATTCCTTTCACCTTGACTTTACCTTGTCTGCAAGCTTCCAAAACATATGTACATTCAATGTGCATCCGAAGTCCCTCCAATCAAACGTATAAAAGATCTTCAAAAACTGCTATGCCTTCCTCCCCCCAAATAACATCCCCAATCTCTACATACCACTGCATTCCATTCCCCTGGCTCAATACACACCATGTCCAGAAAAAAACATGTAAGACCAGCAGCAGTATTGGGGTCGTTATGTCATTCATGTCACTCTGAGTCTCCACCCGTGCTGTAAATAATTCCAGGCTATTGAGTTAGCAGGATACAGGTGCTGTGATGCTTTCTGCAGGGGGCTGTGAGTTGCCACATCTCAGCCTTATCTGTAAATTGCCTATCTGGTGAGTAGCCCAGAGCAGACGGACGTGCCAGGCAGGATTTTTCCTACCACTGCTGCGGCACTTCAAGGGGGATGGTGTGAGTGCAATTTACACTTCTGTCTCCATCCCCCCATCCTTGAGGAAATATGGAAGAAGGGTTGATCTTTGAGTGAGGGAGAATGTACAGACTGATTTGTGGCATGTGTGTAGACTGCACATAAGAAAAAAAGAGGTAGACATGTGAAGGAATAAACGTACATGTTGACCGCACGTGTATATGTGATTAACGTTTTCTGTGACACAGGTGATTCTGATCTGTCCCTCCCACCTTGTTTGTTCCTAAAGTATTGGCACTCATGAATCAGTGCTTAATGAAATATTCCAATTATACACTTGACTCACAAAACCCTGCTAATTATTTATTGTCTAAAACGCCTAATCAAGAGTTCATGTAAACCCTCAGCTATTTGCACAGAGAGAGGGGGGGGCTCCATACAAACAATAATATCCTATCCCAATTTTGTATTGGTTTAATAGTACAGCGTTTCTGAACTTCATGGATTTACTCAGAAAGAAAGCTCCATTAAATAAAGGCCATATGGAATCTCAATTTATTCAATTATACAGATGGGGCTTCCACTTAAAGTGATTAGATTATTGCTCAAACAGGTGTTTTGCTCATGAAGAGGCAAACAGGACACACACACACACACACACATCTATTGTAATGAATTGTTTTGTATCAGCTTTAATCTACACACTTTGAATCAGGCGTCTTTCCCACACACATCAATCTTTCTGCATTTGACAGTAATCCCACTGAAAATTTAATAAAAGCCAGGGACAAAGGGTCAGGGATTGAGAATGATTAGTAAAATACAATTTAAAAAATAATGAGGGAAAAGGAAAGACTGGTTAGAAGAAATATAATAATGCCATGAAAGAAAATGAAGAATATTAACACCTTCAGGTTTAAAAAAAAAATATTTAGTACCATTTCATTTCTGAAACTAGCTTCATCTGAGGTAAAAAAAAAAAAAAAAGAAAAGACAATATGGTCAATGATACTGGCTTCGTGAACTGAATTAGTACTATCTCATTCCTGAAAATAGCTTCATCTGAGGTAAAAAATGACAATATGGTCAACGACACTAGCTTCGTGAACTGAATGGAATGTCCATTCAGTAAAAGACATCTCAATTTTAATGCATCCCAGGAGCTCTGAAACCTTTAATTTTATGTTAAATGCATGATCCAGAGATGTTTTTAATCTGATATTATTACAGCCAAAGAGGTTGCAGCTAGAAAATCATGGTAGGGGAGGAAATTATGCCAAAAAGGATCTTGCGCCAAAATCTCCCATAGACAAATTACTGATTACCACTGAGCAAACAGCAGATCCTTACAAGTCCCTTGAGAGCCAATAATCAAGCGCATAATGCAGAAGATATGAATTTCAAAAGTCTGGAATCATGCATGCAGCTTTCCTTGAGAATAATTTAGTTTGGATGCCTGATTAAAATGTTATACCCTCTGCACAAATAAATTAATATAATAATGAATGTGCCATTATTAAAACTTGTCATCTGCTTCTAGCAAAATTATTTGATAGATAAAAGAATCAACTGGTGTCTAGAAGACATATGATTCCTCTGAGCAGACGTTTCCGCAAAAAAACTGAATGACTATTCTCATTCAGCTATACTAGCATTTTGGTCACATGATTTTGTTGTTGTTGTTGATGATGATGTTATGGTCAGCATATTTGGGATAATTTAAAGCTTTGCTGCACAACATAAGTGCAACTAGAGTTGCAAGAGGGTTAAAATGACTCACCTTAATTCAGAAGAGAATAAAACTTACAGGACAAAGTCAGTAAAATAGATGGTGATCTTTGTGTACTTCCCTCAAACTGATGATTCCACTTAAATGGGCAGAAAATATACAGATAGACAGTTCAAGACTGAAAAAGACCAGGTGATATTTTTCCATTCTTCACTTTTCCAGTTTTGCTAAATTTGTGTCCACTGTAGTGTCTGATTTCTATTCTTGACTGACAGGAACACAACATGGACTTCTGTACCCCATCTGCCCAAAGTTTTGGCATGTTGTGCATTCTGAGATGCTTTTCTGCCCACCACAGTTGTAAAGAGTGATTATTTGCATAATCAAAGCCTTCCTGTCAGCTTCAACCAGTCTGGCCATTTTCTTCTGATCTCTCTCATCAGCAAAGCTAGCTAACGTACTTGCTACACAGGAAATTTCCCTGAGTAAAATTTACTCAAATTGAAGATTTTTTTTTTTGAGAGGGACCAAATGTTATCTGGCGAGAGTAAAATTACTTCAATTTGAGTAAATTTTACTCAGGCAATTTTCCTGTGTACTTCTGTATAATGTTATGTCTGAAGATTCTCAGTCATCCAGGTCATAGTAATAATGTTACTTTCCGACCATTTTAACCATTTTTTCCATGTACTTGTGACACATCCAGCACCTTAATGACCATATTCAGTGTTATCTGCCCTATGGTTATTTCTAATGTGCCTTCAAGCAAAAATTATCATTTGAACAAGTCCATTGTAATTAAATTGTTATTTTATGTTTATAGCTTAGAAAAATATAGCATGCCAGAAATAAAGATTTAAAAGAATATACAGTACAATAAGCTTTACAGCACAGAACATTCTTTAAACAAAACAGCATCTGAAATCCCAAAAAGCAAATTTGTTAACTGTAGGCAACATATGTTGAACATTCTAGAAATAACATACAGAAGTGATTGTGACAAGTTCAGACTACCCTAAACCATGATTTGACCCCATAAAAGGCCAGTGGTGTTCCCCAGGGTCATGGTGCAGACCCGTTGTCTTTTGGGGTTCTGCGTGGAGATGACTACTTCACTGGTGTGCAAGTAACCCCTCACCTCCACTCATAAATAAAAGGTTTCTGTGTGTTGTTGAGACCCCAAGTGTGCATCTGGATCCCATTTCAGAGCATGTTGCCTTGTAAATGCTGTAAATGATCCTGGATGGTTTCAGTTAAGCAAGCCCAATAGTAGCATGATTGGCTCTCCCAACATTTGGCATTAAACAGTCTAGATCTGGAATGATATTTTGAAAACTGCAGGATAGGTGAGCAATTCATATAAAAAATGACTGCCAGTAAAGGTTCTGTTTGTCTCCAAGTTATAGATGGCTATTCTGACTTTGAAAGGAAAGGTAATAGGAAGGAAATGATACATATAATGAATGTACCAATTAAAACAAAAAGGTATTTTGTCTCTGTACACTTGTCCATTGTTGTTCTGGAATGTAATACATGTGATCAGTGCAGAGTTAGACAAGGATGATCTAAATCCAGGCCCTAGAAATGAAAAACAGCAACATATTCATACGGGTGTGTGACAAAATAAAAGCTAGTGGTTGTCTTATGCTGTGGCATCATTTTGCTGGCATGATTCAGTAGCACTGAATACTTGAGTGCTACTGTAGAGATGCATTATACACTGCCATTCATAATTAAATCTAGATCTTCCGAACTTTAACGTATCATGGTGAAGAAAAAACTGTGATTTCCTGGCAACAAAATTGTGGCTAGTGAAAAGGCTGAATGGCTGGTGACTCGGGAAAACCACTAGCCACAGTGGCCGGTGAGCAAAAAAGCTAATGTAAAGCCCTGGTGTGTGTGTGTGTGTGTGTGTCTTTTTCTACTATACTGTGTGTGTGTTTTTGGATAAGCCTCCAAGTGAACAGTAGCCAATGAGTCCTGGATGTTCACAGATAAATCTTAATAATAGCCTGCAAAATTAGAATCAAACTATTGTTTAGCCTTCTCAGGAAACCGTGTGTGTGTGTGTGTGTGTGTGTGTGTGTGTGTGTGTGGCCGCAAAGGTTCCTATGGAGGAAATGGATGCTTACATTTCTAAACAGTTTCTCTTTGTCTTTCTATTGCTCTAATTTTTTTTCATACAACTATACGGCACATATATGCACACTCACACACACTTTCTCTTTCTCATCCCTCTCTCTCACTTTCTCGCTATCTTTCTGTCACTCTCTCTCTCTCCTTCTTTGTCTCTCTTTCTTTCACTCTGTCTCTTTCTGCTGTTCTCTCGCTTTCTGTCTTTCTGAAACTCTTCCTGTAACTCTCTCTCTCTCTCTCTCTCTCTCTCTTTAAAGTCTGTAATCAGAAGCCACATGAATTCACACTTCTCTCCAAAGCGAGAAAGCAATTTCCATAACAAAAGTGAGCAGACAAAGCAAATTGCTATCCGAACCAATTCACATTGCACTAATTGACCTGGCTGATGAACATTCTCTTGTTTTATTTTTATCTCTTTTTTGTTATTATTTCTCTCCTCACCCCCTTCTGTCCTGTCCTCCTCTTCCTCCATAACTTAACCCAGGATTACACCCCCTTCTATTATCCTAAAACCCATCGCCGTGACAATTAGGGAGGATGAAAATAACAAACTCTGACGTTTTTTGCTTTTCAGGAGGCAGTAACATTGACAGTCTTTTCAGCTGTATCTGCAGAGCCATAATTGCACGTTGTCCTCTTGAGTCGGCCTTCTCCCCCTTCAAGCCCGCTCCGTATGAAGACTAATAATGTCCTACACACTCACATGTTCATGCACAGGGGCCATGGTGAAAATGGCAGCCGCGATGTTGACTAGGGTGTTTTGTGCAGGGGGTCTCAGGGCTGCTGGGAGGGAGGGGACAGGAACGGCTCTCTCATTTCAAAAGATCCAGGCCCAGTCATGGAACACGTCCCACTCCCAGAAGAATGGCTGCTGGCACACTGTGGCACAACTAACCTGCCCTTCCCTCTCTCCTCCTCTCTCTGTCCATCACACTTGTCACGTCTGTCTGTCTGTCTGTCTGCCTGCCTGATCGTCTGTGCATGTTAATTTTTTTCCATGCGAAATGAAATGCTAATTACACTCTCTCTAATTTCTGTTCTTTGGCAGCGCTGTTAAAAATAGCCTAAATTTGACAGTGTGCGTTAATGACCCTAAAAAAAAAGATCTATAATTTGCATTGATTGTTGTCTATGCTTGATGCATGCTACATGCAAATCAAAAAAGACAGTACCTAATAAATGTGGCTGTCCAATGAGGTGAAAAATATTGCAAATTTGGATCTAAAAGCCATTCTGACCTCAGGTGATGTTTTATCTTGGAGCATTTTTTATCCCATTTATTCCCAGAATCCTTGCTGTAATACAGTATCTGTGCACATGGGGTTTTTGGGATGTCTCAGATGCTGAAACAGAATCAGCCACTGTCTGGCCATTAATTGCACTCCTCTTGGCCTTGACCTTGAGTGGATTATTCTTTCACACAGGGCATAAAACCCTGATGCACACCATTATTCACAGATCCTCGCTGTACACCCTGGGGGCTTATTGCATTTAAACTAATCAGTGCAATTGGATCTGAATGACATCATCACACAGAGGATATAAATCACATTGTGTGGCATATAAATGGAGCTTTGGTCAAGACTAGAGCTTGTTAATATATTTTTTTTCTCAAAGAAATATTGAAGTAATAGTGTTACCTTTGTCCCATGTATTCCACCTGCCTTTATGTTCCCCATAAGTGTTCACTTAGCCTCTTGTGTGTATGAGCATATTTGTGTATAAGCATGGGATGTGAGTGGAATATAGCAATAATGTGTTGTTCAGTTGCAGGAAACAAAATGAATTTAAAAGCGAGACCTGCTTTCTTCGTGTTTTGAGAGAAATGATTGTGTATACATGTCTGAGGTTCTCTAACCACTCTGTCGGTGCCATCAGGTCCCTCGGGGAGATGGGCGGTGGAGAGAAGCTGGAGCTGCAGATGACCAACATCAGCGCTGACGTGCTGGAGATGCTCCTGGAGTTTGTGTACACCGGCTCACTCGTCATCGACTCGGCCAACGCCAAAACCCTGCTGGAGGCCGCCAACAAATTCCAGTTCAACACATTCTGCAAAGTTTGTGTGTCTTTCTTAGGTAGGAACTCTCCTCATCACCTCCTTCATCTCTCTCCTCCATCCAAAGTAACTGTTCAGTGAGTTTCAGTATCAGTACTGAAATATCAAAAGCACCGTCACATTCTTGTGTGTATAATCCAGCTGTTTTCACGTAGATCGATAAAAGCCGAGCCAGAGGTGGCGACTTTCGTGAAAAGTCTGACTGAGAAAGCGCAAGACGTCTGAACGCAAAACAAACAGGTCACGGATAAAGCTGAGTTGACTTCCTGAAAAGTCGAGGCTATGAAGTTCTACGGTTTCTTTAACATTTGGCTTGGGAGCGTGGGCAAAACTTTTGTTCAAATAGTCAGCCGAGCAGTCAGACAGGAAATGAAGGATTACCAGCATCTGTTATTGATCTGTTTGCTTTGCTTGTTTTCAAGCCGAAAAATGTGTTTTGGCCTCATACAGAGACAGCAGGAGATTTATCTAAAGCCCTGCATCAAATAAGGGTAAATCCAGTGCATGACACAGAAAAGTTGGAAATTGTTTGTAGTCTTGACAAGAAACGATAGCATGTCATGATCTGTCAAATGTAGAACGTCTGATCCGGAGAGTAAAACTTGGTGATTTCGGTGATTGCATGTGAAACATAAAACCCGTACTCCATTAAGAAAGGTATTGTGTATGGCGTCAAAAAAATTTACTTCACACAGATGGGTTTAGGCTAGCAGAAGCACGGCTTTGTGAAGTCTGCAAAAAGTTACATGTGTTTATTGAAGTCCTGCAGAGAAGCAAGATGCTCAAAAGCCTGCGCAGCTGTAGTGCTGCTACTTCAAGCTAGTAATGACAGTCAGGTTCATGTGGGTTTCGTGTGTGTGTGTGCGTGCGTGCATGCACGCCTATGTGTAAAAGTATGTCAGTGTCCCTTCCGGTGCCAGTGTTGGATGGAACGAAGCCTGGACCTCACCATGTGGTTGTCATCAGCTTGTCATTTATTGGTCCTGGCAGAAAACTTCAGAAGAAAAAAAAACATACTCTTTCCTCATTGTGTGACGATAAGACATCTGACCTGGTTTATAGGAGATGGCATGCTACAACTCTGCATCATTCCAGACATAATAAAACCACATCTGTCTCAACCAGACACAAGCTGGGCTGAAGTTTGGCAGCAACTTGTCTGTGTGGACTTCACACGGTCTACATATTTTATCTTTATACAGCTTATGTCACACTGAGTCATCCATAGATCCATCCAAACACCACAAGCTCTGCTTTTGTAATATTACAGATGTGGTCACAGAAAATGCACACCGTTTTCAGGCGCATTTACATTTGACATAACGCTAGGTAGTGTACAGGGAGCAGAGGTGGACAAAGTACCCAACTTCATTACTTAAGTCAAAGTACAGATCCCACTGGTCAAATGTTACTCCGATAC
>JAOBAM010000001.1:41215334-41227505 GCA_025212355.1 Notarius kessleri | reverse complement strand
CAGGGTCGCAGGCAAGCTGGAGCCTATCCCAGCTGACTATAGGCGAGAGGCAGGGTACACCCTGGACAAGTCGCCAGGTCATCACAGGGCTGACACGTAGAGAAAAACAACCATTCATACGGTCAATTTAGAGCCACCAGTTAGCCTAACCTGCATGTCTTTGGGGGGAACTGGAGCACCCAGAGGAAACCCACACAGACACGAAGAGGACATGCAAACTCCACACAGAAAGGCCCCCATCGGTCACTGGGCTCGAACCCAGGACCTTCTTGCTGTGAGGCGACAGTGCTAATCATTACACCACCATGCCACCCTCTATTGAAAATCTGAAAGCCCAATTCATTTAAAAGTTCATCTCCAAAAAGTTACCACAAGGTGTCTCTGTAAAAAAAGCTTACAATCAGGAAACATCTTTCAAAACTATCGAGCAGAATGTCAAAATTCTTATCAGTTCTCACATTAGACCATCTCTTTTACCAAGTTCTGCCAACTCCTCAGAATGTGTATGAGAATAGACAGTGAAATTCTCTAGGAAACATGAAAGGAGGCTATTGTGACTATTTCATAACATTGCCCTTATTAGGGTCAGCAAGTAAAAACAATGTTGTGACCCCTGTCAGACAGAAGATTACTTCATACCTGAAGGAAGCAGATGAATGATTGAACAAGGTGTGAAAAATTACCATAAGTCATAACAGGAGCCTCAATAGCAAGAAGGAAGATAAGGAGTGAGAGAGAAGAGCAAATCCAGTAGTGAATTTAGTGCTCTAAAAGAGCATATTTGAGAGACTCTCATTTTGCCTTCCTAGAAGCAAATGTTAAGCTCAGAAAGCTGAACACTGAGCTAAATATATTCTTAATCATTTCACTTGGCATTTACATGATAACTTAATTTCCCCTTCCCATCCATGTGCTGTGACAAGAGGTCACAGCTGACCGTAGCTGACTGTATATTCCCATCCATGTCTCTCCCATGAGACACACACAACTATAATAAACTATCATTTCTTTAGCATGGCTTTATTTGTTACTTCTACTAAAGGTCACACACTGTGGGCTCTCCCATGCCTGAGTAAAGTCACATAGATGGGAATGTGGCCACGGTTTATAAACAGCTTGTGTGATTGGAAATTGTCACCAGGTGCTTTGCTGTAAAAGATTCTTGTCCATGGAATAAAATAACATTATACCTTTTGTGTTGTGTGTATGTTTGTGTACCTGAAAGAGAGGGGTGAGAAAATGGCAAATCTGTACTTTGTAAAGTGTATTGTCCTCCTTATCCCATGTCATTTCAGGCATCTTGTATCTGGATTGTTCCGTGAAAAGATTTTAAGTACATGCATTAATGCCCTGGGAGCCAGACTGAAATCTGATTGCTGTATATTATATAAATCTGCTTATAATATGTGACCAACAATTTTCTGTGTTATTTCTCAATTTAGATGTCTCATGAAAAAGATGGTTTGTGTCTTCTAAATTGCAATTTAGCATCATGTTTAAATTTTAGCAGTCTTGTAAAACATGCATTTTGATATCATGTACTGTGAAGGGGTTTTAGTTGTTCAGTGTGGCTTGGGTAAACAAATGCATTTACACCTGTATAATATCTGGCTAAAATTTGTCTCATTCATCTTCAGTAATTCATCTTCACTGCAACCTGGTCAGGGTTGCAGGGACTGTGACGCTTATCACAGAAACACTGGGCACAAGGCAAGAGAATTCACCCAGATGGCATTGCAGGGCACCATCCACACACACATTCAAACCTAAGGGCAATATAGCATAACCAGTCCACTTATATGCATGATTTTAGACAGTCACAGGGAATTGTAGAACTTGGCAGAAAGCCACATGAATATAGGGAAATATCCAAATTGTCCATAGGTGTGAATGTGTGTGAATGGCTGTTTCCCAAGCCCAGAAATTGCAGCAGGAAGGGCATCTAGCGTAAAACTATGCTCCAATTAATATGGCATGTGGATCATTACGGTCCACATGGACCCCGACCTGGCAACAGTGCTGGACAAGGAAGAAGAAGAAGAAGATAGTCACAAAGTACAGCTGTGTAACCAGGAAATTCATTATAGTTTTATCTTGAAGTCTATTTTGTTGAAGATATCAACTGTTAATTGATGTAGATTTGAGTGCAAGGCTGTTCATAACAGTTGCAGTCCTAAAGTTATCATGGCAATTGTAGTCCTCAGCTTTCATAGCAAAACTAAGTGTCCAGAGCCATCTTATACTGTAAGTGCATCTTTCAACTGTCCATATGGGGCGATCCTCCACAGGAGCAATGTGATGAGACTCCAGCCAGACATAGGGCATCAGGATGGATCAGGCAGGTCTGAAGAGCAGCAGAGGTCAGCATCACTGGTGTCTCAGGATCAACATGCAACTCAACAGAGAGAGACAGAGAGAGGGAGAGAGAGGGGAAGAGGCAGAGAGAAAGCACAGGTCTGGGAGAGCACAGCACCCAGGCCCATCTCATATGCATCTCTGTGTATAAAATGAAGGGTTTATCAAAGTCAGGGTTGCTGAGTATTGGAGAACTGGTGAGGGCCATCTTCAAGGGCCTGGAATGCCTGCTCTACCTCAGTGGACCACTTGACCCAGTCAGGTTGTCCTTTTCTAGTCAGGTCTGAGAGCAGCGATGCTGGGATGAGAAATTAGGGACAAATAATACCCTGCCAACCCCAAGAAGGCACATACCTGACACTTGGTGGTGGTCTGTGGATATGCGTTTACTGCTTTGATCTTTTTGGGTGGCATGGTGGTGCATGGCACAAGGCACATAACCCCCAACTGCTCCCTGGGCACTGTTTGCATAGCTTCCCACTGCTCTGGGTATGTGTGTGTGCTCATTGTGCATGTGTGTGTTCACTGCTTCAGATGGGTTAAATGCAGAGCGAAATTTCACAAGTGTATGTGTGATGAATAAAGTTCTTCTTCTTCTTTTTATTAAGGGGCCTCAGCTGTCCTTTCCCAATGTGGTATTCCAGGCACTGTGCCTTAGTCAGCCACAGATGGTACTTGTGTGGGCTTGCGGTCAAGCCCGCCTTTCAGAAGTCATTGCAGATCCTGAGGCTGCTGTTGGGCTTGGGGACCACAATGATGTGGCTGAACTAGGGGCTGATGGACTCTTCAATGATCCTGTCCCATAACATCCTGTAACATCTCTTCAACAGTCTATTGGTGGGCCTCTGCGACACAGTAGGGCCACTGCCTGATGATGGTGCCAGATAGGGTTTTGATGTCATGAAAAATGAGGTGGATCCATTCTGGTTCCAATGAGAACACACCCCTGAACAAGTCCACTAGTTCATTGAGCTCCTGTTGCTGGGCAGGCATCAGGTATTTGCTGGGTTCAACCAAGGTATGCCCTGGGGGATCTGAGGAGGCAGTGGCTAGGGCTGAAAGTATGGGGATTCTATCAAGCATTTTAACAGATTGATATAATACAGTTGCATGTCTCAGCGCTTACTGGGCTGTTGCAGGCATTAGTTGATGACCCTCACTTGCTCCATGACAGTGAAGGGACCTTGTCAGTGGGCCAGGAACTTGCAGTTGGCCAAAGGGACCAGCAGCAGCAGGATTCTGTTGCCTGTTTGAAATTTCCAGGACTGGGCTGGCCAGTTGTAGACATGGGACAGAGCAGCTTGAACCTCCTGCATATGCTGGACAATGATTGGTATGAATTAGTCAATCTGCTCCTGCATCTCCTTAACATATTCAATTGCCATTTGGAACAGGGAGGACTGCCTCTCCCAGGCTTCCTTGGTGATGTCAAGCAGGGCCTGGGGTCTTTTCCCTAAGAGGATCTCAAAGGGGGTGACGTTGTTGGTGGCCTGTGGTGTCTCTCAGATAGGGAAGAGGACATAGGGGAGGAGGAAGTCCCAGTTCCTCCCATCTTCTTCCACCACCCTTCTATGCATCCTCTTGAGGGTTTGGTTAAACTTCCCAATGAGCCCATCTTTCTGGGGATGGTGCATGGACATTCTGAACTGCTTTAACTGCAACAGCTGGTACACATCAAATATTAGTTTCGAGACAAAAGGAGTACCTTGGTCTGTTTGCAGGTCTTTGGGGAACTACACATGGGCAAAAACCAGCTCCCTAGCAATGCTCTTAAAGGCAACCTTTTATAGGGGGACAGCCTCAGGGTAGAGGGTGGCATAGTTGATGATCACAAGGATGTATTCATGTTCTTGGGTGTGGACCCACCAGAAACATCCCAACTCTCTCAAAAGGCACATCAATGATGGGAAGAGTGATAAGTGGCATGGTAGCAGGTTTATCTGGAGCACAGGGCTGACATTGAAGGCAGCACTGGCAGAAGTTTGTCACCTCCACCCTCATTCCTGGCCAGTGGAAGGAGTTCCTCAGCTTGGCGAGGGTGTTTCAGGCTCCCAGGTGGCCCCTGAGGGAATGAGAGTGGGTGAGGTGAATGAGGATGTCAATCTTGGTCTAGGGAACCACTCGAAGATCATATGGCTGCCCCCAGCAGTCAGTGTGGTTATACAACAGGCCCCTTTGAATTAGAAAGTATACTGGGAGCAAAGCATGCCTGGCTTGCTGGTCTTCACCCTCGACCACACGCACCTGTCCCCAACAATGCTTCAGACAATCATCATCCTTCTGCTCCCAGCTGAAATTTCCTTTTCAGGTAACCTGTTGAAACACATGGGACAGGGGGTTAGTAACAGAGGGTGACTCATGCTCAGCTGCAGTATCTGTACTGTCTTCCAGCTCTTTGGCAAAGAGGGTCCTCCTGGTCATTGGGTGAAGCTGTTGAGGCCTGGGATGTCTGTCCTTTACTTGGGGGCTGGAAACTCAACAGGGAAGCTGGGTCAATCTTTTCCTAAGAACAGAGGAACAGGCAGATCAGGTATTACCCCTACTAACAGCTCTCACTCACCTCTGTGGTCCCCTACTCACACCCTGGCCAGCCAGGGAGCTGGAGTTGCCTATTAATGTGATTAAATGTTTATTGTTTGTGAAGGAATGTGTTGTGTTTCCCTGTGCTGGTATATGTTATGGCAATACATCGGTTTATGTTTATCTTTGCTTGTGTTCACCATTTTGTGAAAGCCGAGTGGTATAGTCAGTTCTGTGGCTAACCACCAAGTCTGTGTTTGTGCTGTTACTGTGAGTTTGCCTATAAAAAAGGAAGCAGTGTTGTTTTTTACATCACTTTCTAGTCAAGCTTCTTCCTTGTTGACACTGCAATTCTATTCTTGCTTTGTCCAGTAATGCATTCACAGACTTGTGGAATATCTGTTTGTTGTTGCTGTTGTTGTTTGTTAATTATTTTTTTCTGGAAGACTGTGGTTCTAAGTTCTATTATTAATTATATTCTCTCTCTATTATTAATTACCCACTCTTTCTCCTTTCTTTTGTTACTTTTCATTTGTTCAGATAACAAATGAAAAGTTATGACAAATGAGTAAATAACAGCTCCTGATGGTTATTGAAAAGCTGACTAATCATCCATTTCTCTATACTGTAGTTTCCTAGCTGTCTCTATCCAAGCTTTACTGCTTACCTTCAGCAGGATTCTCCTTCCCCAACTCAACCTTCACACCTGGTCACATCAGACATCCACTTGCCATATGATATTTGATGGTGTTTGCTTGCTTAATATGTTACTAAAGGATGCATTTCTTCTTTTTTTCCCTATATTCAGCAAGGGCACTACATTTTAACAGCCATCATCAGTGTGTCTAGGCCATCCCTCTCCAAGTTTGATCAATGGACAATTTAGAGTAGCCAGGGAAACCCACACAGACACAGGAAGAACATGCAAACTCCACACAGAAAGGCCCCTTGTTGGCCATGAAGTTCAAACCCAGAACATTCTTACTGTGAGGCAACAGTGCTAACCACTGCACCACCATGTTGCCCTTAAAGGGTGCGTTTAGGTTTTGCAAATTTGTGGCTCTTATTTTGTTTCATGGTTGTCTGGTTGTCTGAACTGTTTCATAAACTGTAAACACACACACACACACACTAATACTACTAATAATAACCCATTAGCAGCTGCTCAGTGAACTCGTTGTAATTATGATTTGATTTCATGAATTACACTTTTTCAAAAGACATTCTGTGTATTCAATTGTATTATTAATCAGACATAAATAATACTAATTATTAATAACAAGCTGCTTGTAAGTGTTACTGAAATATTATGTGGAGATCATACTCCTGTCTTCTCCCATGCTCATTAGAAACACACCAGCAAGTCATAATTACACATAAGAAGAAACAGGTGACCCTGATAATTATTCACTAAGATCAAGGTGTTTCAGAGAGAGAGAGAGAGAGAGATTATGATTTGTCTCATTTATCATAGAGTTAGAGTTATATCTAGTGTTCCACTAATAATGGCACCCTGTCTCTTTATGGGAAGGCGATTTTGGTAGAAAACATACATCCAGTCAGTCCTCTGCACACTTTACACATTTCAAAGTCTGAAGAAATATATCAACAACCTGGTGACATGAGGAATATGTGCAATTTTGAATAAGCAAGGTGTATTTGAATATTGCTTGATTTTATATAATTGAATGGTGTGAATGCTAATTCTAAGTCTGTTCTGTGCTTTACTCTTTCCTTGACTTTTCCAAATCCAGCTGTCTTATTAAGCTCTTGGTTTGTTTAACTGAATCTATTTTATGACATCCACCTAAAATAGGAGTTGCTTGGGATGGTAGTGAAAGAGAGAGAGAGAGAGAGAGAGAGAGAGAGAGAGAAGCCAGTAATTTAAAGGGACGTCCAGCTGTCACAACAGGGTATATGTGATTTGCCTTCTGCTCATAAAGTAACTAGGGAAAATAACCCTGACACACATCACAACATGTGCACAGAGAGAGAGAGAGAGAGAGAGAGAGAGAGAGGTGCCCCTAAAGTGCCATGTTATTCCACCTTTCCTTCACATTTGTTTCCCTCTTCCCATCAATTTTTCCTTTCTGAAATTCTGAAATTAATTCTCCTTTCCATGCCCATGCCCCCCTTATGATCCATCTCTCACACTCCCCGTCTCCCTCTCTCTTTCTTTATATCTTTCTCCTTGTCTCCCACTCTCTGAGCTGAGCTATAACAACAGGCCTGGCCTTGGGGGTTTGCCTATGCCAGAAGCCTGGACCATATACTTCACACAAACACCACAAATGCACACATCATCACATACACCCATACACTTCACATTCATCTGTTCATGATTTTGTAACGAACACTGGCTTTTTTTCAACAAAGCATGTAACGTGTGCTAGTCTTAGTGTTGTCACTTAGTTAATAATTGAGTTGTTTACTAATGAAAGAAAAACAAACGATTGCTATAAATTCCCTTCCTCTCAATTTCAAACCCATTTTTAAATACTAACCCATGGTTCAATTATCATGCTTTAAAACATACGGAGCAATGAAAAGCCCTGAAGTCCTGAATAGACATCAGTGCTTTTCATTTCATTACATAATGTGACTGAGAGAGAAAAAGAAAGAGAGAGAGCAGGAGAGAGGAAAAGTAATTAGGTGAGCACATTGTCGCTTCAAATGGAAATCTGTCCCAGGAAAATGACAGGCACAATCAAAGTCAGTTCTGCTTGGTAGAATAACGCAAGCACAGCCACTTCTTTACATTGTGGGATTTCACGGGTGAACATTTTGTGTGCGTTGCATTTTACTCTATCTGCTCTCGCTCTCTCATTCTTGTTAAACCACAACACAAAAAAGCACAATCTGATTCCTCTGATAACACTGCCATCTACGTGTAAGGCTTTTAAAGAATTAACATTTAAATGCTCTGTATGCATAATGTACTACAACTACTTTTTTGGTCATATTTGTATGATCTTTCCCATGACTAGAGACTACAGACATGTGGTTTGGGTCCACTTGTCCCCTAAGGAGGAAGAGTCACTGCAAATCAATTCAAAAAATTTTTGACTGATCACCTTTATCCTGTGATGAAACATTTCGGTCCTGATGGGCATGGTCTCTTCCAGGATGACTCCTGCCCCACTCACAGGGCATGAGGGATCACTGAATGGGTTGATAAGTATGTTTTGAGGAGTATCTCATACCAACTGAACACATACAGTATAGGCCATTTCTGATTGATGTGTTAGACAGTACTCTCTATCAGCAGGATTAAAACAAAGGAATATTTTTGGTAGTTCCTGTGGCCCAACTCACTGGTATGCCTATACCCGTAACATACCGGCGAGTGGCCTAGTGGTTAGCATGTCCGCCTCTCGATCGCGAGTTCAACTCACGGTCAGGTCATCCTAAAGACCATCATAAAAATGGTGCCTACTGCCATCTGGCAAGGCACGCTGCAATACAGATGTGAGTGGAGAGTCAAACTCTTGCGGTTACCAGAGGACTAGCCCCCCACTGTAACCCTAGCTATGCAATATAGGCGAGTGGCCAGGGGCTACAAAATGGAGATCAGCGCCGCCAAACGTGCCATGCATGGTGCAGGAAGGACTTTGACTTTGTGGCCCAACACCTTACTAAGCCATGTTATGTTGTTTTTTCCTTTCATTTCTCACCTGTCTCTATGAAAAGTGAAAATAAAAATATGTGCTTTTGTCACCTTCTCTTTTTTTGCCTATTTTCTATACATAAATGTCGACTCATGAGATTTCCAAATATTACTGAATGAGCATAGAATTTTAGCAGACAGAAATAGAAATTTAGAAAATGGATGGACAGAGAAAATAAAAAAGAAGGTTTCTTTGGTTTTCAGTAATCCCATTTACTATATATTTCCAAAGGCACAAGCTGAAGTGCAAATAAATCATTGGTTTAATTACAGTGTTTAAATATCACTTATTTTCACATGTTTAGCACCCAAATCCTCAATTATCAGCTCATTATTAGCATTAGTAATTAGCATTTACTCTGTGTTTCGTAAGAAAATATAAATACACATGCACAATCAATATTATATAGGACTCCCTAGCCTTGACCTTTGAGCAATTAAACCCCCCACCCCCCACACACAGTGTAAATATCCCCATATATAAAGGATAAGCTCCTTAGTCGATGCTTCAGTTGTGTGCAGTCTCCATGGCAACATCACTACACACGAGTCACTATCATCATAAATGAAATTTCAGGGTGCACAAAGAATTTAAATTCCCTTTTCCACAAACATAGAAACACTTGTGACATGCACATACATACATTTTTGTACACCTTTTTTTATTGCATGCTGTACTTTTTTCGATAAATCTTTGAAATATAAAATTTAAGCTTCTCTGTATGTTGACCACAAGTGTGCAGACGCAGTGACAGTCATGAATTTAATTTATGCTGTGTGTGTGTGTGTGTTCTTTCTAAGGAGTAGCCCTGTCTGTGTCTGTGCCCTTTGTCCACATAGCCTGTTAGCCTCACAGATGACAAATGTGGCCTAATCTCTTATTGATCTGGCTCATTCTCCTCCAGAAACCCATTTAAGGCAGAGAAGCAGAACCCAACCTCAACAGACAGTGGCTATCAAGTCTCCTATACTCCTGTAGCACACACACTGCACGCTTCTAGTTGTATAAATGCTTATAAATACACTATATGGCCAAAAGTATGTGGACATCTGACCAGTACAGCCATACATGGGTCTTTCCCAAACTGTTCCCACACAATTGTACAGACTGTCTTCGTATGCTGTAGTAGTACAGTTTTCCTTCAATGGAGCTAAGTGACTCAACCCTGTTCCAGCATGACCCTGTATACAAAGCAAGGTCCATGAAGACAAGGGGGACTAAATGTGGAATGGAAGATGTTCAGCAAGCACATGGGTATTATTGGTCAGGTGTCCACATACTTTTAGCCACATATTGTATATACATTCAGTATATTCTTTTTAAGGGGCCAAATATATTCACCCCTGTTGTTGTCAAATTCCTAAATTAGTTGTGGTGCAACCATTTGACATCAAGTCACATAATTAGTACATTAGAGTACAAGTGTCAATGTGAGATCAGTATAAATATATCTAGTCCACACCAAAGCGTTATCAAAAAGTCCAGGACAAAGTTCTGGTTTGGTTCAAATAAAATATCCAAACTTTGAACATCCCATGGAACAACATTCCATTATTTCAAAAATGGAAATATTATGGCACAACCAAGATTCTGCCTAGAGGAGGCCATCCAACAAGCATCAATAACCAGGTAAAGAGGCCATTAGTCAGAAAAGCAACCAAGAAATCAAAGACAACTCAAATTGATGCTCCCACCACCATGCTTCACTGTGTAAATGCTGGTCTGATTAATAATTGTCACAAACATGTCTGTATCAAATGCAATTTTTAACATCAGTGATTACTGAAAAAGGAGCAAGTGAAATGCCACACTGAATGTCAATGTAAAAGACAATTTTTTACAGCCAACCTTTTTTTTATGAACAGAATGACTTTTTCATACTTTGTTCTGTTTTTGGATGATACACATTCATTACTTTATCATTAGTGAGACATACACAAAGGTAATAATATTAAGTCTTTTCTTAAAATGCACAAGAGGAAGGCAGATAAATATGAAAAGGAATGGAAAGAAAGGAATGCAAGAGATTTTCTCCAAGGCTGAGGGTTATTGATTGGCCACTAAGTTTCTCTGTAATTGGAGGTAATTTGCTGAGAGACGGGGGGGGGGGGGATGACAGAAATTTCAGAGAAATTAAGCACACAGAGAGAGAGCAAGAGAGGGGGAGAGAGAGAGATGTCAAAGTCCAAGCTTATTCTCAGTTTCCCTGGGATCACATTAAAGAATAGGACAGGAGCGTTTTAGCTCTTTGAGCACAGAGTGGAGTGGAAGTGCTCTAATTTTAGCTGAAGTCTGTGACGTATTTGCGTGACAGGACACAGCCAAACACAGCAGGATTTACTTGATTGTAAGGACTTTAATTTTAAACACAGGAAGTAGATGTGAGTGCTGCAATTTGGCTTGTTTTAGTTTACATCAGGAAGCACTGCAGTATTTTTTTCTTAACCCTGAAGAGAATTGAAGGCTTTCAGTTGATGCAGTAAACAGGGTGCTGGCATTAAAACTAGAATGAGTTAACAACTGTGTTAATTGCCTTTAATGGTAAATGGGATAGAAAAATAGAGGAGTAAGAAAGAGATCAGAGCTACTGAGTCCAGGTTTTTCTTTCCCTAGCCATTCTCAGATCACTACTACTGATCACGACCAAAATGGAGCCCCGTTTTAGTGGAAACAATATAAAAACAAAAATAAGCAAAACTATTGGTATTTTTTGTGACAAATGGTCCAATTTGTAACCTGGTGCAGAATGGCATACTTCATTAAAGAGGATTGGGTTTGAAGTAATGCATTCTAAAAAGGTGTCATTATCTGTTATCCAATCATATTAACTCCACTCAAATTAATTCCTCTAATTCCTAAAAAAATTGCCCTTGTAGCAGGCTGTGAAGTAAGCTATAAACACTGAAGTCTGCTAACATGAATAGTGTTCATCCATAAAATCTGATTGCACAATTGTTCCTGAACATCAAGCATTCAATCAATCAGGAACATCATGTTTTGCATTAACTCTGCAGTAAGAGAGGGTCTTGGCAAGCAGGAAGACACAACAAGTGCAGTTTTGGACCAGTACTATTATTACACTGCCTGTACAAAATTGCCCATCAAAATTAGTCATACTCTGCCATTATATCACTAAACTACACTCAGAAAAACAGCCCCTGATTGCAATCCTGACAGATAAAAATGTTAGTGTGTGTTCAGTACCTCAGCACTCCAGTGCTTAGTGCTTCATCAGGTGATCTTATCTGGAAAAGTGGAACCAAACAAAGCAAGCAGTGACCCTGGTGAAAGGTCAGTGAATTATAATAAGCCTAGTAGATGAAAATTTCCACCATGATGGCTCTTCATTGACCATCTAGCCATCATGATCAATGTTTATCAACCTCTAAAGCCTTTAAGATGTGATATGCAATCAGCTTCCCTTATTTGTGTGCCAACAACTACTATTTGCCAAGCACAAGCGTGATCTAATGAAAGCTGAAATGGGCACTGAGCTTAAGAGAAAGAAAGAAAGAAAGAAAGAAAGAAAGAAAGAAAGAGAATAATCATATTAGTAGAGGACCTGGGTTAGATATGTATGCACATAATTTAGGAGAGGATAACTCAACTGTTATAGGCTAATTTGAAC
>JAOBAM010000001.1:40667678-40677710 GCA_025212355.1 Notarius kessleri | reverse complement strand
TTCGATTTACAAATAGTATACTGGTCTTTAGCTGCATATTTTTACTTTACAAGATAGGCATCAAGTACATTTTACATGGTTTTAAGTGCATTTTGGCGGGTTTTGAACATATTTTGGGCTGGAAAACATCAGCAGTATCTGGCAACACTGGCGTCACTTCATTTCAAGCTTTAACAGCCATGCATTTTTTATTTATTTTGCAGCAAGAAAGGAAAACTGCATCGTTTTCTCAATCAGCGTATCCTCAGAAGCTGAACATGCTTCAACAAGATGGAAATTCACTCATGCACAATCCCTTATTTCTTTCACCTCATAGTAAGGAAGAACTTAACACTTACCTGAGCAAAAAGCAAAACACAATGGCTAGAGATTTAAAAGCTAGCAACAAACGCCTGAGGGAAGATGATTGGCTTGAGAAAGAGGAAAAAAAACAACATTGAAGACAAAACAGAAAAGGAAGCAGCACAAAAAGTATATTTTTTTTCCCTTTCTTTAATAGTTACAGCAAAAAAAAAAAAAAAAAAATCTGAATCTATATAAACTTACAATTGACCTCCTTAAATACATGAGGGATATAAATATTACAAAATACATCTCGCTTCTTCATCTTTAAAAGTTCAAAATTCAACTCCAGTGAGTTTGGTGCTTTCATAACTCGCTTCACCTTAAGAGACATTTTGGTTGAAACGTTATTGCAGATCTTGCTCCCGCAAAAACAAAGTAGTTGGGGGGAGAAGGAAAAAAATAAAAATAAATAAATGAAGAAGAGGGCAGCATTTGTGGGTAGTTCAGCATCCCTGCTCTGTATAAGCAACATGGCTTTCGGTTACAGTGAGCCCTTCATGCAATTTCATTTGTGTGGACTGAAAATGTGTGATTTAAAAAAAAAAAAACCCACACACACACACCCCTGATTTTAGTTTTCGAATCATGAGAAGAAGATATTTCCCATTCATGCATATTTTAGGTCTGAGAAAGCATTTTAAGACATTAAAACACATTAGTGGGAAGGCTTGGACAAACCGAATAAGTGAAAATTAACCCATTTTCCTAGATGTTTTTACATCTCCTCACATTTTCTCTCCTATCAGCCCACCCTTGTGCTGCTCCTCTCCTCCTTTACTTTGTTCTCTCCCATGTGCCCTTATCACTCTCTCCAGATGAGCGTCTGCTCGTTAGTCAACTGTCTGCAAAGCCACTAAATCACATTAAGTATGCAGGGAACAGAAAAGCAACAGCAGCAGACAGTACTGAGGAAACATGGGTACTCGTGGGCCTTAAACCAACATTACTGGAGCATTTAAAAGAAGCTTAAGGATGTTTTAATGGGATGTTATTCCGCTGAGAATTTACAGCTTTCATTAACACCCACTGTTTTGGTTTATACACACACCCAAAAAAAAAAAAAAAAAAATGACAGCAGCTGATATTTCCTGATGTGCTTGTATTGTATTTAACATTGCGACTCGGCGCTCAGGATTTTCTTTTTTTTCCTGAAAACAGTAGATAACCTGTGTAAAACTATATACGAAATGTCGCAGTGCTTTAAGAGAGCTGACAGGGATTTGCTCAGAGAGGCCGTGTTTCACCCAATACTGCTGCTCGACACAGGAATGCATGAATAAATAAACAATAACTTAATTTTACATATAGCAAGCTGACCAAAACACTAGACATACATAGAACATCGGTACCATAAGACGTATAGCTTTGAGCGCAGTCGTGAAACACCACTGCCCCCTGGTGGTCACAGTCAGTCAACAGGACAAAAAGAAACGAACAGCGAACATTTCATTCCAGTCCCTCGACCGCAACACTTGGGGGAAAAAAAAAAAATTCTGATTGAGCATTTCTGAACAAATAGGAACAGGGTCTTTAATACTCGTTTGCACACAACAGTCCAGAACGTTACATCATACATGCTGTGGGTCAGAGAGACTGGAATGGACAAGGACATGGAGGAGTTTGTAACAGTAGCTTCAGTCAGACGCTGCAGGCACTTACATTTGCAAGCACTGAGACAAAGTGGTTAAAACAATTTTAAGCCCTTTGAACAAGATGTGAGCGGATTTTACAATTTGTGCCGGCGGCGAAATAAACCGTGATATAAAAACACTTTCCCAGGGACACATACAAATACCACTGCCTCACCATCCTCAAAGCTCGATCCTGTGTGTAAGCTAAGGCAAAGCGGTGCAAAGCCCTTTGGGAAGTGAACACTAAGATAAATACCAGTTTAAAAACAGACCATCTCGGAGTAAGATCATCCAGCTGTAATAGACAGCGTTGATTTAAGGGTTATAATAAGCTCCCCAGACAAAAAAAAAAAAAACCCACATCATCCATATCCATCAATAGCAGCACATAGACGAAGGTAACCCATCATTAAAATCATGGTCAGTTTGTCCTGAGGTTTGGTGCTTCGGTTTCAAGCAGAACACAAACACTGACACCAAATCAACAAGCATGATAAACACACTTGGACACTCGCCTGCAAACTCACCTCAACCCCTTAGACAGAGAAGCCAAAAGCTGCCGATAAGAAACTCTTAGCAGGCAGAAAGAAAATTCTCAACTTTACCACAAAACTCGAGCATACGTCAGCGGTCAGGATGGTGTTCACGAGAACGGCAATAAATCTCATGTTTAGAGTGTCGTTACTGACAGGAAATCAGAACCTGTCTGATCTTATCACAAAGGAAAATTAAGCACGTCTTATACAATATATAATAACTGAAAGATCAGGTTACACGTCAGCCTTCTATTTTATTCCTGCTAGCTCACGCAACCTTGATAAAGTCGAAAGTACGACGCGCAAAAAGTACCCTCTCTCCTTTACAAAATGTGTATTTCGTCTGAATTTTAGTCCTGTTTGGTCAAAAATCAGAAATGCTACAACTAAACCACAGATATAGGCATCTCTGTACACACTAACTGTGGCACGTGGCTCCCAAACGACACAACAGAAGGGTGTTGGCTTGCAAATCCGAATCCGAACGATATCTAGAGGGCAAATCTGGTCATGCTCTCTCGCCTGTTCGACAATTTTTCAGAGCGTCTGTGAGCTCATGTATGCAGAAGAGGGCAGACAGCACTTTCATTTGGTGTGATATAGCATGAGCAGCAGTTCAGAAAGATACCGCGACTGACTTTATATGCCTCGGAGAAAGCGAGCACTCGCCAACCGGTAGCTGACGTGTGACAGGCGAGAGTTGGCCAAGGGGTGGGAATGGGCGTTTAAAAAAAGAAAAAACGAAAAAAAATTGTAGGACTATTTACAACAGCAGGCGAAATACTAAAAGTAGTCTATACGAAGTGTAGCTGAGTTGCACCCAGTAAGTGAAAGAGTGGTCTGGTTTCCACACCCACCAGGACTGGCGCTGTTATTCAGGTGACCGGAAGCATAACCAAGTATTAGAAAAGAAATAGCAGATGAGGGTCATTTTTGTCTGGGCAGCTTACGTAAAATGCTTGTTTTGTAATTCATAAGTTTAAAAAAATAATAATAAAATAAAAATAAAAAACCCACCCCAGACTGCAATCCCACCAAGTCTTTCTGTCCATAAACTTGTAACAGTATTAAGTATCTTTATATACAATTCTGCTTAAAACAGATACAGCATAAAAACCACTGTGTTGGTTCCATATCTACTCACTGCAGCTTATAGTGTGTGGCGTATAAGTGTGTGTGTGTGTGTGTGTGTGTGTGCGCGCCATTGCCAGGCTGTCTGGATGGCAGTGCAGTAAGCTCTACTTATGGCGCGTCTCCATCTCGCGTCGTGCTCTCGGCAGCGTACGCCTCGAGCGCCACAGTGTGGAAGTGCGCTACTGCAAAGCCTTATGAACATGTGGAAGCGCACACATTGATTAGACCGGACACATGCGCTCACGTAAGACACAAAAGTATGCGCTTTATGCGGTAAGGTGGTGGTAGAGCAGGTAGAGCAGGCCCATGACGAAGCAGTAGAAGAGCAAGAAGCCGGTGGGGACGAGGGAGAAGGGAGAGAGAGGGGGAGAGTGCGCTTTTATCTCCTCCTTCAACTCCTTTCCTCCTATCGACAACAGAGACTCCACACAGCGCTGCACGGCACGCAGCTTACTGCAGAGGATATCAGACGCTAGACACACCTCCGTCTGAGAGAGAGAGAGAGAGAGAGAGAGAGAGAGAGAGAGAGAGAGAGCGCAAAAGCAAGAATGAGGCAGCAGAACAAGAAGTAAGAAACGAATGAGAAAGCAGACAAAAACATAATAATAGGAATCGAAAGGCAGAAAGATAAGTGAGAAGCATAAAGCAGACAGAATTCAGGTCAGACACTGACAAACACGTTAACAACGACGCACTTAACGCAGCACAAAAAAAGAAAAGCACGTTTCTGATAAAGTCTCTCACCTCAGGAACGCCCAGCTTGCGGCAGGCGGCGAGGAAGTTTTCGACGTTGAGACGACACTTGGCGGCACTCAGTTTGGGCTGAACAGAATTAAAAAAAAAAAAAAGTTTGCAAAGCAGACACTCATAAGTATTCCCACCTCGTGAGTGCCCAAGGAGGCTGAAGAGGAAGATTGGTACCACTGAGGACTCACCACAGCAGGGGAGGGGATGTGGATGATCGACACCGAGCGAGGACGTAAGTGATTGGCTAGCTGGCAGAGGATGGTGCCGTTGGACAAGGATTCGCCGAGATCTTCTGGAAGGGTGATCTTTAGAGAAGACTCCAGGGACTGACAGATGGAGAATGGATGGGAAGACAGAGATGTTAGATGATGCCGTCAGTGCCAAAACGGCAGCATGAGGAACGAGACGATCTTGAGGAGACGGCGGCTGTGTCGTGAAGCGACTGTGTAAAATGAATTCTTACCAAACAGTGTGGGAGGACACATGTTCACGACTCGGCATAACAAATGTTGCGGTTCTTAAAGTACTGCTGAATATGCAACACGCCCCTTCGTTGCCCTGTAATTATGTCCTCGGCATTTTAACTGCATTGAAATAGGTTTGTAAACGTATCAATATAACCTATAGGTTAATCACGAGCCATGCTAGCTAGACTGACAGATCCTGTGATTAAAATTTCTCTCGTGCCATATCATCCTCTAATTCTGGACGTCATTGGTCCATGAATTTCGTAGGATTGTTAATTGAGCTCATTTGTAAATGATCTTATTAAATTTCTATGGACGTGCAGTCAAAGTCTCCGTTTTAATCTGAAAAAACGTTCTGCTAAAAGGAGACAGCCGATGCATAAACTAACCGAGTTTAGGTGTAGTTTAATGGTTTTCATTAGTACAACTTCAAATCTTTCTAAACTAAAATATTCTACAACCCCGATTCCAAAAAAAGTTGGCACGCTGTGTAAAGATGTAAATAAAAACAGAATGCGATGATGAACATGTTGATGAACTTGTTTGTATGAACAGGTGAATGTGCGTTCTCTTGCACAAAATTAGTATAAAATTAATGGAGATATAAATCTCTTATGCCAAATTATTATGGCATGTTACAAAAAAAAAAAAAAACCCAGAGTCCTTGTCTCCAATTTACGAGTCCGGATGCAGTTAATGCACGAGTCTGAGTCATCAGTGCTCAAGTTCAAGTCACGAGTCCTTAAAATTAGGGCACGAGGCGGACTCGAGTCCGAATCCTGGTCAGTAGCACGACTGGGTATAAAAAGAGCATTTTAGAGAGGCAGAGTCTCTCAGACGTTAAGATGGGCAGAGGTTCACCAATCTGTGAAAAACTGTGTCTACAAATTGTGGAACAATTTCAGAATAATGTTCAACATAAAAATTGTGAAGACTTTGAATCTCATATCATCTTACAGGACATAATATTATCAAAAAGATTGAGAATCTGGAGAAATCTCTGTGTGCAAGGGACAAGGCTGAAAATCCATAATGGATGCTTGTGATCTTCAGGCCCTCAGGTGGCACTGCATTAAAATCAGACATGAGTCCATAATGGAAATCACTGCATGGGCTCAGGAACACTTCCAGAAATCATTGTCTGTGAACACAGTTTGCTGTGCCGTCCACGAATGCAGGTTCAAGCTCTATCACGCAAAGAAGAAGCCCGAAGTGAACATGATCCGCAAACAACACCGTCTTCTCTGAACCAAAGCTCATTTAAAATGGAATGGACTGAGGCAAAGTGGGAAACTGTTCTGTGGTCAGACGAATTGAAATTTGAAATTCTTTTTGGAAACCATGGACGCCACATCCACCGGACTAAATAGGAGAGGGACCATCCGCCTTGTCATCAGCACTCAGTTCAAAAGCCTGCATCTGTGATGGTATGGGCAGCTTGCACATCTGGAAAGGCGCCATCAATGCTGAAAGGTATACACGGATTTTAGAGCAACATGCGCTCCCATCCAGACAACGTCTTTTTCCGGGAAGGCCTCGCGTATTTCAGCAAGACAATTTTAAACCACATACTGCATCTATTACAACAGCATGGCTTCATAGTAGAAGAGTACGGGTGCTGAACTGGCCTGCCGGCAGTCCAGACCTTTCACTAATTGAAAACATTTGACGCATCACGAAACGAAAAATATGACAAAGACGACCCAGGACTGTTGAGCAGCTAGAATCCTGTATCAGGTAAGAATGGGACAACATTCCTCTCCCAAAACTCCAGCAACTGGTCTCTTCAGTTCCCAGACGTTTACGGACTGTTGCTAAAAGAATAGGGGACGTGACGCAGTGGTAATCATGGCCCCGTCCCAACTTTTTTGAGACATGTTGCTGCCATCAAATTCAAAACTACCTTTTTTCTTAAAATGATACATTTTCTCACTTTAAACACTTGATATATGTTGCCTGTGTTCGATTTATGAGATTTGCAAATCATTGCATTCGGTTTTTATTTACATTTTACACAGCATCCCAACTTTTATGGAATTGGGGTTGTACTTCATAGTTCATTGCTGTATCGTATTCAAATGCAGGTTTTGTAAATACATTTTAAAAAATAAAAATACTAAAGTCTTCACTTCTCATGCCGAGTTTGAAAGTGAGAAACAGGGAGCTGTGTGGGAGGAAAGACCTGGTACAAGTGCCAGACGACTGCAAAGAAAAATGCAATGAGTACATACAGTAAAGGACCCTTACCTTGCGTAACTGCGAGATTTCTGCTCTCTCCTCTCGTGGTGATTTGAGCGTGGATCGGGACTCACTGCGACCTGACTCAGCCAGAGACTGCATCGATCCTAAACACACACAAAATTGTATAACCACAGCTGTAAGTTACTTCCATATGAAAATTCATATACTGAAAGTCAATAGGTTTATCAGGTACAGCCATCCTAAAAAGATGCACTTTGTTCGAACGGGTCCCATCCATAATTATAAAGAGACCACTGCAGGTACTGGTGATGGATCATGGACCATTCTCAGCACAGAGCTATGAAAAAGTGACATGGTGCAAATCTACTGGCTGCAGCAGTGGTGCTGCGTCTTTTAACACTGCACACTTCCTGAATGCTTTACTATACACATCCAGCTGGTTGGCGTAGCTTTGTATGCACAGTTAGAGCTCAATGTTTTCCGGGCAACATGTTCTAATCATCTTCTCGCCCAATGGTTGGCAATTACTTTCCTAGAAGCTTGTTATAGAAGAGTCTCTTCCCCCCACCACACCCGCTTATCAACAAACATCGTTTGATTCAGGAAAGAATGGCACGTAATACAGGGTCAGTCAAAATTATGTTAACACGAATGGATTATTTTTCTCCTGAACGTGCGTGTGCGCCGTGGCGTAATTGGGCCTTACTTTTTTGACACCCCAACACTGACATCAGATGTCTACTTCCAGATGGTGCAGCAGTACACCATTGATGAACTTCCAGTACAGATCCAATTGGTTTCTATCATTTAAGCGTTAACATAATTTTGACTAACCCTGAACTGTTTATCCATTCACAGTTACGTTTAATGCTGCGGAACATCCAAGAAGCAAAGTCGTCGCTTCCTCACCAGCCTCAGAGAAACCATGACTGTTTAAAAACGGTCTCCAGTTACAGCTTTACCTTTAAAGGAGATACGCAGAACCTTTATTTTTAAATAAGTTTCTGAGTGGATAGTATCTCCATCCTTAACTCTTGTATTCTGCATAAATGGGAATAAATATTACATATACAGTGCGTGATGTCACAGCGGTAACCGGTTTTAAGGCCGAGGCCTTTGACAGCTATAGACCAAAGCCATATAAATAAAATTTTCTGGTGAAAGTAAGATATCCCGTTGCCGACTTGCTCAACTAAGACTGATTTGACTTCACTGATTGTGGGTTGACTCTCATTAAAACAGGATAGGCGTTATAACTTATGCAACATACATGTACATGCATGCATTTTCACTGATAAAACATAAAAGACGAATTAAATAATCTTATACCGGTAACTTAAATACACAATACAAGTTACATGTATGTATCTAAATGCAGGTAAAAAACAAGTGTAACCAAATGAGAGTCGCATCTTACCCGTCTGTGTTCTCGCTTCTTGAAGGCCGACCTTGTGGCCGATTTGTTTTGAAACAATCTGACTTTCAGTTCTTTGCTCATTCGCTTCTTCCATGTACGGGCGAGATATTTCTGTTGAGGCAAGCATATCCAGCGGACAAATCTGCCGACTGGTCCAATCATTCTCCATTTTCTCCATACTGGGTACTCCGCCATTACTGCTCGGCTCACACTCCGGCAGAGCTGGTGCAACTGAACTTACTTTCCTTTTTTGTAGTTTTCGTTTCCTTTAATTGTTGGTACTGCACCCTCTTTTATAGCCAGCACTATAGGTTTCGTATGAGTCCTCAGTAAAATATGCAGAGGAGAGACCACTTCATAGGCGCCCAATTCATGAATTTCTCACAAAACGCATCCAAATCTTTGCAGTTTGAACATTCTTGGGTCATGAAGGCAACATAAATCCACCTTCTGTTGTGTTGCTGCACCAGTCAGCAACACATCTCCATGGCATGGTGATAAATGAGCTCAAAATGGAGGATCGGAGTTGCAGTCAACTCGGTGTTTTAGTATAGCGGAAATGGCGATGAGACCGGTAGACTTCCTACTGTGACGTCACAGATGTCAAGATCATTCACTCAGACCGCTACCTATATGAATCATTTTAATCGTAAAAATTACTATATTAGATTTATTATTGACGCTTAAAACTATTTCTACACCGTTTTTTGACGTCTCAAGGCATTTATAAACAGAAAGTGAGGCCATGGTTCTGCGTATATGCTTTAAACTTGTAAACAAACATGCATGCACAGCTGTCCAGAAGGGGAGCTCAAAGCGTGACTTGTATTTCTGTCCGTGGCGTAAAAGTGAACTACACTCTGAAACTGTAGGGGGAACCTGAGAGCAAAAACTGCCAATCCGGGGCTTTAAAGATAGAGTTCTATCATCACTTGATAAGTAATTGTGACAGATTGCATAAACATGAGCTTGCTTGTTTTTAATGATTATTAGCAGGTAATGGGTTCTATGGGCAGTGGTGGTGATGTTATTATCACCAGAAAGGTGGCAAACTTTATCGTATTTGACAAAACGCACTCATGTTAATTAGTTTTTTTTTTTTTATATACAGTGGTGACAGCTTAGCTATAACGTACGTTTTGTAAAAGCTCCATGGGTCATTGTTTGTTGGTTACAGACGTCACAAACGCTGTTTTGTGATTTAGAATGAATAAATTGTGGCGGTTTTGGTTAATCTGTAGAGAAAAGCATGCCCACAGTCTAATGGATAAGCTGACCGAGCAGTCATCAGCACTGGATATGTCTTGGTGTAAGTAGGCAGAGTTCATAATTTTATTGTAAGAATAAACATGTTATATAAAATGTGATCCTTGAAGTTTAAGATGCTGTGTGCACCAAAATAACAAATTTGGCACAGCACAGGCACAATCCATATTCATAAATAAAGCTCATTCTGTATTTTAAAGGTCCCCTTGTATCGTTTTTTCATTAATTGTGCGGTGGTCTCTAGTATGAATGAATGCCCTGTGAGCCGGTTTTGGTGAAAAAAATGC
>JAOBAM010000001.1:39854036-39864104 GCA_025212355.1 Notarius kessleri | reverse complement strand
ATGCATGATGGGATATATTGCTTGGTTAGTGACCATCGGTTGTACACTACTTTTCGTGATGCATTGTGGGATACTTTGAGTGCACTGTATAGGGTGTGATAATCCTCACTATCTTTTCGAACAGCACTACAAAATGGTGTCCTATATATATGGTGCCCTATATAGTGAGTAGGGAGCGATTTCGGACACAGGGTTCAGTCTCTCTGATTGATAGTTATATATAGGAGAATTGCCCTTCCAGATCACACCATCAATTTTGAGATATGAGTGCAGCAGATAGCTGATCCCTCTGTGGTTAGCTGCTACAGGTCCATGAAATTAGGTCTGACCAAAGGAATCTGCAGTGAGGTGCTTTGCTGATTAAGTTCATCCATTAATTCCGTACTTTGCAGTACTTTTACTACTTGGATTGGTTTAGTGTTCTTTTAGTGTGGATTTTGGTACTTTCAGCTTGCTCAGAGAAAAATCAATCATATTCGCTGCTTTTGTGACACTTGTATCCAGCTGTTTGCATGTGGGAGATATTGAGTCGTGGACAGCAGCCTTTCTTCTGGCTGGAGAACCGTGAGGTGATTAATCAGCTGGAGATGGGCATCAGGCTGCCTAAGCCAGAGCTGTGCCCTCCTGCCCTGTACTCACTCATGACCCGCTGCTGGAGCTATGACCCCAATGAGAGGCCCAGCTTCACCGAACTTGTCTGCA
The DNA here is from genome assembly GCA_025212355.1 of Notarius kessleri. Taxonomy (NCBI): domain Eukaryota; kingdom Metazoa; phylum Chordata; class Actinopteri; order Siluriformes; family Ariidae; genus Notarius; species Notarius kessleri. The sequence continues at coordinate 39,863,402 of JAOBAM010000001.1, read as the reverse complement.
AGATCAAGTAAGCTATTCTCTCTCTCTCTCTCTCTCTCTCTCTCTCTCTCTCTAATAGCCTCAGGAATTGTTCCTTTAAAATGTAGCTGTACAAGTTAATTATTTGCTTTTTTTTTATTCTGAACCAGTGTATTTGTGTTGGCAGTAAAATGTTAACCCAAGCTTTTTGAATGGTCCAGTGATGTGCACAATATGGAGAAGGACCTGGAAGCAGAGAAGGAGAGAGACCGACAGAGAGCTACCAGGTTTCTAGATCCCAAGTTTAGCATTACCTCCATGCTGAATGCCGCAACATTACATGAACCACCACCAAAGGTACAAAAGGCCCTCCTTATGATTTACTCCAGTGCGTGTCTTGACCCACACATAAGCCTTGGATTCCTCTCTGCTTTCATAGCTGTCTATCTCTGTGTATATGCAGCCCTCAAGACTGAACCCTGGTCGTTTTGGGAATACCCTCAGCATCGGTCTGCACATTCAGGTATTGTGGGCATTCATATACACAATCTTAATTAATTTGTGTTTAGACTTTTGACCATCCTTGTGTGTGCTTCCTTCCAATGCACTGCATTTCCTTCCACAGCTAAACGAGGCATTGTGTGCCAGTTCTCCAGATCTAGTTAGCCCATGTGACTATCAGTCTCCTGTAGACTCCACAAACAAACTGACCATTCCCAGCATGCCTCCCCGCCGCCTCAGCCTGAGAGTAAGCCTGCCTTTCAGCTTATTATAACATTTTATTGACATTTACTGTCTGTTTGTGTGTCAGTATAGTATAAATATGCCTGTAAGGTCTTCATTTTAACTGATTGTGTGTCCTTTTAAATGACTTTGAAACGCACGTTCCTCTATTCTATGTGCATGGCATAGGAGGGGGAGTTCAGTGTAGGGCCATCCACCATGGAGGACGCGCAACGCCTGTGGCACTTAGAAAAGGATCGGATGCAGGACACCATGAAGAGACAGAAGGATGAGATGGTGGAGGACAAACAGTGGCTGGAGAAAGAGGAGAAGCTTCTGGTATGAATGAAGATACTTTGTCTTTAACATACAATACATGGGCTGTTTCACAATCATGGTTGTCTTTTTGAACAACACCAACTAACTCCTGCAACTCGGTCCTATATATGTGTGCTGGAGTTTCTGGTGTAGTGGTTAGCACTGTTGCCTCACAGCAAGAAGGTCCTGGGTTTGCGGCCAGCGAGGGCCTTTCTGTGTGGAGTTTGCATGTTCTCCCCGTGTCTGCATGGGTTTCCTCTGGGTGTTCTGGTTTCCCCCAAAGACATGCAGGTTAGGCTAATTGGTGTCTCTAAATTGACTGTAGGTGTGAATGGTTGTTTGTCTATGTGTCAGACCTGCGATAACCTGGCGACTTGTCCAGGGTGTACCCCACCTTTTTCCCCCTAGTCAGCTGGGATAGGCTCCAGCTTGCCTGTGATCCTGTAGAACAGGATAAGTGGCTACAGATATCTAAAAAAAATACTGTAAACACCAGTAAGCCATAATAAATGAAACCGGAGCGTCAGCAACACAGTAGCTCACACGGCCGTACCATAAACCAGACTCGTTTATAACTAGTTAAGTTGCTCTTCATGAGAACAATTAGATCTTCCAAACAAAACAATCAGAATCAAAATCCATTGAGAACTCAGGGAGTAGTTGCGATTTTTGTGAATTGTGGATGGACGGATGGATGCCGGATGCCACGTGATGGCAATAGCTCATCGCCCTATGGTCGGTGAGTTAACAGAATCAGTATTTGGTGCGAGATGATCCTTTGCTCAAAAAAAAAAAAATAGTGGTCTCAGGTACAATGAGTGCAGTTTTATAAGGAAATGAGCTGTAGGTTTTACTGCGCATCTTGCAGAACCAGCCACAGTTCTTCTGGACACTGACCGTCACACTCGCTTCTTCATTTTGCACCAAAACCAGCAGCCTTCATTATGTTTTCTTTTTTTAATCTGAAAAGTGGTCTCTTATGTAACATGCTGCTCAAATACAAACATTTATTTTTTTCTGTAACATTTAAGTTTGTGCTGGAAAACAAACATTTGGACTCTAAAATGGTTTTGTACTGACTCAGTAATGTAGAAATCATAAAATAGAAATCTATAACAGCATTTATATGGAAAATGCTGTATTTGTAATTATTGTCAATTAAGAATCATTAACTGCTTTTAGTTAAAATGTTTAATGATTGGTATTTTATTTAACAATTTTTTTGAATGTTCTTAAGTTAAGCCGAGCGAGTTTTTAGTTTTAATTTCAAAATTAAATCCTTGCCTATTTGGCAAGTTGAATAGCAAAGACTTGCTTCATGTTTGCTGCACTTTTATCTACAATATTCTTAGTGGAGTGTTTCTGTCTTACTGATTGGGGATCAGGGAGACTGGCAATGTTCCAATGTTCCGCTTGCTACTGGGCCTGCACATTATCAGTTCAGCCCAGATTTTGGAGTTGTTTTCTTGCATTTCTTTTTTCCATTTTTGTTGTGTGGAGGATAAATCATTTCTTCTGTCATAGTATATTTAGGATAGAAGTATGGCTTAGAATAAAGCGGATATGAAATAATAACCATAAAATGGTTATGCGGATATGCAATAAATACAATACTAATTCACATGCTATGAAAAATAGCCTTGTATATATGTATTTATATATTTGGTACAGTGATTTCTATATTCTTATTATAAGTATTTTTAACTGAATTCACTAGAAGAGCACAGTAAAAGAAGCACAGATGAATCTGTTGTTATTTCTAGCTGCATATTTATATTCAGCATGTGATATTTGGTAGCAATGTCAGACAGCGCAATTAAAACTTTATCTCAAAAGTGGAAGTCAGCTTGAATGAAGTCAACAGCTGTGTAGTCTATGGAAGCGTTCATTGAATAAGTGTTCACACTCACCTCTCTGAAACTGTTGGAATTTTCCCCCTCTTTTAGTTCAAAAGTCTTCTGTTCTATCAGCTCTCTGCGTTCCCTCCTGATTCTCGGTGAGTGTTGGTCTCTTTCTCAATGACACCTGCTGTCATGCCATAAATACTGCTGAATGGGCCATTGAGTGAGCAGGGCTGCCGAGAGCTTAGCTGTGCAGGATGGCGATGAGCTCGCATAAAGACGACACCCGTGTTATTTATTCCATCTCTGAGAACTCTAGGAAATGAGATGTTTACCACAAATGGGCCTCTCAACAGCCCCTGAACACCTTTCAATATTGATTCAATGAGTTTGATTTGTAAATAAATACATCGATACATTCTCACACAGCTCAAGCTGGGTTTCAGGGTCTGATAAACACATGCCTCTTCTAAAGGTGAGTATAGACAAATGTATTGACAAATAACATTGATCATTCTATCCGCATTCACTGGATATGAGCAATCACATATTTATTCATTAATATATTACTTATTAAGCATTCATTTTAATTAATCAACTATTAATTTTCACATGTTTAAATGTTCAATGTTTTTACCAGCATTACTTGTAATTAGTTCATTTTAGCTATTAAATACCATATACTTAACAAGTATTACTGTAGTACACTTGTTTTTGGAAATGGCAAAACATGTTGGGATTTTATTCCTTCTCAGTTAATGAGATTTCATCTCAATATTACAATCAGCTACCAGCTCACAAGTGTGAGTCACCTGTTTCAAAAATGCAGTGATGATGGGATTCAGAACTGCAGTTCTGACACTCTACAAAGGTCATATTCTGTTTTTTTTATAAACTGACTCTTGGGTCTTTCATACACACTCTTGTGTATTACTGCTGTCATCCCTGTCACCTCTTTCCCCAGGAAGAGGATCTATAAAAGACCAAGAGTGGAATCCATTTTAAATTTTAATTGGCTGCCTTTGTGTCTCACACAGACACACGTTCAGGCCGACATTATCCCCTCAAAGCTTTAATTACCAACTGCTTCTTGGTTTCAAAACATCAAAAGGATGTGTGAGTAAGTGAATGAATGGAAAGGAGTGTGTGTGTGTGTGTGTGTGTGTGTGTGTATGACTGAGCAAGGAAGACATTAAGCATAGATGTTGGTTAGAACATAGTCATGTGAGTCCATTCCTACTGACTGTCAAACGATTACGATTATTTTCATGTCAAGCCTACATGTGGAGATGCAGGGGGCTTTAGAAATCTCCACACATCTATTGGCTGCTTGATGTCCTTTCTTCCGGAGCCTCTCATTGCCCAGCATGTAGTCTGAGTGCGACTGAATATAAAGAAATAAATATACATTAGCGGATTACCGGCTAAGCTAGCTGTAGTACACTGCGTTTAAGCCAGATGAACACAAATTTGCCTCAACTGAGCCGAACATGCCAACAGATCCATCTGCCTTCCTTTCTTCTCGTTAATCGTGACTGTCTTGAAGAAAAGAGGTGATAATGGCACCAAAGGGATCAAGTGTTTTTTTTTTTTTTTCCCTCTCCTCATATCAGGGCAACTTAACAGCTTAATACCTACCAAGCAACCTGTGCTGGCATCAAAGATTTGAGTTGTAAGCCTGAATCAAGCATGTATCAAACATACACCTGTGATTAAGCTACCATTTTCTCAGCTAATCTTAAGGGCTAAACTAAGATAAAAGAAGCCTATGCAGTCGCTTTCTTCAAGTTTGGTTAGCAGGGCAGAGAAAAGCTGTTATTAATATTTTTCCATCCCACAGTGTCTGTCAATAACATGGCACACAGCTTCTTACTAGTGTATGCAGTTGTAATGCTGACTTGATGGTGGAAAGAGCTAATGATAGTCTACGTATAAGTAGTATCATGAGCAAAAGTTTTTACTATTTCCATACTATGTCACAGACACTCAGCCCATTTTACCAACTACAGAATCATCTTCCTACCAGAAAGTCTTTATGTTGTTGGACTACAGGATCACTGTAGCTGAATAAACCACAGTCGCTATATGCCCCAATATACAATCCTCCTCAGTCTTCTTTTCCTCCAAGTTATGGCATGGAAAACTCCCCAAAGCTGTAATTCATGAATGGTCCACTCAACATACAATCTGTCAGTCTCCATTTGGTCACAAAACAATAAAGGTTTCCCGGATCAATATTTCAGCAACTTCAAATCAATATTAATGTCCCCTGCTGCCAATTTTCTGAATCGAGCCAAAAAGTTAATCTACTCCACCGGTGCTGCCATGATTGAAAATCACATGATTGCATTCCTGCATGCTCATTGGCCAAAGCACGAATGGTGTTCGTGAACCTTACACACCATGTTGTTTTACCTATCAGTATCCCCCAATCAGTGTGCCCAAATAAACTTGAGAATAATGATTTGAAGCCACATAGTGTATCATAAATTTAGACTTTGTGTACTGTTTGTTTAATTTCCAACCCTTCCACACCATGACACAGTGTGTTGTGAGCCTTTAGTCCTGTTTTTGTTAGTCATTTTGACAGTACCCATTTAAAACATTGGTGCACGGTTTCTTGCAGATGAATTCAATGTCACTCACCTTTCCACCAATCAGCGCACAACAATGCATCATGTGATTTCCAAAATGGCAGCACCAGCAGAGTAGACTGGAAGTTTTCTTCTTAGTTGAAAAAAATTTAACGTTTGGATCAATATTATCAACTTGAATTGAATAACATGTTGGGCCAAGTAATCTTTATTGATTCATGATCAAAATAAGATTGGTAGACTGGCTGTGGAGCTAGCAGTTTACGAAATACATGACTTCTAACATGGGAACCCCCAGCTTTGTGATTTTTCCATGTTATAACTTGTAGGAAAAGCAGACCGAAGACAATTGTGTATTGGGGCATGTAGCAACTGTGTATTTATAGTCTTGAGCTTTGTGGACTAGATTATAGTGCAACCAACCAATCTAATTTTTTCTTGCCATTCAGAAAGCACTGTTTCCACTCTACCAGAGGAAAGAACACCCATGGTTTTCACACTTTCTGACTTAGAAGAGACAAATGTTTCTACATCATCATTTGATTCAACCACTAACAAACTTTTCTGATGCATTCTTGATCGATATAACAAACAGACGTGTAAGCAATTCACCAAGAAGTAATTCCATCCATTTTCCCCCTGTTAAACTCTGTTACAATTACATGACTGAATGAAACAGTCCACTCTGGAAAGCTGGCTTCACTAGTTAGCCCAATGTCTCTTATTTATATACAGGAGGAACATTCATACATCTCTCTTACTCAAAGAACAGAGAAGCAGCAGATCTAAACACAATGGTGATCTCATCCAGCTGTCAGGATTACTGCAGAAACATAGATCTTCTCCTTTTTGTTGTTTTCTGAAATTGGATTTGATTAGACTTTGTGAACAATGATGTTCCCCTACTCTTGATGCTCTTGCGGAATTTTAATGTCCAAGAGTAGTGTCCTTGGAGATAGAAAGTCAGCTGGATAGAATCAATTTGCCAATTAAGTTTTAATAATAAATAATTTGGACCATTCTATTTGTTTACTCATGAAATGTTCAAACATTATATGTAGAAGGCAGCTGGTGTTTTCAAACAGGGTAAAAGAAAATAATCGATCCAGTCTGCTCCCATCATTCTCTCTCCATCTTTTCTTCATTTCCTCTGTTAGATTGCAAGGTTTATTTCATTTTTAAGTCTTTGAAAAATAGAAGGGCACTCAGTGGAGTGTATACCTCCACCAAGCCAGAGTTTATCAACATCAAAACTTAAGCAATTGAACTCAGGATAATACTCAAGCTGTGCACCAAATTTCATCTAAATCTGTTAATTGCTTTTAAAGTTATGTTGGGAACAGACAAAAATAAAAAGTAAAAAATAAGGATGTGCATACATACAGTAGTGCTTGTGAACCCTTTAGAATTTTCTATATTTCTGCATAAATATGCTCTACAATGTCATCATATTTTTGCACAAGTCCTAAAAGTAGATAAATGAATGAATTAATGAATTTTATTATCACTAGTCACAAGTACCAGTGAAATTGACCATCAACCTGTCCTTACGTATGTAAGTTTTTCTGATTTCTTCGATCAGTTTTTCTGATTTCTTCGATAAACCAGGGCAATGCCTAATCCAATCAGCAAAAGTCCTGCAATCATGGTTCCGAATAGGTAGATGTCTTCAATGTCCTCCACAGAAAGAACCGCCAGGCACATGACCCGCCACCTCTCCCATGCATCCATCGTGTAGCCAGCTGTGAGCGTTCTGGCAGGACAGGCTGGTTCCCCTGAACCCAGACTTCTCGTCGAGAAGATTGTGTCAATTGCGTGAAGAGACCAGTTTATCAATTCCATGATCTTTAGTTTGGAGAGCAGTGCGGAGAGAGTCTCTCAAAAGCATAGACAATAGACAGACAAGACAACAGAAGCAGGGAAGATAAGGGAAGGGAGAGGCAGAGAAATGTGACCACCTTCCGTGAGAGCACGGAGAAGAATGGAGACATATGTATCATGTTTGCACATCAAAAATATGTTTCCAACTCAAAGGTTGAGAAAAAAAAAGAAATATGTCTATTTTCCAATGGTTACATTTTGCACTGGTTTTAGGACTTTTATATGGTTTTTGAGATATACAAGTTGTAGTTGGGCTGGAAATGTTGCTTAAACCTGATAAATGGTATTACCTCGAACACAGCATCTAAAAACACTCAGAATGAGCTGCTAGATTGTTAACTGCATGAGTGTATGCTAAGTCTCAACTGCCTATTCCAGGGTTACTTTAAAAGTTCACTAGATAGGAGGGGAGAGTGGGAAGACTTGGAACGGGGGAGACTTAGGACAATTTGTATTCCCATAAATTAATTTCAACCAATCATGTTTTAGATTACATCAGAAGTTAAATGTTGCCCCTTAGAGTAACCTACTTCTTTTGGGAGCCACGAAGCTGGACACTGCAGTAAGGTTTGTGCAGGTAAATATTTAATCAGTCAAAGCTTGTACAGTACATTCTACTTCGCCTCCACCTCCATTCTATGGTGTAATGAATGCTGGTGAATTTGGGATCTCCTCTCACTTCATTATCTGTAGCCGCTTTATCCTGTTCTACAGGGTCGCAGGCAAGCTGGAGCCTGTCCCAGCTGACTACGGGCGAAAGGCGGGGTACACCCTGGACAAGTCGCCAGGTCATCACGGGGCTGAATTTGGGATTTGTTTCGAATTAAAGTATGTAGCCAGTAGTTACCATTTATATTGTATTTTTATTAAATTTATGTCCTGAAGAAAAAACATTTAAGGAGATATAAAATTATTATTTTCAAAATGGCCAGATGGGGAGAGTTGGGACAGTTCATCATGTTCCAGGTTTTATCTTATGGTTTACAAATATAGTTTAAAATTGTTAAAAATGTGGGTGTGGCCCTGCATTAGGGTTAATCTTATTTCATTCCTTCTTGAGAATAGAATTTTGTCAAGTCAGGTTTTGCATAAATTGACATTTTTCTGTCGCTGTACCAGCATTGTGCTTTCATACAGTTCATGTGTTACACGTTTTGATAAATAAAAATTAAACATGTAGGCCTAGGTATCTTCTTTTTGTTCCAAGTCTCCCAACATAATGTCCCCTGTCTCTCCACAAAAAGTAATGACAGAAAAGTGAAGTCTGAAGGCCAGTATATCTGACAAGCTGAGAAACTAATGTTGTGGTAAGAGGGTATAGTAAATACTCTAATGCAATATGAATGTGACGCGACCTGCAAAGAATTTCACACAATCTATGAAAGCTCAGAACTTGTCCCAGGTCTCCCTGCTCTCTCCTATGAGTGATCATGTGGGCAGCGAGCAATTCCACGTATATTACAAGCTCATCCATGATTGACCTATAAAACTTGAAAATGGGTAAAATTGGCATGAAATCGGAGGCTTTCCTTTCATTTTCATAAATTTTATTTTTTCACATATGACCCACCTAAATCATGAGCTCAAGAACATTTTATTTACTCTGAAATGCAAAATGTTGCATTCTGGATCATTAAGAATGCACTATTTTACAGCTATATTTTAAGAATTGTCCAAGAGAAGGACCCCTTCTGCCTATTTTATTTATTTATTTAGGGGGGGGGTTGGTAAATAAATTTCAGAGTGGCTTTGGGTCTACCTCCTGCTCATTTTTCTAAATGCCCCCTACCCCAAAAGTTATCGACAGGGCTGCCTTGGCAAATCCTGTCTTCATGGACCTCACTTTGTGAACAGGGGCATTATCATGCTGGAACAGGTTTGGGCCTCTTGGTTCTAGTGAAGGGAAGTTTTAATGGTGCAGTTTACAAAGACATTCTGTACAATTTTGTTCAGAATCAGAAGTTGTCATTGTACTTAAGTACAACGAAATTAAAAGCTAACCTTAAAGTGCAGGACCACATAGTAATAGACCCAAAAAAAAAAAAAACAAC
>JAOBAM010000001.1:39653455-39664495 GCA_025212355.1 Notarius kessleri | reverse complement strand
GCTGTACAATCATTCTGCCACAGAAAAAGAACGGCTAAAAAAATAAATAAATAAAATTACTGAAAGCCCAAATATTGCCATGATATACATATCCAAGATGACATTCATGTCACTGTATGTACACTTCTGACCACAACTGTATGTAAATGCACACATGTGTGCAAGGTGTGTCATGGAAATCCATATCCATGTTATTAAATTTATATCCAAATGTACACAGTGCATTTACACTGCAGCGCTTTTCAGAGCTGATATTGTGTGAGGAGGAGCGTTTGTTGGAATTGCTCTGAAATGTTTCCCAGAACAGAAGTGGCCAGGATAGGAAGGGAAAGCGTCTGCAATACTTATTAATTCTGAACCTGTACGAATCTCGGACGGACAGCGAGCTACACCAGATAATTTTTAAATTTCAGAAGAACTGATGATGCGCTGCAGTTTGCCTCTGGCCTGAGCACAAGCAGCAGCACCACCAAACCAGACAATTATGGAAGAGGTCAGGATGGACTTGGTGACCAGTAGTGCCTGGGGGGGGAGACTGAATTTTGTCCAGCTGGCTCAGTCTTTGCTGAGCTTTTCTGATGAGACAGGTAGCATTTTTCTCCAGCTAAAGGTTACATGACATGACTGCCTAGAGGAACTTGAATGGCTCAGGTGCTGAGGAGGATGGGGTTGTTGTTTTCTGATATTGATAATCATGTCCTGTGTTCTTATGGGTGTTCAAGATCAGGTTATTGTGACCGTACCAGATTCATGTGCATTTGGATTTGAGGTAAGGGTGGTGTCCTCTATGAATGTGTGGAGGCTGATAGATGGCTCATTAGAGGTGCAGATGATGTATTGGGAGAAGAAACAAAAGGGGGACATGCATCCCTGGGGTGTGCCAGCGTTGAGTTACAGTGTCTAAAATTTATTTGTCAAGCGGTCTGTCTGTCAGGAAGTCTGTGACTGATTGGCAGATGGAGTTTGACAGATTGAACTGAGCCAATTTCTTGTCCAGCAGCTCTGGAAGGATCATGTTGAAGGCTGAGCTGAAGTCAACAAATAAGATCCTCATACGTTCCAAGAGTGTAGAGATGCTGCTGAAGGAAATGTAGGCTCATATTTAATCCACCATTGACTGACTTATTGGTTCTGTTGGGGAATTGCATGGGTGTCTTTGCGATACCCCAGATTGAAGCAGAAGTTGCTCAAGTCTTCATTACGACTGATGATAGAACCCTGCTACATCAAAACACCAGCTAAAGCTCAAAAGCTGGATCTAAATATTTAGGATATATAGGGGTTCCAGGTGCTGTTAAGGTAAGTGAACTAATAAAGCTACCTAGCACCACTTATGTACAAGCAGTGCAAAGATTTGCATGCTCTTAGGATAAAATTAAGAACAAATTTTACCAACAAGACAATTAGTGTGTGTTTGTTTTCACAGATGTTTCATCATCATCACAGGTAATAAAATGCTAAGATATTAATAGTAAAAAAAAAAAAAAAATCATTAAAAACTTCATCTTCTTTCTTTCCCTCAAGGGAGTCATGGTAGAACTTTGTGCTTTTTATGGATTCCTTGTAAACTGTTTTTCTGTTGATTTTCCCTTATGCTTTGGATTGTTGCCATGCCGCAATATACGTCTAGCTTTTTTTTTTTTTTTTAAGTTTTTGGACTTTTTTTTTTTCCAGTTTGTACACAAATCGTTCTTTTTCCACTCAGCGCAACAGGGAACAAATTTTTGCACTTAACTGTATTTTATATGCCTGGTAACCCTGAGACTGTTGGATGCAATATTATAGATGTGTATAGGATTCTACACATATGATGTCAAATCTTTTGCTAGAGTGCCTTTTTAATGAAGGGTACTGTTACCAATTTGGATTCTGTTGACAAAGTATATTTTTCAGGACAGACATTATTGCAAAGCAACTCAGTAGCTAATTTTTGGGTTTATCACCTGCTTTCTAGGAGCTATAAAAGGCAACACACACACATCCAGTGTCAATCCTTGGAAGTGTCTTCAGACAGTCTAATTTATTTTTAACTGCAGGGCTGAAGAAATTCTAGTCAGCACACACAAACACTCCAACCCAGATGCCTGGTAAATAAGCTCCTGAAAGGCGATGTAAAACCAGAACATAAAGTGCACTGATTTCTGTTAGTGATGTATGAAGGCTGCTGGCATTTTTCTAACCTGGACATGTTATCCGGTGAGCAGGCGGAGTTGTTGCTGGTGGAGACACTGGTGTCAATGCTGTCGGAGCTCTCCAGGCTGAGTGTGTCATAGTTATCCTCTCCAGCAGAGGGTGCTGTGTGGTGCAGGATGGAGTGATGGACCAGGGGAGGAGCGGGAGAGCTGCTGAGCTGCACGTGGGAGCCATGCAGCGCCTCCCACTGGCACTGAGCCTCAGCTGCAGCCTTCTGTTTCAGCTCGGCTAGACGTCGCCGCTGCTCCTCGATCACCTGCTGACCTGGAGAGAGACAGAACAGGAAGAGAAGAATGTAAGAGGAACCAGAATGGACTGATATACAAATTAGGTGTGAGACGGTATGAAAAACTGACTATGATGTACTGAAAAAATTATGTTCATCACCGCATCTGTTGCAACTTTGCATTTTGAAAGGTGACGGCATCAAACACTGTGGCAATGCAAAGAATTTAATAAGGTAAATTATTTGGATCAGTAACCTATTAGAATACTTTTATATGAAATTATAAATGAGGCATTTCAGCATTTTAATATAGCAATGCAGAAACAGTTTGCCATTTGAAACTTTCAGACATTTGTTTGAAATATGTAGCATATTTCAAGAGCCACATTGTACTTTATGGCACAGATTTAACAAGAACTCCATTTCAGATTTCTTTATCATCGGATACCGTCACACCCCTAATACAAACACAAAAAAGCACAAACGATGACATATGCACTGTAGTAGATCACCATAGAGCCCATCTTCACAGGAACACATACACAGAAAATCCCATGCCAAGCCCAAATCAACAAAGAACCCCATGTATCCATAGAAGGATGACCCGCTACAGAAAAGCTGCTCCATCATGCCCTCACATGTACACCACAGAGCCCTTACACTGCTCTTTAAAAAAAAAAAATGCCCAAGCAAATGTGGCCAATCTTAACGACACCGTTTCCAAACACAGAAAATAAACACATCCTGACCATCTGGCTCCATGCTGAGAAACAGAATAAAAGTATAGAAATACAGAAAGCACACTTCTAAATGGAATCATGCACCGTTTTACAACAAGACGCACAGGATAGGTTAGAGAAAAAGTGAAAGGTGACAAAGAGGAAGATGACAAGGACACTGCCAAACCCACTCCAGACTCAACACGATCTACCTGCAGGACTGTCCATGGTGGAGAACTCAGGCGATGATGGCAAGCAGTCTGGGTGAGAGTGGGGGATAACGCAGGTAAACGAACAACGTGAAAGACACAATGTCACACTGGTTATTAAAAAAAAAAAAAGGAGGCGGAGTTCAGAGGAAAGTGTGGACAGGATGGGGAGGGGAAACAAACACTGATGTGTTATACAAAAATGTAAGTCTTGATGTTTCGTTTAACCCTAATGTTCTGTTCACCTTCTAGAACTGGATCTCCCATTGACCAGAGTGTTCTTCCCATTTCTTGTGAAAAAAAAGATCCAAACATTTGAGACTTATCAAATTGAGCTTTGCAGCATTTCTATATCCGGTTTTCTTTCCTTACAATCCTAGGATGTAGAATGACCTTTATTGTTTTATTATGAAAACAAAATGTGTACTACATTAGAGAAGAAACTGAACTCATCTGTGTATGTCATCTTCCTGTCTCCTGTGAGTATTGCAATGCATCTCTGGCTGTTACCCTAATTGTAGCACATTTACTGTAGATTTAACACACGTGCTGAACTTCTGGACAAGAACTTGTTCGCACTTCTTGTACCTGACTTTTACACTTGTTGCCCTGGATAAGCGCGTCTGCTAAATGCCGTGTGATATAATACAAATGAGATAACCTGGACAATAGGGGAAATAAATAAAAAAAAAATTATTCCACAACTTTTTCTTAAATTTCTATACATTTCCAAGTCTGGAAAATAATGGCCTATAAATTCCACACAATTCCAGGTTTTCCACAAATCTAGACAAGAACCTTGTCTAACAATAAAACTATCACTTATTTAAAAACACTCCGTACACCTTATTTCCAACTCTATTAGTTGTCATAAGAACAATGTTTTACTCAAAGGTAACAGAGATCATGTGACAGGGATTCAATCACTTTTTTTTGTTTTACACACACACACACACACACACACACACACACACACACACACAGATGCTATTTTTAATCTCTGCTCATTACGTCTGCAATATTTAATATACATAATATCTAAAAAAAATCTTTTGTGTTGATTAAAGCCAAGCTCAAAGTTTGTACTGGAAAAAAATGCTCAGGATTTCTTTCTGCAATCTTGATCCAAACAGAATAAAAGAAGTAAAACTCCAGCTCCATTGCAGCTACTTTTGTGTGTGGTGGCAACTTTTAAAAGCAAAAAAAAACAAAACGCTGTGTGAATACCTTTCTGTTGCAGTGCCCGCTGTCTCTTCATCTCAATGTCTTGTAAAGTAGCTGCGAGGTTGCGTGGGAGACTGCCGGTGCTGTTGGCCACCATGATTGGACTCTGGGCAAGTGAATATATAATTTTTTACAACTTCAGTTTAACCGCAGTAGTGTGTGATAATTTAAGAGTATTACATAGCACGCGTTACCCTGGAGGAAGCGTTGCGACCGAGTGTTGCAGTGGTATAAGTGGGGGAAAGTCCAGCACTCACTTTTGGTTTCTGTGAGGATTGACTGACATCACTGTCGAGCCTGGAGCGGTACACCTACAGAGCAGAGAAACCAGACCGTTTACACACAAAATCACACCACACTCTGTTTTAAGGAAAATGTTTCATCATGTTTTTAGTTCTTCAGTCTTTTAAAAAAAAAAAAAAAAAAAGTGTTTGTAAATACCTGACTGCAAATGTTGAATGCCTTTTCTATAAAATCTTTCAGTGTCTATCACATTGTTGGTGTAATAGACCATTTGCACATGATGTCGCATGTCCCTCTCTGATTTAGCGGTGTCTGCCATCTTTGTGGAATAACATATGCGTAACAACAAGTACCCTAATACGAAATGCTACAAATTTGCGTCTGTTCGAACGATTCTGCTAAGGCCGGTGTCAGATTGTTTAGTTTACCCACTGTTAAAATGCAAGAAAGACCCCAAATAGAAGGTCTAACCCGTAGACGACAGAGACAGTGGCTTGCAAATCTGAACGGATTGGACATAAGACAGGGCGGCGCGGTGGTGTGAGTGGTTAGCATGGTCGCCTCACAGCAAGAAGGTTCTGGGTTCGAGCCCAGTGGCTGGCGAGGGCCTTTCTGTGTGGAGTTTGTTCTCCCCATGTCTGCGTGGGTTTCCTCTGGGTGCTCTGGTTTCCCCCACAGTTCAAAGACATGCGGTTAGGTTAATATGGGACAGCCCAAGGCATATTAACACTTTAAAAGTCTACCAATTAATAATTTATATTTCTTTAATTCTGGCATCCCAAGACATCTTGGCAGCAAACCAAATATCACATAATACAACAAATACCATCTCATCATCTAAATTGGAATTCAGCCTTGTATATCCCACAAACATTAAGAAAATGGTTTTCTCCTTGAGAGACTGCATATGTGTCATCATTTATCAGCATTTATTGTTCTCCATCTGTTAATTTGCTTGTAAATCTTTAGCATTTGAATTAAAATTTACTGCATTAGCAGTAATTAGTCTCAACGTAGCTAGTGAAAGTTTGATTTGATGGCAAGTGCCCAGAAACACAGACAAATCCGTCTTAATTTGAAACTTTTACAATGACCTAGTCAAGCTGAAGAGTTCCACCGGCTGCCCTATACATTATTCTCTTTGAAACATATGGTTTAGCCCTAATACAGGAAAAGTAGAAGGGCAATTAAAAGGGAATGAAAATGGAAGAAAAGACAAGAAGCTTAATAAAAGTAGAAGGACATAGTGAAAAGTAAAGAAAGATGTGAACTTTGTCAAAACTGAAATGAGGAAGTCTGTAAGTACTTTTAATTGGCCTTTTGTTCTTTCCTTAGACCACTGGTGACTTGTGAAACTAATCCACCTTCACACAAAGACACACTGACATGGTTCAGAAATTGGTGGGATTTTGATATATGTGGATCAGAATTTCCTCTGCTGAGTTGTCAATTGCAATATGCAATCAATGTCCAGACATTTGCTGAGCTTATTGAATTATTATTTACTATGCCTATATACACACTTCGAGAATTTGAGTGCTGATTAAAGTGGTAATGGATGAATAGTTTTGTGAGATGGACAGATGGATGGGTGGACGCTATTGTGCAGTGTCACAGGAGTTGAGAACAGCCCTTCGCCAGCACTGCTCTCCTAAGCAGAGGAGGAAATATGGGCTGTTTTATCGCTTTCCTATTGCACAGATGGGATCTTTTAATTTTCACTGTATGAAGTAACAGTGGTGATTCTCCGTATGTCCAATTTTATGATTTCTTTTTTTTTTATTCCTGCATCCATTCTTTGTCTCATATTGTTTCTACATGTAAGGGTGTGGGAGAGGTCACTTGCAGCTTATTGCTCATCACCATTCAAGGGTTTTTGTAAAAGCTGTTTAGCAGAGGGTTTGAGTCAGTTTAATACTTTATCCATGCACTTATCTTGCAGTAAGAGAAGATGTGTAAGCTCAAAGCATAAAGACATGCCTTTGCACTTCTCAAAAACAATTCATATCCCTACCTAACCCTTTTGGCAATGGATAATATCACTTTGGTGTGGTACATTTGTACAAAAGAACTGCTGCTGTAATCATAAATACTCGACATCCTTTAAAAATACAAAGTGCTGTTTGATTTCATAGTATACAATTGTGCAACTGTTTACACTCACCAGCTATTTTAGGAACACCCATAGCCCTTTCCACTCATGCAATTACCCAGCCAGCAGCACAGTGCATGAACTCATGCAGATACAGTTCAAAAGCTTTTGTTAATGTTCACATTAAACATATAAATGGGGGAAAATATGATCTCTGTGACTTTGTCTATGGTATTCTTGGTGGTACTCGATGGGCTGGTTTGAGTATTTCAGAAATTAGTGATCGCCTGGGATTCATAGACAACAGCCTCTAAGGTTAACACAGAATGGTGCCAAAACAGACAGACAGACAGACAGACAGACACAAAAACATCCAGTGAGAGGCAGCTCTGCAAGCAAAAATGCCTTGTTAATAAGAACGGTCAGAGGAGAATGGTCGTAATTGTTTGAGCTGATAAGAAGGCTACAGTAACTCAAATGTCCTTCCTTTACAATCACAAAGAGCAGGGGAAAAAAGCTTACACTACACAACATAACTTGAGATAGACAGGCTACAGCAGTAGACTAACACATTAGGTTCCACATTGGTCAGTCAAGAACATGAATCTGAGACTATAGTGGGCACAAGGTCACAAAAAAGGGAACAGCTGAAGACCAGATGTTCCCACTATCTCATTATCTTGTTTCATCCACAAGAATATGCTTTCTCTTTTGAGTGTTGTTCCTCTCAAGTTTTCTTTCTCATCTCTTTCATCTTGAAGAGTTTTTCCTTGTCACTCCAAAGGCTTGCTTATTTGTAATCTCAACCTACATTCAGATTCATGTAAAGCTGTTTAGTGATAATGTTATTGTTTAAATGACCGTACAAATAAAAAATGAATTGGATTGTTTTGCTAGTACAATTTATTTAATTGGTGTAAATGAGTATGTGAATGTGTGCAAATGGATTGGCATCGCATGTATTCCCACTTCACGCCCAGTGTTCCCCATGTTCTACATTTTGTAGTCTCTGGATCCACCATGAGTCTCATACAACTAAAGTGAATGACAGATGTATATTATAATGATGATACATATGAGAATGATGATACATATGATGATGACAGTGATGATGATGATGATGATGTTGTTGTGGTGAATGTATTGTGATGATCTGATTAAATCAAATATAAAACATGCTGTAGATATAGTTGAAATGGAATAAAAAAGCTATTTTGGCTGAAAGAAATGAGCTAAGTGACTGATGCAATGAATCATAATTCTGCTTGATTAATGCACTCTAAGAAATGTCATGCTGTTCCTTATTTTCTTATATACAACCTTCTGAAGTCAGTTTTCAGAACATGGAGCTCCAGGTCAAGGGAGTGCCTGATTAATCTTGGCTGCTTTAATAATCATGTTCAATTACAGATCCCAAGGGGGAGGACAGTCCTGACGCGAGGGTGTGTTTCTGTTTGTTTGCTTAATTGGAAAATTAAATCAAATGACTGAGGTCATGTTTATGATGATGGTGATGATGATGATGATGATGATGATGATTAGTATGAATAATCAGATTAACATAGAATCAAATATTAATGAATGCACTTACAATAGGTGCAGGAAACAAATTAAACACCATACCTTACTTAAAGGGGCCAGCTCACCCTTCTCAGTATCCTGTGTGTCAAATAGTGAGTCACCATTCTTGATGCTAGCTATTCCAAAAACAATCTGTGACAATCTGGCAACATCCTAGGCCATAGGTCTTAAATTGTTACACAGAAATATTTTGTCATAGTATCTATATTTTAAATTCTTTCAACAGATCCATTCTGTTTTTATATGGTTATTCAGTTGTAATGGACTGGACTGACCTCTCCCATATTACTGGTGGCTGTGAAGGAAAGAAAAGATAATGCTTTTTGTTGTTGTTGTTCAGAGTGTCCATGTGTAACATATGGATGAAGAAAAATTTCTGAGATGGATTTTGATGGGATCACAAGCAATGAATTTGTGGAGGTTTTCCTGCACATAGAGCTAACAGACTAGTGGTCATGTACTTTCAAAATCCAGTGGTCTGGATATAAACAAAAACAAATAGAAGGGCACTTGGTAGAGTGCATAAGTCCGCCAAGACACATATTAGAATATCCAGATGTTTACTATGTTTACATACATATCTGAATTTGCATCAAAATCTAATCTATTGTTCCTTGGCCCATGGCCCACCTTTCCTCAAAATTTCATCAAAATTCATTCACTACTTTTTGAGTTATTTTGGGAGCAGACCAAAATATAAATAAATAAATAAATAAATAATAAAATTCCTGAATCCACATATATATCTGGGTTTGCATCAAAATGTAATATATTGTTCCTTGTCCCATGGCTCACCTTTCCTCAAAATTTCATCAAACTCCATTCACCACTTTTTGAGTTACACTGGGAACAAACAAACAAACAAATGGAGGCAAAAACATAACCTCCTCCAACAAAGTGGGTGGAGATAATGAGTGATATTCTGGGAAGGGTGAGCCAGCCCTTTTAACAAGTGGGATCAATCATGATATACTTTATTTCAACAATACAATCTTGACAGGCAGTGAAATGGGATTTTGAACATTAGTTCCAAAACTGAGGATCCCAGATGCCTGTGATCACTGAAGTGCTAACAATTTATAATTATCTTTTGAAGAGTGCTTGAGGTTTACATTTTTAAGTTTGAATCTGTACAAACTGAAGGCGAGTGTTTAAGGTTTAGCATGACAGATCAAAATGTTGTGATTTCAAGTTCCAGCACTACCAAATCTTCACTGATGGGCCTTTCATTCTTGAGCCTCAACTGCTCACTAGTATCCTGTCTTAATCATAATTATAAGTTACTTTGGATAAAACTGTGAATCAAATAAGCAAATGCAAATAAGGTACAGAAAAGAAGTACTCTGTTCTATATTTAAGTATACTATTAAAAACACCAAGTTAGTTAGCTGGCTTTTGTTGATTTTACCAAAGTTTTGTATGAACTGTTTTATGAACTAAAAAACATACTGTATGAATATTTGTGTATAGGGAAATACAGATAGCCACAATTAACTGCCATTTGTTTCCCTTTAACCTGATTTGTCTGTAATGTGATCTACTCTCTGCTGCAGGAAACGGGCTTAATTAAGTGGAATCCCTTTTTCATGACATTGTCCATAAGTGAATTAGCCACGAAGGCCTCCGCCAGGCAGCATTTGTTTTGGTTATCTTATTTGTGTCTCTTCTGCACAACTACAGTGATTCAGCTCTGTGTTTCAGCAAGTTAGTTTGTACAAAAAGGCACACAATGAGATTTTAATAAAGTCTCATTTCTCTGTGGCTTGTTTTTGTTTGTGTAACTGTGTTGACTGTATGTGCTGTATGTGCTTGCATCACTTTTTTGAAGCAATATTTTTATGTCTCTATAGAAATTGTGTATGGTTTGATTTTGAGTGTAGGTTTTTTTTTTTGTTTATGTAGTTTATGGTGACTTTATATGAGTGCATGTGCATGTAAATCTGAGTTGTAGAAGCCTGCAGTTTTTATAGCCCTATTAAAGCTAAGTGAGATTTACTTCCTCCATAATGAGAAGCTGGAAACTGGAGGCAGGGAGAAGGAAGAAAGGCTGACACTATCCCAGCCTCCTACTCTCATTACAGCCATATGCTATAAATATCACTTCTTGGACAGTAAGTCCATCTTCACGTACTGCACAGCCCATGACTATTGGAGTTAGATTTGACCGACAGTATTTCATTTGCATTTCTTAATATAGATACTTTTTCCACATAATTGTCACAGTTATTATGAGTAAATTTGTTTCTGGAAATGGGTTTATTATAGGGTAAAAATAGTCACCACCAGAGTGTTTTATCTACTGTATATAGCACAGTATTAGAAAAACAAACAACATTTAGATTAATATAAATATGATCTCAAAGAAGAGACAATATCCAACTACCTGCCATTAGGAATCAAGTAGTGTAGCAAAACTGTAGAACACTTTCTATATACAGTATCAGTCAAAAGTTTGGACACACCTTCTAATTCAATGTCTCATCTCATCTCATCTCATTATCTCTAGCCACTTTATCCTGTTCTACAGGGTCGCAGGCAAGCTGGAGCCTATCC
>JAOBAM010000001.1:39272628-39283979 GCA_025212355.1 Notarius kessleri | reverse complement strand
ATTTTTAGCACTATTAATGTTAACATGCTAATTGAAGTATACCGCTGAATGGAAAGAATGCTTTATGATACCAAGACAAGAAGAGCTGAAGCAAGCATTGACCTGGTTTGCTTCAGTAGGCTCAGTATTCAGCTGCATATGCTTTCAGAGGCCTCGCATCAGTAAACCTTGACAACAGTGTAAAACAACCCATCCTAACACTATGCAACACATCACATGAACAAGAGCCATGCCTGATATGGTACAGTGAGCAATAGACTGACATCACTTTGTCTTTCTATCTTTTTAGTCTTTTTCTCTTTCATGTTCAGCAAGAGTTCATTTTAAAACATGTTTTGGAGGCACATGCCATACTGTTTTCACTATGCTTATGCTTATACCATGTGTGCTTACTGAGACGATTCACTCAATGCTATTTTTTAAATTTAGCTTTATTATTATTATAATTATTTTTTATTTTTTTTTTACTTAATATTGCTGTTATGAATTGGTGTTACTTATTAGTACCACATGCTACAACAAATGCCAGTTTAAAAAAAAAAAGTTTAGGCCTACTCACTTTACTCTCTTTACACATTTGTAATTACGTTATAATTTATGGCTTGACATCTAATATTTATATTTGTAACTTATTTAGGTTATTTTTTTAATTATTTGTAACTTATTTAGGTTATTTTTATGTGTATTTTTATATTTGTTTCTTCTTCTTCTCCTCATTATTATTATTATTATTATTAGTTGCAGTAGTACTAGTAGATGATATTTATATTCTATTTTACATCCTATTACATACTCTTCTTTTACATTATTTAGTAGCAGAATTTTTAATATGCCTTTGGTTTATCTATCTATCTATCTATCTATCTATCTATCTATCTATCTATCTATCTATCTATCTATCTATCTATCGCTTGATCTATTTCTGAAAAAAATGCATTAAAAACCATGATCCAAAATATTTTAATACTATGTACAATCACCATCCACTTTATTAGAAACACCTGTACACCTGCTCATTTCTGCAAGTATCCAAACAGCCAGTCATGTGGCAGCTGCACAATGCATAAAACCATGCAAGTACAGGTCAAGAGCTTCAGTTAATATTCACATCAAACATCAGAATTCGGAAAATGTGTGATCTCTGTGACTACCCATGGCATGGATGTTGGTACCAGACGGACTTGTTTGAGTATTTCAGAAACTGCTGATCTCCTGGGATTTTCACCCACAACAGTCTTTAGAGTTTTGAAATACTCCTATCAGGTACCAACAACAATGAGACCGTTAAAGTCACAGAGATCAGACTTTTTCCCCATTCTGATGTTTGATGTGAACATGAACTGAAGCTCTTGTCTTGTATTTGCATAATTTTATGCACTGTGCTGCTGCTGGCTGATTGGATATCTGCATAAATGAGCAGGTGTTCAGGTGTTGCTATTAAAGTGGATGGTAAGTGTATAAATGTAAAATATTTGCTAACCCTGGTCAACAGAAACACAGGCTATCTGTCTGTCTGTCTGTCTGTCAGTCAGTCATTAATATTACATTTTATAAAGCTACTAACACTTTATGTAATTTTGCTCATACATTACAAGCTTCAATTTATGTAAAAGCACATTAGCTGCATTTAAAATTGACCATATTATAGTGAAAAGCTCCTGTAGATCCTCCACACTGCTGAATAGGTAGAGATGGTCCTTTATGATGGTGAACAGCACTTGAGGAAATAATTAGTGCATGGTTAGAACACTCTAACTGTGATTAATTTAGGGAAGATTAGCTAGCATAATTTCATTCTGGTGATGATGTGACTGCCAATTACCTAATGGAACTCCTTTACCATCTCTCTCTCTCTCTCTCTCTCTCTCTCTTTCTCTCTCTCCTCTCTTTTCTTCTGGTCTTTATATCCTTCTCATCCTGAGTCATTGTCTCTTTACCATGGAGACCTACACACAGCACGCACCCTGCGGTCACAGAAAGGCTTGGGACATGTAGATGCAGAAAATGTAGTGCATAGTGATAGAACAGCTCATGCTTTCCCCCTCACACATTTATCCGAGAGAGAGACAGAGAGAGAGAGAGAGAGAGAGAGAGAGAGAGAGAAGAAATCAATATTCATAGCAGGCACTACAACTTTCATTTCACAGATCACATGGCAAATAGATGGGGAGAGGAGTATGAGGCATTCAATAGACAGACACAGTGAAACAGGCAGTGTGTGTGTGTAAGAAAATGGTAGGGCTTGAGCTCAGACTGATTTTTTTTTTACTGAGGGAGAGATAGGCTGGGGTTAAAATCGTGTGTGTGTGTGTGTGTGTGTTGGTCTGTGTTGTTTTATTTTTTCCTCTCTATCGGTCTTTAGACTGCGTCTCATTGGCTCAGAGCAGTTTTCCTTATCACACACTCCCAGATGCACACACACAATAGCCTATTTTACACCATTAAATGCGTATTTGTCAAAATACAATTTCAATTAAATCCCGCAACCCTGTCACTGTATGTTTTGCTCCACTTACTACTGAAACTAGAAAAGAAGATGGAAGGAAGAAAGGCCTGAATAACTCTATCTCTACATAAACATATATAAGGAAGTAGACTCATCAGACTGCTTGAATTGTACAATGAAGCTGCACTGAAGAGAGGGAAAAAAGGCATTGTTTGTTTAAGTTTTACATACGTAGATATTTCAAATGATCTTCTATATGATTTTGCTCAAATAAAACTGCAACTGGAACTGTCTGTTTCAAAATGTTAAATTACTATATTGTCAAAACCTATCCCACAAAATCTACAATAACATTTCCACAAAACAATTGTGTATAAAACAGATATAATTTAGTCATGCTGTTCACTCAGTCCTGATAAGCAACAGTGCCCCCATCCTCTACCCAACATTATGTCCACCTGTGATTTTCTTGTCATTAGAACTTCAGGTCATGACCCCTACCTATGGTCCACCAGAGCTGGACTCATGCTACCAGCATGCATGTGTTCCTGAGGAAGAGTGTTTAATTCCCAGAATGCTGAGGGGCTTGAGAGGTTAATTAAGTTAACCAGAGGGAGAGAGTGTCTCGTGGGCTCAAGATCCCTGACAAACAATGGACGTTGTTGGCCCTGGAGGGCATCCTGAAATTGAGCTTGTGAAAATGAGTCTGGTTCATATTTCCTGAGGATTAAAGCCCCAAGGCTCGATCAGACTTCCGTGCATTTTTTTTGCCCTGTCTTGCAACTCGTCAAAGTCAGCTGAACTTTTAGATAGCAATAGTTCTCAGCTCCCTGTTTCTCAAGCTGAAGTTAATGCTGGCTAAAACAGAAAAGTGTCAGCATGAACTTTTCAGAAGTTTGTGCGACAGTAGCTCTTCTATGGGATTGGACCATGTGGGCTAGTCTTCATGCCCCATGCAAATCAATGAGTCTTTGACACCCATGACCCTGTCACCTGTTCACTGGTTGTCCTTCCTTGGACCAGTTTTGGTAGGTGATAACCACTGGATACTGAGAACAACCCACAAGATGTGCCATTTTGGAGATGCTCAGACCCAGTCATCTAGCTATCACAATTTGGCCCTTGTCAAAGTTGCTCAGATCCTCACGCTTGGCCATTTTTCATGCTTCCAACACATCCCACCCCTAACAGGTGCTACTGTAATGAGATAATCAGTGTTATTCACTTCACCTGTCAGTGGTTTTAATGTTATGGCTGATCAGTCTATGCCAATAAACAATGTAAACTTGGACCTGTTGGTGAAAATTTCAGGAATAAAAACACTTTGTGTCCAATATATCCCATAAATTATTATCATATGTATTTAAATAATGTTCCTAATATTTGAATAGTTTCTAGAAGTATGCTTATCCCCTTCGGACATAATGTGTACAATTGTACACACGAAGTTCCATAGCATTTTTTCCTTGTGTCTGAAGGGGTTATAAAATTATACTGAAGGAGTCAGTGGAATTTAGATTACATTTAAATGGGTCCCTGGAAAGGAACACCCACAAACATCACCGTGCAGTGGTTCTCCTGAACCAGGATTGAAACATGAGGAGGCTGCATGAATTGTATTATGATGTACACAATATTGAGTTGAAATAGCCAGGCTATGTGAAATATTAACAAAACCTTCAGCTAGATGAAGCAGCAAGGCCAAATTGAGGGCAGGCATGTAACACCCTGGGCAATATAAGATAGTTCACATGATTTTTTTTGGTTTTTGGATCAGGTACAAGATGTGAGAAGAGATAATTGTGAAAGCACTCCCTGGGCCTATTAAGCCTCATAATTGAGTTCTAAAGGGAAAAAAAAAAAAAAACTTTCATCAACTGTGCTTCCTTTGTGCATAGTGTTGACACACTTTAATTAGATAGAATCAAAGTGACACCACATGAAATGTATTTACTAATTTAAGTCTGAAGTCAAATCAGGATTAATTTAATATAGTGCAATTCAATACACCTGGTGCAATATATTCAATTATAAGAAGAATCTAAAACATTGCCTGGTGTTCATGTGACACTTAGCAGGCATTTTGTTTTTTCATGTGGTACAATATATCATTGGGTTTTGCTTAAAATAAAATCCTCATTAGCCTTACTTTGTTATTGGAAAATGAGTACTTTGTTGTTGTTGTTGCTACTGCTGTTGGTGTTAAACATAGTGTCAGATGTGGCCCTTTCTACTTGTGCACAGGGTGTGTGCAGTTTGTGCTGTGGTATTAGAAATGATTGGGCACGTGTCAGTGTCTCTCCCTCCCACAGCATCGGCCAGTGGCGCTAAATCAAGGCTGCCTTCATGGTGCATTGTCACTGCAGCGCTCTCCTGGACTGGAACTAAACGATCGATAGCCTTTTTACTTCACCTGAGGCATAGCAGGGGTGCAAGTGACACAAAACACTGAGGCCACCCACCTCACTGTGTGTGTGCGTGCGTGCGTGTGTGTGTGTGTGTGTGTGTGCACGCACCAGAATCTGTATAAATAAGCCTATATTTGTGGGGGAGCTTACATCCATATTCTACATGCAGGTGTGGGGTTGTAAGAGCAGGTAGCATTTATACTGTGAGGATGTGAATATTGGGAATGTGCATACTTGTTTCAGTCTTTCTGTAGTTTGCACAGCTTCAATTTCAAAACCATGTTTTTTGTTTTGGTTTGTTTGTTTTGTCCCCCCCCCAACATCCCAAACTTAAATCCACCACCCAGCAGACCCCAAGCCTTGTTGTTTCTGCAGGCATCTCTATGGACCCATTAAATCTCTGCTAGAAGTGTGTGGTGTTTGTAAATATCTCTTCTCTTCTATTTCTCTCCTTGAGTCTAGAGCCAACTGGATACAAAGTGTGGGCCTCTCACTGGAACATCTCTATCTCTGAGTCAGAATAGCGTATAAAGCTAGTTAAGTGAGAAGTAGGCTCGGAAACATAAACTGTATTATTAAATGCAAGCAGGCAACTGATTTTAGCGTTTTTCATCCTGGTTCATCAGAAAGAAGAGTGTGCTTTATTAAATGCACATTCACAGGGGGTTTATGCCGGCATCTCCTGTGTATTCAAAGCAGCGTGCCAATTCTACTTTCCTCCGCTTGACTCTGATTCCTCTTCACAAAGTGATTCAATTAAATGTCTCTCCTACCAAAAAATAAACAGAGTTGAAAAGAAGGGAGAAGGAAGAAGGATTTACCTGTGAAGGTCTTGTCCCTTACTTATGATGGTGGGAGAGTAAGAAGAGAGATCCCTGTTTTGTTTTGTTTTTTCCCTGAGTCTAAAGTGAATTATCAAGCCAAAAAAGCATCTCTCAATGCACATCGTACATTTTCACTCTCCATGCATTTAGAGCTGTTGTATATCTGCACTCCAATCCATTTCACATGCTTTAACTGCCAATACTGCACTACTATATGTGCCAGGGCTCTTTAAAATAGCCTTGAAATGGGATTGGTTCTCCAGTGTGTTTGAGTCTTTCACTCTCAACAGATTGATTTTTGACCCTCCCCTCTCATTGTGAGCGCAGTGCTGTGTCTGAAGCTGATGGCTTGTGGGAAATATTTATCCACATTGATCGAGGAGGCTGATGAGTCTGTTATGAACGCTGCAGTTCAAACAGTTTGGGCCCCTGAAACATTTCTAAATATCAATCATCTATAGGTGGCAGGGGAGCCAGTACACAGACCACTGTGTGAATGCCAAGAAGAGGGAAGGCAGAACTGTGGTAGAATTTTGTGAAGTAAGAGCTTCCAATTAAACCTTATGTTATAAACCAGTGCATATATTTGCTGAACACACTTCAGGAAAGCTGTTATAGAGGTCAGTTTAGAGACAGAGATGGAGAAGAGAGGGTGGAAGGAAAAGTATTAGAGAGAGAGAGAAAAAAAGAACAGAATGGGTTGAGTTGCTGAGGTGAAATGTCTTCCTTCACTGGAGGCACGGTGCTTGAGGGCTTACTGACTATGAACATGCCATGAAGAGTGGGGAAGGGCACTGATAATTCAGTCTGCTGCCATTTCATTAATGATTCAGCATCTACAGGATATTTTTCCACATCAAACTTTCATACCATCAGGCAGTCTTCACTGTATCGGGTTTGTACACAGTAAGGATGATGAAGTGTTCGAAAAAGTGCCCATCTTTCAGCGTGCTGTTTTTACTACAGTTTGATAGCACAGTCATACACTGACAGACAAACTCAAAAAAAATTCACACAAAACCTTAAGATGGTTCATCTTTGACTCAACTTCGAAGTATCTGCCTGATGAGAGCTCACCAGGGAGAACTTAACAGCAGGACCTTACTTCAGATACACTATCTTTCATTCTATCATTCTTTCTCACACCGGCTTACTTGAAAACACACACACACAGTACGCACGCTCACACAAAGTTGATTTAAGCATTCTGATATCCTGCGTCATACTTGTTTAAATCTCTGGCAGAGCGGAAAAGTCAACAAAGTCGATCATCTCACAGCAATAAAACTATCCACAAGTTCCCACTCTATAAAGCAAGGTCATATGTAAATCCATCCCCTCCCACTGCACCGCCTGTCACATCAGCATAATAAATAACAGCAAAAAAAGAGCTTGAGGAATTCACGAGAGCATAACGCTCTGAAGGCTAGCTAAGCCCAGGGCACTCTCCAGTAAGCGAAAAAATGACTTTAAATCAATAGTAAGCTGACTGCAACAATGCTGCATGTGTGTGTATGTGCATGTGCTTTGTGCATGCCTTGTGTGTTAGTTGGTTCAACAATGATGGAATCAACATAATTTGACTGTTTTTTTTTTTTAATAACCAGGGATTTCAGAAACATATATGTGAAATGTGTATTTGAAATATAAAATACTATTCCATACTGAGCTTGGATTACTATCTGTGGATATATGTTTGTCTGGATTTCTTCCAGGTTCTCTGGTTCACTCCAACCTCCCAAAAACATGTCGGTAGGTGAACTGGTTATGGTAAACCCCTAAGTGTGAATTATATATGGAAGTGTGTACATGGTGCCTTTTGATGGACTTGCATTTAATCTAAGGTGTATTCCTGCCTTGTTCCCATGATAAAGCACTTCGTGAAAATGGATCAGTGAATGAAATCCTATTCCAACTTGAAAATATCTGTGATATTTAACAAAATATGTATTTTTTAAAATAAATACCAAAAACTAATCACGGTATAGACCTACTAATTTTTAACAATTCATGAACAGCACAGCAGCTTCTGACTGACTCATCAAAGGGGGAACTGGAAACATTGCAGTACACCACAATGTTGACACATTCTATTCAAGAATATTGTATTCTCATCAAGAAGAAAAACTGTTATTGTATTTATTGATTATGTCTCACGTGCAGAATAATATTTTTATTGGGTTATTATCATATTATTTATTTATTTTTTACTAGCTGGTAAGGTGGATGCTAGCTAGCAGGCAAAACTGCTATGACCTCATAATGATGTTAAACTCCTACTAATTAATCACAAGCGAAGAGAAATAAAACAGCAGGTCATCATTTATTGTACATTTACATGTCACTTTTTTTTGTTTGTTTTTAACACCATGCTCTTCCTGTAGAGCTTCCCTTGGGTGCATCGACTGAATCTCTAATCAAGACAGTGGAAGGAAGTTCATGTTCCAAAATTCTTCTTTATTAATGTTTATTTCTGTATTAAAAAAATATTAATAAAGAAGAATTTTGGTGTGCAAACTTCCTTCCACTACCACTTATAATGCACAGATGCTTTAGAAAGTAAGGAAATAATATAATTTCTTTTAGTGCAGACCATTCACTGTGATTGCTAAACAATGCCTTTCTTTAGTATTAGTTGTCCTATCCCAGATTTCTTTTTAACTTACTAAACACTGGATTTTGATATGCTTTACCATGTTCAGCCCTCTCTATTTTTGTTGGCATTTTGTTTTATTTTGTATAATACATTATGTATCAAAATACATTTTGATGCATTTTTGTCCATCCCTGCAATATTTCTGCCCACCACAATGCTGCAATATTCTTGTCCAGCACAGTGATGTTAAATATGTAAGACCCTTACTGAGAAAAAATTATATACTGTGGAGGTGAGGAAACTGATGAAGTGTGAAGATTTTGAAGTCTAGTCACTGGAAAAACATAAAAATAATATATTTTGTATAATTTTAATTTACTGCTTCAGCTTTCAGAATAATTGGGGGGAGGGGAACAGTATGGAGAAACCAGTCTTGAGCATTCTATCACAATGTGCAATATTTCTCATTTTTCTTAGTACAAAAGAAGTCGCCTACCCTGAGATTGAATGCCACATGAATCAGGAACAGAGTTATTATGTTTCCATATCTTCAGCATTGCATTATTTCCTATCAATAATAACGGCTGTCTTTTAAGACGAAAGGAACAGAATAAAATAGCATCTATAAAATGACACACAAAAGTGGAGAGACTGGCATTATAGAAAGTAATAGATTTCAGTTCAGTGGAAACATCTTTTGAAAATATAATACACTGCATATTACCCTGTGTATTTCTCGCATAGTAAGGGAGCAGCATGGAAAGAGTGATAGAGAAGCTAGTAATTGGTGCAGGAATTTAATAAGACTTATACCTTTGTAATATGTAAAGGTCTGCAGGGGAGAGAAGAGAATGCAGGAAGAGGCTGAAACTCACCAAAAAAAAGATAAATGTGGAGCTACAGCAGCGATTAATAAAAGCTCATATGCTATTTTCTTCCAGGCAAAAACTGCTCACAATCCATATGCACACTGATATTACTTCATGTTATACCTGATGTGTTTCTTGTCATAGTATGTTCCCAGCCAGAACTATTAGCTAGGAATCGAAATATGCACACACTGCTGCTTGGGCGAGGTCCAGAGTGTATGGCGTTCATACTTGGCTAGCTCTGTCTCTTGGTCTGTTGCGCTCGCTGACATTTACAACCCAGAGCATGCTGCTAGTGTATAAACCTTCCAGGCCATGACAGAATGTGGATTTGGGACAAGTCCATCTCGGTCAACCCCTCAAAACATGCTAGACTCCAGAGCACTTGCCCAGAGGCCAAGTCCAAGTGTCTAAACATGACCCATGTTCAAGCAGAGAGTGAAGATGGTTTTGCCAATATACTTTGAATTCACTGAAAGGAAAATCATTTCCTTGTCTTCTTCTGTTCTTCCTTCTGTTATGTTGATTTGTGCAACTCACAAGTCTTTTCCTAGTCAAAGGAATGCAGCACTGTTTTGTGAAATGTTTCAAATAAATAGGAAGTGACTAATAATGGAATAGAAGGACACCATGGTGAAAGTGTGGACTGTGAATGTTCCACAGAAGAGCCACAGAAGACAGAAGCCATTAAATAGGGAAAGACATTTTAACTTAATACCAGTCATGAATTGGCAACAAGGAGATACCGGCAAGTAGAGGCTCACAGGAATACTAATAACCTTAGTGCAAAGACAAAGAAGACACAGTCAAAAGACTTGGGAAAAATCATCACAATGCTTTCTTTTACATATCCTCGAAATTACCACTTAATTACATTTCACCACTTCAATGTCTTCATTTCATCCCACGTGTTCCTGAGAAAAACGTGGATGCAGCTCTTGATAAATGTATTCTGATCCCTCAGGGACTAAAACTAATCCATTGTGCGGCATGAGGAGCTAGTATCATGGGATGCATGCGTTAAAGGAATGCGGCATGTGGGTGCATTAGCATTATTAAAGGGATGATGAAAAGTGACTCGGTAGCTTGCCACCGATGAAGTGTTCAGCTGTCTCAGCGGAGTGGAATGACAGCGCTTGGCAAGAGTCCAACGGAACTGGTGTGTGACGTGATCTCGGCGCTTAGCGTGTGGCATATTTGTGATTCCTCGTGTTATCTTACACAAACACCCATCATAAAAGGCATGCCATCTTTCAAGGCCTATCAAATATTAACAGGAGAGAAATGCAAGCGTTGGCTCGTTATAACAATTTTTTTGAGGAGTGTAGAAATGCAAAAGTATTCTCAACATTGCAACTGCTGACTACATAAAAATGTGAGAGAAAAGAAGAAAAAAGATGAGGGAATGTGTCTGTGTGTATGTGTGTGTTCAAGGGAGTGAGAGAAGGAAGCATGACCCAAAAAAGGATTTTACTTCTTTACAGAGTGAAGAGAAAGAGCCGAGCTGAACTGCATCACATGTATCACTGCATGTGATATACAGTCGATAGACAGCACACTTAGCAGTCACTCAATGTGATGAACAGGTGAAACTGGTTGGTTGCAAGCCATGATCATGCACAGGAGAACTGCAGTTATTTACACTTATGTGAAAACATGGACCAATGACAAGATCTCCTAAAAAAAAGCATACAGCCAACCCATGCAGGGTGAGCAAAGGATTCACAGTATTGGAAACACCTATTAACTTTTAATGAGCTAAAAACAATGAAATAACAGCTGGAGTGCAAATATCCCATTCAACCTCTACATTAATGCTTATATAAAAGCTGAAAGAAGTCCGGCTATGTGATGACTGGCAGGAGTTGCAGTCACTCAAGAGAGAGATTGTGTGAAAGTGTAAACAAAGCAAACAAGTGTGAGAGCATGAATGAGTCCAGTATTATTTTTTGAGAGGAAAGTGGGCTCAGGCTCAGAAAAGTGTTGGCTTTTAGGTAATTTCTTTGTACCATATTTAGATTAGATTAGATTAGATTAGATTCAACTTTATTGATCCCTTTGGGCGGGTTCCCTCAGGGAAATTAAGATTACAGCAGTATCATTACAGATAAACAGAGAAAAGAAATAGAGAAAACTTCTAGAAAAAGTAAAATAAATTAAGTATTTACATATACAAACATAAAAAGAATAAGATATGGGGAAGAGAGG
>JAOBAM010000001.1:39186825-39201931 GCA_025212355.1 Notarius kessleri | reverse complement strand
ATCAAAATCCATTCATTACTTTGAGTTATGTTGGGAAAAGTTAACCTCTTATAACAAAATCGTTGGAGGTAATTATGTGGTTAAAAAATCAATTGTTAAAAGACAAACTTTGTTTAATATTTTAGTTTCTTCAAAGTAGCCAGCATTTACCTTGATGATGCTTTGCACACTACTGGCATTATCTTACCCAGCTTCATGGGGTAGTTACCTGGAATGCTTTTCAATTAACAGGTGTGTCTTGTCAAACGTTAATTAGTACAATTTCTTGCCTTCTTCATACATTTGAGATCAAACAGTAAATAATCCTATTTCACAGGACTATTATATCAATTATATCAATTAATCCCTATTATGTCAAGAACTGCTCAACTAAGGAAAGAGAAATGACATCCATCGTTACTTTAAGACCTGAAGTGTCTTTTTATTCATTGTTATATTCATTTATTCATATCCTCCTGAACTAAAGTGAATCAAACTCCAGCAAATGGAATCTTTAGCACCACCAAGGTTCTGACTCTTAAAAAAAAAAAGACCTGGGAAATTATACTATAGAATAAAACTTTCTTTGAGAATACTGTCTTAGAAACCATCTAGGGAGAGAACAAATGCTACAAAAATGACACTTCCTCTTCACAATGGTATCCTGTTATAGATATGATTTTAAACATATACGTACAGGCTAAAAGGATCAAATGGTCAGATGGAATTAGTGGAAATGTTTTAACAGTGTGTGTCTAGTAAATTGGGATGAGTATGTATTTCATGATGACTGTAGATATGGATAATACTTCTCAGTTAGTAACTTCATTGGTAGAATGATTGGTTCTTTCAACAGTGATAGTATTGTTAATATATTATGCCTGATTTGAACATGTAGAGAATGTCATTAAGTAATCAATTACATTTCATGTATTAAATTATTTGAAATAGTCCATTACTAGCCTAGCAAAATCAGTGCATCAGTTTATAAAAATATTAGCATTTAAAAAAAAATAATTTTATTGTCCTTGCAAGCTGTGTAATGGATGAGGTAACCTGGGTTTCAACAGAAGCATGTTTGACTTATATTTTCTTAGATTTATACTGTGCTTGGTAAACAGGTGGTAGAAAAACTACTCCTGTTATCTCGCTTACAAACCAGGGTTCTACTGGGCATGTCACAACAGGCCTGGCCAACTACACCTTATTGAGACTCCTGGTTAAATCATTTCATTTCAAACCATGTGTGTCAAGGAAGGAGGTGTGATAATATTGTGTGTACCTTGTATTGAGAAAAAAAATCAAGTTTCAGCTTCTAACAATATTGACTGTGTAAGTTATTGCCAACTATGTACTGAATTAAACATGCTCCTTTTCTATTCAACCTTTGGCTTTTGCCCCCCCACACATACACACATGCACACATACTTGCACTTCTCCACCCGGTATTTCATTTGAACTTTACGTACATACAAACACACCCACTTTCTTCTAAAGACTGGGTATAGTAGGGTGAGCAGATTCTTATTTATTAAAAAACCTATACATCTGTTTGCCTGTTTCTGACCTTGAAAGATCATAAATGATAAAAGAAATTGAAAATGGAGACAGGCAGATTTAGTATAGGGTGAGATAGTGGGAAGAGAGAAGACAGAAGAAAGTATGCATCTATATACTGTATCTAGAAACATACTTTCACATACATTTGCAATAAAGACAATTCCAATCCTGTTTTTATATTATAACTAATTAATACTAAGGAGAACCTCTATAAATTTATAGTTTATATTTTAACAGTAAGATTATGCATCAGACAGAATGTACTCAGCAGTTACATTGACTGAACGACCTGTAAAGTAAATTTTGCATCATAAGTTCCAGTCACTTTCTTAGCACGAGTTAAATATTTGAGCTTTAAAGTTAAATATTTAAGATATACATTATATGCAAGCTTCCCCCTTCATATTCTCCTATTTTTCTCTAATCTACCACTCTGTTATTGATCCTCCTCTGCTCAATTACTTTAAGCCCAATCTGAATTGTAGGAGGATTGTAATTGCTGCAAATTTGGCCTGGCATTGTTTGAGTGTGAGCCGAAAAATTGCCCAGAGGACAAATCTCTATATCTTACACACAGACTAGGTTAACACAATTTTCCCCTGCCAAGCCCATTTAATCTACATTTAGGCCAGTGTTCTCCAAAAGCCAAGGTTACAAATCAAATTCTCCTCTTTTCACCAACAGCACACTTTCATTCCTCCTCATCATGGGGAGACACTAACATCTTTTGGCCTTAAAACACACCAGGATAAAAAGAAGGCCTTGAGAAATTATTTATGGAGTAAGTTCAATTATCAGTTATTGAGGACAATAAAGCCTTTGGTAATGTAAGACATTCTTTCCTCTCTAGTAATAATATGAAGCATTTTGATTAACAGATAAAAGTAGTACATAAGAGGTCTGCATTGTAAAGAAAATGGTAGACTGACTTCAAACAAAAAGAATGTGTTACTATTAAAGTATCTGATGTCACCAGGATAGCTTTAGCAAACAGACCTTTTGCTGCATACCAGACTAAGAACAATGGTCCTATTGACAGTGTCAGAAATGCCACTGGCCTGAGCGTTTAGAAAAAAAAAAAAGAGCTGGCAGGCAATGTCAATGAAAGATCAGCTTCTAATTTAAGTGATAAAACACAACATACCTAAGTAATATCATTTCATCTCTTTTGAAAGCCTTGAACTAAACTCAGCACTGATTCCAGAACAACAAACCGTTTGCAGAGACAATGGACTTACTGTACATCTGTATCAAATGGGCACATTTGACACAACAGACTGTGACAGATATATTAGTTGGAGCTATACTAGTTGCATGCTTGACAAGTTTGAAACAATTTTCTACAATCTTGTTTTAAAAAAAATGCTATAAAAATGTAATTTATTTATTTATTTGTTTGTTTGTTTAATAACTGTCCCCTGCCACCCAGAGTGGTCTGGTTTTGAGTCTGCTTCCTCTCAAGGTTTCTTCCTTATGTATGTCCTATCAGGAAGTTTTCCCTTTCCACTGTTTCCTCTGGCTTAGTTATTCTGGATCTATATCTTCATCTGGATCTCTGTAAAGCTGCTGTGTGTTTTGTTAAAGGTACTTTAAAAATTATTTGAATCAAATGTATTCGTCTTTTAATTGATTTATTTAGCTTTGTCTAAGATTTCAGTCAAACCATAAATGAGTCAAAGACTAAATAAGCTCTGAACTTGCTAAAGCAGATTTCTGCTAAACTTTAACACAGCTACCTTGATGATGTACAAACACTAACATGACAGCTGACAAGGCCAGTACACGTTTTAGCTTGCAAACAAAATAAAGTGATAAGCGGGAAAAAAAAGAAAAGGCACAAGTATGGACGTACGAAGCCCCATTGTATCGAATGTCTGTGCACTTACTGTATATGAGCTCAGGTGTTGTACTTCTGCTAGCTTTCCAAGGTTAATGTTCATTTTATTACCCCAGAGATCTGGCCTCCCTCATTTTATTCAATCTTTCCTGGTGGTGTGTGTGTCTCGCCACATTCGTTGGGGTCTCATTTGTCACCGAAAATCTGATTGAGCTCTTTTATTTTAGGCTTTGGCTTATCTTTTTGTGTTTGCCCCTACCATTTTCCATATGCTCTGCCTCACCGACACTGCCATCCGGCGTGGTCCTCTCATAGGCATCCTCAGGGAGGGGGAGGGCTCCAAGCCGGGGGCCTGTGGAGCTCTTGCTGCTCGGCGTCTCCGACTCGTCAAGGCCGCTGTCGTAGCAGCTCTGCAGAGAGCCTTGGTGAGGGTCCTGGGGCTGGCTCACCACCGAGAACGTCACTCGGCGGAATGGCTATAAGAGAACAGAGTGCTGCGAGTCACTGGACTGAGGAGCTCCAAGATGCAAGGAAGGTTTATTTTATTTAAGGAAGAAGAGCGTATTCTGGGGTGTCTTGCTGGATCTTAACTTGCTAAAATTATTTTAGGGTTGAATCCTAAAACATAGGTCTCAACCTCAAGCCTTGAGGGGTCAGTAAATGCAAGGTTGTTTATTTGTTTATTTATTTATCTATTTAATTTTACTTCCTACAGTTATGGAAGGGCATCATTTGAACATTTCTAGCCTCTGTAATTAAAACACCAAATTTGTGCTTAATAGAAGGCCATAGTGAAAACCTGTGCACATACTGGCCCTTCAGGTCTTGAGTTTGAAACCTCTGGCCTATATAATTACACAAGTAAATGTACTATCTAGGCTGTTTCCTGACACAGCACTGCACTTTGGGAGCTCTGCGGAAGGAAGATTAATGTTGACCAGTTTACTAAAGTAGCAAAAAGGATGGGGGAAGAAAAAAAACTACAATATTAATGACTTATGCAGTAATTGTCACATGTAAGGGTCTTGGGAATATGAGTTGAAAACTCTCAGGATTAAGTAGACATGCCACGCTTGGTGTAGAGGTGTTAAATATAGCTGGGGAGGTCTGAAGGACGCTCAGGTCTCCTTGCGTGGTTTACTTTATAACAAAAACAGGACACGGGGAGTGGATAGGATCTCAGGGGGAAGATAGGATGGAATACATTGCTACAGGCAAATAAACAAGTGGTATGTTCATGAGCACATACACACACATGTATAGACACACATATTCATGCAAATACATAGAGCACTATAAAGAAAACATGGTCTCACAGGAATAAATGTATGGAAGTGCATCGATCACCCCCACCCCACACAGACAAAAACATAAGGACAATGTATAAACTGATAAAGCAGCAGCTTATATAAACTATTTTGGCTGAGAGCTTTACAAAAAGTTGAGGTTTTTTTCCTTGCTTTCACTAGTCTCCACTATCATATTGTGTTCCATCAATTCAAAACTCAGCAGGTTGCCTCGGCTCAAGAAACATGGTAAAGAAAAGAGATGATGAGATTGAGTAGTGTCAGGCATGCACAATCCTTTCCACTCCTCTCCAGAACCACAGAGGAATAACTGGAAGAAAAAGAACAGCCCTAGATATCTATTCGCCACAGGACCTACCGCTAAAATAAGTTATATATAAGCATGGGTAAAGAAGAATCCTGGTCATCTTTTACAGCTTTCCAGTAAAATAACGCAAGAGGTTCACCCTTGATAAACAAACAAGTTGATACGAGTGCAGATGTATGTAGGTGGACAAGTTGGGCAAGACGAGTGTGATAATGCTTTGTTGATGCTCTTGTAGGCTGCAGTCAAGGACTTCCACAGAGGCACCATGTGGCTGACTCACAATGAGTGAATGAGAGAGCTGCTTAAGGATTTTAGACTTGTATTATACGGTCAGTTGACTCAGAGAAGAAACAAGAAACATACAGAGAGAGAGAGAGAGAGAGATTCATCTGCAGAGAGAAAATTAAATTCTGATGCTTTAATGAGTACTATTGTAGCCTTGTAATTAAACTACTGACTCTTGCACATGTTGGAAGAAGCGAGATGAAAAGTGGTCCTGCTGTCCTCTGTCTTTTTTCTTTCACCCCCCCAATCTCTGTGTCACTCTTTTAGCATCACTTACCAAACGGGCAAAAATACTCTAATAATTGCACACACCTTCATCTTCTCATCTCATCTCATTATCTCTAGCCGCTTTCATCTTCTCTCTTTCTTTATTTCTCACCCTCACATACACAAAACACCAACGCACATACTCATCAGTGATAAAAAGACCAAGCACTGACTATAATAAATAAATAAATAAATAAATAAGGTGTTGACTCATCCCACAAAAGAGGGCAGCATTACAGTAGGGATAGAGAGAATTATTATTTGAATATCTGTTTGTTTGATTGAAAATAAATGATACAACTGTATGCAACACTATATATGAACATGAAAACTGTCCAGTAAATGAGTGAAGTAGCAAATGTAATATATTAATCAAATCCTAATGGCCTGGTGGTCATTTTTTAGTGCCTTGCGGTTTGCCCGCCTCTCTCCCGTCTCCCTGTCCTGTCACTCCTGCTTTCCAGAATATTAAAGGCGACAGAGTGCCATCATTCATTCTTGGCAATATTTCCTCCTCCTTCTTTTTCACTCACTGCATCTCTGACAGAGTGCTATGATGCTCCTCATTACTCCAAATTGAGCCTCTGATTTGACATGTCACTACAATCTTGGCATTTGTATTCTAATAAATTAGGAGTGGAAAAGCAAAGGAGTGTGTATAGGTTAGCTATGGAGGTGGACACACACACACACAAACAAATGTCATCTTACTCAGTTCACTAATGACACACAAATCTCATTCATCACCTCTTTCTCACGACCCCTCTCACACCCACACACGTGCACACTCATGCAGTGTCACTGGTTGATGTCGTGATAGCAGTGCACCATCTTTGTTATTACCGTATGTCATTCATAGATGATTATGGTTCACAAGCATCATTCCAGCATCATCTTAGCAACACTTCAAGCCTATAATATTTAACAGGCCTCTTAAAAGCTAGACACACAATTGCATCTGGATTTGCAAGGTATGGTGATTTATCATTTACCATCCTCATGACTCAGTGATGCAGCAAAATTATTTGGCAATGATGTTTCCATGTAATTACAATAATTGAAATGAATATTACTTTGATTAAATGAATATTCACTGGAGTAGTCAATTGTTGCACGATTAAACAGAAGCCTGTAGGGGGGGTATTGCTGAAAAAAATACTTATGTTTAGTATGTATTAAATCACCAATGTATTTTAGCTTGAGCTCTCTAACTCTCTTTTTTCTCTTTTTCAATCTCAAAGGTAATGGCAAAAGCAATCAAACTATCGATATTCAGATTTAAATTATCCTCAAATTAATCTGACTTTAGAAAAATCACCAAAGTATAGAGGGAGATCCAGATCCATTGGAGGAACAATTTTATACAGAATAAATGGGTAATAGGAAGTGGATGATGGATTTTGACAAAGCGCAGGAGCATATGAAGATAGTGAAATGGTGAAAATTGACTTTAGAAAGTTAAGAAGGAAGAAATTAATTCACTGACTTCATCTGGTGTAATGGATGCTTCTTAATGGCACAGATTTTTGCAAGAGCATTACGTCTCCTACAAATTTCAGAGCACATGTATTACATCCATCATTTAAAATCATGATTTGGCTTCGTGGGGTGTCTGTTCTGACAAACACCCCAGAATCATTGGGGAATGAGAACCTCAAAAACAGCAATTTAGCAGAAGTTCCTGAATTTGTAATTGAAAAGGTGAACACCCAAATGAGACAAACTTCCAAAAAGTTAATGAATTCCTTTCTCTTGTCCTTTAAATGTTTTACTGTGGTGGTCTTTCCTTTGCACCCTGCTGTGATGTGGCACAGCTATGACCCTCTCGACAGAATGTCTACCTGTCTTAAGGATGTATAGGTTCATTAGATGACGTACACACACACACACATACACACACACACACACACACACACACACACACACACACACACACAAAGACACACACGGCAAGCATCCAAGTAAATGCCATCCACACACGACCCCCTCGAGGGATGGAGGGTTCAGAATGTGTTTAGAGAATGCATGGATTTCACTTCCATTTAGGATCTCTGTCTCTCTCTTTCTGTCTTTCCCTTTCTCTCTCTAAGTGATTGAGTGCTGCCGGTATGACAGGCATGGCTGATTGAATGTTGCAGTCATTTATGTAAAGGCTAAATGTGACCAGAGGATCTTTGACAGATCCATGACTGCTTTCTTAAACCTAAGCAGAACCACATGAACATCTTACAGAAAGGTCTGTCTCTAATCTACTGCCTGGCGCCTAACTCATGGTCCTAGAGCCTTTCCTCATCGATCTTATTTTCATCTCACTGTTATTGGTAGCAGACCATCGGTTGTCAGCTAAATTTTATTAATACCTCTTTAAAATTAAAATAAATAAATAATAATAATAATAATTTAAAGACACCAAATACGATAGGGACACCATAGGACCCCAGGCAACTATCAGAAAGGGTGAGAGGCAATTTCATGTATGTAACTGAAATTGAACAAATAATACATTCTAAACTGTTACTAATGCAGATATAAATAGAGGCAAACTATTTCTTTGTGAAGGGCACACTCTATTGAAAACTGCATTGATCTTTGGCTTTGTGTCTGTGTGTGTCCATGGACAGTAGACTTGTGCCTGTGACCCAGGACATGCAATGATTCAGGCAATGAAAGAAAACATAAACTCTGAGACTTTAGTGTAATTCTTCAACCAAGCGGAGAAGAGAGGAAATGAGGAGATGAAGCAGAAAAGTACAGGAGGAAGAAATAACAAAAATCTGATGCTGCTAACAGATGCCCCATGATACAACAGACTTTACTTTTAAATGGGGAGAGAGAGAGAGAGAGAGAGAGAGAGAGAGAGTATGCCAAAGGAGAAATGAGAAGGAGAGCAGGAGGATGTACAGCAGACACTGGAACACCACTGCCAGTGGTAGCACATGTAATTAACTAGCCCTGTTCAAAGTTTCATAAGGAACCCAAGAGTGACCCAGACAAGATTATCTGATCGAGGATATACATAAGGAAACAGATAATCAAATCCCCAAATTCTAATCAACACTAGATTTTATTAGACACATTAGATATTGACAACAGATATGGTCTATTTTCTAGAACTGACAAGCCATTTCGCAAGGAAGGTGATTGAACTTAGGTTGAAACTGTCCTTTGGCTCCAAAAAGTGGAGGTCAGATTACACTTTAGTGTTGCTGTACACTGAGGTAATACAATATTCCTTTGAGAATGAAGTCTAGACTTTGGCAACAGGAGAATGATCACAAGCTAAACATGGGGAATGTACTCAGAAGCATAAAAAGTTTGAAGTGGTTTTGCTTAGAAAAAAATGAGAAAAAGGCTGAAAGCTGTGTGTTAATCTACAATTTGCTTGAGCTCATTCTTAAAAAAAAAAGTCTAACTTGAATTTAGTATGGAGGTGGGAGCTCTGAAACGAGACCTTGTGAATATCCTTCCAAAAAGCTCAGTTTCTGAGAGTTTTCCTCAATGTTTCCCTCAATATGGAAAAACAAAACTCATAAAGGCAACTATCATTCAATGTTGCTGGGAGAGCACTTTCACCCAGATACATGGCTACTGGAGAGCTAAATGTAGATGTGGATAACAACCATGACTCCTAAACAGATAAATTCATTCTCCAATCTCCATGGCAACTCCCTCTGCAGATCATTCTTAGGAAGTTTCCAAAAAGAAGTTCCACTGTTTCAAAGTGGAAATGAAGAATTAAACACTTATAACATGGCAGCAGAATTGGGGGGCGTTCAGGCATATTTAGCACGAACATGGATGAAGCTGAGATATTCCCAGTAACATAGTACAGAGATGTGCATAAAATAATCTCCATGACCATCACCATATACACAAAATGATGTATATACAGTATTTGAGGAAAGTTTGGTTTGGAATGTAAGAGACTTGTGGTCTTGGGCTGTGTGCTTATGCAAGAGCGTAAGTGTGGATGTGTTATGTGTGACAGCACCTGTGGTGATAGTTTGGGAGTCTTTGTTTATCCTGGAGCTCAGGGAGTCTCAGGTGTCTGCTTTGTCTTAAAGGATGACTGGAGCTGGTCAAGCTTCATTTCTCTCCTGTTTTCCTGCCTGTGAGAACCTCCAGATGGGCTCCAGACCCCATGAGCCCAGTTGGAGTTTAGTCAAGAGTGTGACCTCTCTTCCAGAGCACATGGTACCCCAGCTGGTGAAGATTTCTAGATAGTCTATATTGGTGTGAGGAGGTTGGATTTTTGATATCTTACCCAAGGCTGTTGTGATCCTAGGTAATTGAAACCAGAGATGGTATTTTCTCCATCATTTGCTCTTTATGGATCCTTATAGCACATTTAGAATTAGGTCCAACCCAGGCTCCCACTTGTGATAGTCTTCTCAAATAAAATATTATGCTAAGAGAATCTTTACCCACTGTGAAAGTCCTTTGATAGCAGCTCACCAGGGCTTAAACTTTTAATCACATCTGACCCTTGAAAGCAGCTGCCTTCTGTGTAGGCAAAACTCAAGCATAGCTGATCAGCATTTCTGAGAAGCCTTCTGTCTAGTGATAGAGATAGAAGAAAGAGAGAGAATAAAACAGCCCCTGGACATAAGATACACTAGTGTTTTCTCATTCCAGATTCAGCCCTCCGAATCGAAAGTTCAAAGTAAGCTTTGGTGGACTTCAGTCAGCCCAGTTTGAATGGTAGCTTTTTGAGGGCATTCAAGCATATATCCTTCACCTGGTCAGATCATTCAATCCATCCATCTTTGTGATCCTCCATTCTTCTGATTCTCCACTTTAACTTTGACTTACTACAATGACAAAGAAATGCATCATGTCTTCCTGTTCCACTCCATTTCCACTCATGTCAACACAGGCATTCCTTTCGCCAGATGTTCAGCAAACAAAACACCAGAGTTGTTTGCCATTGCAGTGAAAATTTACAATAGTTCTAAATTGTTGCTAAGCCATATTCAAACAAGAGCAGAATCATGAATATGTAATTGTTTACATTTTTTATTTGTTAATATTACTCTTTCATTTTTCCCCTTTTTAACTTCTGCCTTTATCTCTCTTAAACTTTTAGTTTAAGCTCAGCAAACATGAAAAGAATGATAATAATTCACTATGACGGGTTTAAACCAATATGGTTTTAATAATAATCCAGAGAATAGGTTGAGGAGAAAACAGAGGCACTCAAGTTCATCCTTAGGCCCCTTTAGGTCTTTAAATGCATGAGTTGTGATTCCTCTTTTCCTCCATTTTAGGATCTGAAGCATGCGATCAATGCAGTGCCCTTGAACTCTCTATTAATTCCTGTAGTGTTGCTCCCTAGGGCATGTATTGACCCCCTTATTGCCCTCGTTTAGCAGTGAAAATAAATAAAGAATCATGCCTGACTGAGTTTCAGACTCTTAATGAACGTGTGCAGTCAGCACCTTTAGACATCAAGAATTTGGGCTATTTGTGCTTCACTCACTCAGTACCTGAGTAACTCATGGATCCCCTAAAGAACCTAAGTTGTTTTGGTTTGTTTGTTTTTACATAGCTGTTACCTAATTACTTGAAGAAATGTATTGCATTTTGCTTCTTCTTTATGAGACATTGAGCCCCATTAGCATAACCAACATGTACTTAACAACAAATGCTCTAACAAGAAAGATTTTCAAAAAAATCATAAAGCATTCCCCACTCTTCCACTTTTAATTGCTCAGATAGGAATATAACAACAATCACTAGTCTCAAGACCCGAATTTACCTTTACAACCCGTGAACTATTCTGAATAAGAGATGAAAGTTCCTTGAGGATTTTCTTTTTTTTTTTTAACTCCAACAATGGCAATGGATTCAAGACAAGTCTGCTAGTGCACAATCTTGATTCATATTGGAGTTTAGCAATCAGCTTGAGCTTGTGCCTAGAAGCATGCAAGAGCATGAAATTTCCAGTTGGCTGGTAATGTTCTATGCTAAATGAAGTTCTCATCCATTTTCATATCTATAACTTAATTTATGTCTGGTACATTAATCTTGAATGCTTGTAAATAAGGAAGAACAGACATATAGAGTTGCGAAAGCTAAGTGTCTAGTGTGTTAATTCTCTTAACACTTGAACTCAAACACATCAACATCCTTTAAAGGAACCAATCCATTATCTTAGCAACCTGATGGGCAAGTAAGTGTCCATGTGCATAAACCATTCAAACGACATTAATGGTAACATAGGCAATAGACAAATTCATTTCTTTTTCAACCCACGCATTCGTGCATGCACACAGGCCTTCTGGCTTTGACTTTCACACTCACATTCACACACAATTTCGTTTGAGCTCTTTCTGTGAAGGGAACACTAGCCATTGTCTTCTTCATGTGTCCTGACACTTGTCAATCACTGGCCGATGGCAGGCTCTGCTTCTTTACACCAAGTAAGTAGGACTCAGTGTGACTGTGAATAGCAAAGCTGACAATTGACCCACTACTGTCAGCAGGTGACAGCCATCACTGTGCTGGCAGTAGTCAGAGGTGATGTGCAGGCTTATGAGTCAGCAAAAAAAGACGATGGCTGTAAACACCCCTGGGGCAGAGGGAATCTCACTAATCACATAATGTAGTTTCCTGCTGGTCAGGCACACAGAACCCCTCTTGTTCTGATAGCGGTCAGCATGATTCTGCTCAGCACAATCTATGGGAGAGTGTGACACCACAACAAACACATCTGACTTCTAACTAAATCACCGCCAACACTTTAATCGAATTTTGATCATCTTACACAGCTGATAAACGCTATTGGGAGGACAGCAAATTCCACCAATCTAGGTCAGACGACGGGAGAAAGTAAACGGTCCAATTCATCTTTCTCTGTGCCAGGATTTAAACATCACTGAGATGAAATGCTACCTCTCACTTTCAGATAACACAGTAGGACCAAATGACTTTGTCTCATCGAAGCTGAAATCTGAGAGAAAGACTCCCACCATTATCGGTCTCAAATCCCACACATGGACAGATATTACAGAAGATGGCTGCTGAGCAGACTCTTTGGGGAGATGCAGTGAAGGGAGAGCGATGTAGTGACCACTACCGCATCCATCACATCGTAAAGGCGGTTACACCGCGGCTGCGTGTCCGGACTGTGGTGAAATAAGATATAACCACAAATGGGGTGACAACTGGAAGACTGGGACAAGAATAGACATAGAGACAGAAGTGTGGATGTGAAGAGA
Organism: Notarius kessleri; assembly: GCA_025212355.1. Taxonomy (NCBI): domain Eukaryota; kingdom Metazoa; phylum Chordata; class Actinopteri; order Siluriformes; family Ariidae; genus Notarius; species Notarius kessleri. Next base: position 39,189,169 of record JAOBAM010000001.1, on the reverse strand, counting down.
GACGAGGTTGGAGGTAGAGGTTGTCAGGTGAAAATGCACAGAATGAGTCATGTCCATTCTCGCATCTCATAACTCTGTGCTTTGTGGGATTGTACTGGAAGACATGTAGAAGCCAAAGCCTTGTAAGGAGTAAGGCATGACAGAGCAAGCTGTCACAAGACAATAATCAGAGACAGGGATGTTTGATGCCACCCTGAAGTTAATTATTTTCCAATAAGAGCACATTCTGAAGGATCTTATTCCTTGTAATTGTGAATCAGCAGTTCTTCACATGCTATGCTTTTTTTTTTGTATTTATTAAAGAATGACTTACCATTATTTATCCACTTTTACAAACCCCATTTCCAGAAAAGTTGGGATATTTTCCAAAATGCAGTAAAAAAAAAATACATAAAATAAAATAAAATAAATCTGTGATTTATAAATTCATGTGAACATTTATTTAATTGATGAAAATACAAAGAATATATTTTCAATAATTTTACTGACTGACTTAATTGTATTTTGGAAATATAAATGAAGTTAGAATTTAATGTGTGCAACACACTCAAAAAAAGTTGGGGCAGAGGCAAAATAAGACTGAAAAGTTGATAGGATATTCAAGTCACACCATTTTGGAAGAGTCGACAATAAGCAAGATAACTGGTAACAGGTGAGGGTTTCATGATCAGGTATAAAAGGAGCATGCATCAAAGGCTCAGTCTTTGCAAGCATGGATGGTCTTGAGTCACCCTTTTGTTCCAAAATTCGTAAAAGAATTGTTAGAAGAATTGTGGATAAAAGGGCAAGGTCAGAAACCACTGTTGAATGTGTGTAACCTTTGAGCCCTCAGGCGACACTGCCTGAGAAACTGTCACGCTAATGTGACAAATAAAGTCAGATGGGCTCAGGAATACTTTGGAAAACCGATGTCACTTAAAACAGTCTGCCTCTGCATCCAGAAATGTAACCTGAAACTGTATTACGCAAGGAGGAAGCCATTCATCAATTTTATGCAGAAACGCCGCCAATTTCTCTGGGCCCAAACTCATCTCAGATGGACCGAAAGACAGTGGAAATGTGTGCTGTGGTCAGATGAGTCCACATTTCAGCCTGGTTTTGGGAAAACAGGACATTGATTTCTCAGTCCCAAAGGTGAATATAACCATTCCATTTGTTATCAGAGAAAGGTGCAAAAGCCAGCATATGTGATGGTATGGCACCCAGGGCATGGGTGAGTTGCATATGCGTGAAGATACCATTGATATATTGTGGCATATAGTGGGAATTTAGAGAGACATATGTTGCCATTAATGTGATGTCTCTTTCTGGGAAGTTCATGCTTATTTAAGCAGGACAATGCCAGGCCTTATTGTGGATGGGCTATAACAGTGTGGCTTCATAGACAGAGTGCATGTGCTTGACTGGCCTGCTGCCAGTCGAGATCTGTCTCCTATTGAGAATGTATGATGCATCATGAAGAGGAGAATCGGGCAACAGCGACCATGGACCGTTGAGCAGCCGAAGTCTTGTATCAAACAAGAATGGACAAAAATTCCATTTGCAGAACTTCAATAATTAGTATTCTCAGATGATTAAAAAGTGTTATTAAGAGGAAATATGATATAATACAATGGTAATAATGCCTTTGTCCCAACTTTTGAGTGTGTTGCAGGGATCAGCTTCTAATTTTGTTTGTATTTGCAAAATATGATTAAGCTGGTCAGTAAAACTATCGAAAATATTTTCTTTGTACATTTGTCAGTTAAATAAAGGTTCCACAATACCTACCAACTTTGGGAAACCAAAAACCCTAATAGCTAGGGTCCAGAGGCCGCAGGTCCCTGATCAGATCCAGGGTGATGCCCTAGTGGGGGGTTCAGGGGGGCAAAACCAAAAAATATATATAAAATTATGCAAAACTGTAACAAATTCATGGAAATCCATAGCCATAGTGAGACTGTGAAAACCGTAATGATTATGGGCAAACTATAATAGTTGGCAGGTATGGTTCACGTGAATTAACAAATCACAGATTTTTGTTTTTATTGCATTTTGGAAAATATCCCAACTTTTCTGGAAATGGGATTTGTAGTTTATTGATGGAAATGTATACTTCACTTTGATGTGATTGTGCTGCATTTTGCCTCTATTGGCTCTAGCATTGTGTTACAAAATTTGAATAGACACAAATTCTATGCTCCAATAAAGGGAAATACTTCTAAGAAATTTTTCTTGTGTTGCAGAGAGACAAGTGAAGAATGCTTAAGGGTTCTCGAATGTGCTTTATGTCAGACCTAGAGCTAGAGATGTTCCGGAAGCACTCTTACAGACTGCATTAGGTTCCTGGGTGCTGTATACTTTG
>JAOBAM010000001.1:38902421-38912836 GCA_025212355.1 Notarius kessleri | reverse complement strand
CTCATTTGTTTAACTGGCTTCTCTTTATCTACTTTTAGGACTTGTGTGAAAATCTGTTGTTTCAGGTCATATTTATGCAGAAATTTTGAAAATTCTTAAGGGTTCACAAACTTTCAAGCACCACTGTATCTGTTATCACCCAAATGAGGATAGGTTTACTTTTGAATCTGGTTCCTCTCGAGGTTTCTTCCTAATGCCATCTGAGGGAGTTTTTCCTTGCCACAGTCACCACAGGCTTGCTCACTGGGGATAAATTAGGGATAAAATTAGCTCATGTTTCAAGATTTTAATTATCTATAAAGCGGTTTTGTGATGTCTGTTGTTAAAAGCACTATGCAAATAAACCTCACACGCACACACCTCCATCATATACATAAGTTACATCATGCTCTGAAGATGTGCTCACAGGTTTATTACACTAAATTCAGCCAATAAATATCTTCGGAACAAGCTGAGGAGTTCAGTCAGGTGTATGAAACAAGTTAGAATGCAAAACTCAACACTGCTGTGGCCCTCCAATACTGGGGTTTGGCACACTTGTGCTGGAATGTTTGCCTCATGGTCCCAATTTTAAGAGTGCAAATCTTGGGGGATGGGCTGCCATCACATGGAATGATAACACTGTAAATAACACTTTTTTTCAACAAGTTATGCCTGATAACACATCATGGTACCATTAACATAATTGACATTCTGATGTCATGACATCACGGTCAATGACATTGGCAATAACATTGCTACACAGAAAACATTACTTTCTGAATGTTTAAATTCCTACAACATTTAATAGATACAACTCATGCTAAAACGTCCGTAGTGGCAAGCCCCCGAAAATCACATGTAACTTCTCAGAGCACACACACACCTTTCATAGCACACACTGACACTCCCACTCTGATTACTGAGAACATCAGCCCTTGCAAAACCAGACACTCGGGACAAAGCCTTGGACTTACAATGTAATGTAATGCAATTTTCTTGCATTCTAGCACTGCCCATTTTTTTCTTTCATTTATGATGTCTAGTCTTGCTAGCTTTTTCTATATTTCATTGTTTAGTCTTGTGCTTATTATCTAGAAGTTCGTAAATAAGTGGATGTGTGTCTCGGCATATTGGTCTGTTTATGTGAAGACCAAGTTTCTTTTGAGTTTCTTTTCTTTCTGGTTTACATCACCTATTAATTCAAGTGTCCTTGTGTTCATATGGTCTTTGCTTTGTCTCTGCTTCAGAGATGATGTATTCATATTTAAGTTCATGTTTACTTCCATGTTAATGGACTCCCTTTTTTGTGATAATTTCAGTGAATAAATCCTCGTCTGCACAGGCCATGGTCTGATTCCTATTATAAGAGTGGTGAGAAACGTGGGTTTTCTTAACCAGCATTAGAATTAGTGCATGAGAATGTAACAGCTCCATAAGTCTGCATGAAAAATAGAACATGTCTGTGTGTCTCTACATATTTGCTTCTCCATGTGTGCAGGCTTGGTGGTTCTCTGCAGGCCTGCGGTGATTGGAGATTCACTAACTGAATTGTCCATTCAAGTGTTTCCATATAATTGCAGTGGTTAAGACACCACTGAGACTCATAATAGAAAAGATCCCTCCCACTGACTTGCGTGTCAGTCTGTGTGTGTCCGAGTCCCATCTTCCCCCTTCACCATCATAATTTTTTTTTTTTAAATCAACACAGTCCAAAGATGGTCATATTAGTTTCTGTTTACTAAAAATGCACAACACCAGGGTGAAAAACATTGCTCAGTATTGCTTAATTTGCAATTACTTTCAGCTTTAATATTGAATGCTACAAATGATAAGCATTTTCAAAGTCAGTTTGTTTCTAATCATGAAATGATTTATAATAATTTCATGTTTGAAGTGCAGAATTCATATCCTGCTTAAAGATTTGCAAGGACTGCAAAAATGAAGATTTAATCTCTCCCTTGCTCTCTCACTTTTTTTTTATTGCTAAAATCCAAATGTGTTGATAAATGCATTTCAAGATTACCTAAATCAATATGCAGTTGAATGGCAGCATGGAGTTAATTCTATGTTAATAAGAATGTACACTAAATGGATATAGCCTTTGTGAAAAGCAAGGCGCTACAGATAGCACCACTTGTTCTTTCATCTCATTTATTTAAAAAAAACCTGGCAACTGTGCTGGCAGCGCCTCAGCCTTATTAATGTCTTTGACTTGTAATTTTTTTTTTTTTAACCACCAGTGAAGTACATCTTAATACCAGTGGACTGAAAATATGTTTCAAATAGATGCAAGTAAATATTTAGATGCCCCTTTGTTTCACCCATTTTAATTAAAATATCTAGTGGCTCTCTTCTGCCACATTAACAGCTTCAAACTCAGACACAGCATGAAATGCTTTCTGCTCCCTGGCTTAGAGAGTGCCCACCAGGAATTTAAGTAAAATTGGTGTGAGCGGCCTTTGAGTACCCCTGCTCTACAAAGAGCTCCCACACTGCAAATGGAGACCCAGAAACGGCATTTGCATAACTCTCAGTTAGACTTGACCTTTATGAAGAAGTGAATTAAATGAGAAACCTGGACCATGTCAGTTGCACTTAATGGCATTCAGACATCATAGATTTCAGCACAGGCATGGATTTCAGTTAGCATTGAATAGCTGACAGTCAGCTAAGGAATTTTACTTTCAAAATCTCTCTGTAGTTTAGGGCTAGAGTTAACAAAGACACTCCCAAGGGAGTTTATTAATTTGGTAGTTCTGTGGAATGCTGCCTTGCAAATCTGAGCTTTTTCCCCCCCCTCCACCCTGTAGGCCAATCAAGACTTTGCATCATCCTGTGACCCCACAGCAAGGGTAACTACACTGCCATAACAGGGGGCACATTTTTAGTACTTCATTCAGCCGAGTTAGTTGTTATTGATCAGTAAGGAAAGGTTTTGCTGCATTTTTGGATGTGCAAAACGTTTTGCATGAAACAAAGATATCAGAGGTTTTAATTTACCAAAAGTAATTTAGCAACAAGGGGGGAAAAAAGAAAAAAAAAAACCCACTAGACAGAATTCTAAATGTAGAAGGGAAAAAATGGGGAAAAGCATTTGGCTGGACTCTGTCAGAGAGGTCAAAAACCCGATGCTATGGTCACTTTATTTTCACAAAAGTAAATAAATAAACAAACAGTTGTGGTCAGAAGTTTATATACAGTGACATGAATGTCTTGGCATGTCAGAGTGCAGGTACATATGGATGTGTGCAGAGGAGAGCGGGGAAGGAGACTGCAGACAAAGCCAAAACGAGAGACTGGAGGCAAGGTCAGGAAAGAAGCAAGGGTTGGGCGATTGGCAAACAAACACAGAATAGGTGAGGCAAAGGTCGTAAACGAAATAAGGCAAAGGTCAACAAATTGAGAGTCAGAAAATGCAAGGCTTGGTATAGACTGGATTAAACAGAATGATTCTTCACATTGGTGTGGTGTGAGACTAGCTAAAGTAGGGGGAGAGCTAATTAGGGAAATGCATGGCAGCTGTAATTAATACTCTGGTGACAGAGGGCACTGTGGTTCTTGGAGCTTGTAGCTCTGAGTGTCCATGTTTGTAGTTTGTGTGTACTCAGCAGATTTACTGACAGACCCCTCCGAGGAGCTCTCTCTAGGAGCTATACACTTTTGAGGATGCCCCCTACCTCGTGGTGCAGGTTTGTGTGGGTGTAGGGCATGGAACTCTTGCCTGAGGAGAGGGTCTAGAATGTCCCTGGTGGGAACCCAGCTTCGTTCTTCAGGTCCATAACCTTCCCAATCTACCAGGTATTTGACTTGCCCTCTTCTGCATCTAGAGTCGAGGATCTTATTTACCTGGTAGATGGGCTCACCCTCTAAAAGGTGTTCAGGGTTCTCTTGAACTGGTGTGTTTTCAGCAAGGGTGCCTGGGATGGTTGGTTTCAAGTTGGAGATGTGGAACGTGGGAGATAATCTGCTGTGAGGGGGAAGTTCTAGGTGGTAAGAAACTTCATTAATGCAACACAGTACCTTGAATGGTCTTTCTCCTTCTTTTGTGCTCCGAGTGTGATAGCTGGGTGCATGAGGCTTCCATGGGCGAACTGTCCTCGGAAGTATCGGCTTTATACTTTCCTGAAATGGAGGGTCGGTGTGCCAACAGATGATCAAGCCGAATGGCTAAAATCAATAAGAGAATCCAGGGTGAACTGTTCATCTCAGCAGGGTAGTTCACTCAGAATAGCAGGGTGCAGACCTTGGCAGAAAACTGCTTTCAAGGCAGGTTCATTCCATCCACTAGCTGCCGCTAATGTTCTGAAGTCAAGGGCATATTCAGCCACACTATGGGAACCTTGCGAGATGGTAAGCAGACATTCTATTTCAATTCCCTCAGGTTCATGGTCAAAAACTCTTAAACAGAGAGGAACTGCTCGTAGGAAGTTGTCTGCTCATGGCCCTTGTTCCAAACCATACTTGCCCAGCGTAACACTCTGCCCATGAGAAAGGAAAGAAACTTAGTGATCGTTTTTATCAGAAAGGTTAGGCATGGTCACGAAATACATGGAGCATTGAAGTAAGAAACCTTTATGGTCGATCGTGTCTCCAGCAAATCTCTCCGGTGACAGAAGCTGTAGCGCGAGGCTAAGAATGAACTCGGGACATGGTAGGAGGGCCTGCGACATCACGGTTGCTAGCTGCATCATACAGGTGTTGAGATCTGCTAGCATCTGTTGATGTTCTCCCAATAAGCGTTCCTGAGCGTTCGGAGCAGTTTGCGTTGCCTCTTCCACTACATCCATAATGGCAAAGTATCCTGTCAGAGTGCAGGCACTTACAGATGCATGTACATAGGAGAGCGGGGAAGAAAGACTGTAGTCAAAGCCAAAATGAGACTGGAGGTGAGGTCAGGAAACAAGCAAGGGCTGCACGATCAGCAGTGTAGAACAGGAGAGACAAAGGTCATAAATGAAATAAGGCAAGCAAAGGTCAGAAAAATCAAGAGACAGTCAGAAAATGCAAGACTTGGTACAGACTGGATTAAACAGAATGATACTTCATGTTGGAGTGGTGAGAGAGTGGCTTAAGTAGGGGGAGAGCTAATTAGAGAAATGAGTGGCAGCTGTAATTAATACTCTGGTGGCAGAGGGTGCTGTGGTTCTTGGGGATTGTAGTTCTAAGTGTCCATGTTTGTAGTTTGTGTGTAATCAGCAGATTTACTGACATGGCAATATTTGGACTTTCAGTAATTTCTTTGTTCTTTTTCTGTGGCAGAATGTACAGCATACATCTTTAAATATATAAAAAAAAAAAAAAAAACCACCCACACTAGAATTTGGTGCACAAGTTTTAATTTTCTTTGGCTTTTCTGAAATCAAAACAGAGTCAAAATTATACATACAGATTCAAAAATATACAAAACAGTACACCTAATATTTGGGTAAAATGTCTCTTCACAAGATTCGTCTTGACCAAGCATTTTTTTATTTTATTTACCATGAACAAGCTTTTGGCAGCATTCTGGTTGGATATTTCACAACTCTTCACGGTAGAATTGGTAGCGTACAATTATTTTTTTTCTTTGGCATGGACTTTACTTATAAGGACGGTCCATATATTTTCAATAATGTTAACATCAGGACTTGTTTTAAGCTTAATATTCGCCTACTTTGTCCTCCACAACCAGCTCTGATGCACATTTGGGTTCATTGTCCTGTTGTAACTTCTTGTAACTGAAGTAGTGTTCAAATTTCTAATGGTTTATACTGAAGAATTCTGAGGTAGTCCTCCATCTTCATTATTCCTTCCACTTTGTGCAATGAACCAGTTCTACTGGAAGCAAAACAGCCCCAGAGCATAATGCTGCTACCACCACTAGCAGCTGGTACAGTGTCCCTCCATACATGACGGTCATTGTGGCCAAACAACTCCATCTTTGTCTCATCTGACCATACAGCTATCCTCCAGAAAGACTTTTCTTTGTCCATTTAGTTAGCTTCAAACTAAGCTTGAAGGTGTCAATTTTGGAGCAGGAGTTATTTCTTGGATAGCAACCTCTTAGTCCATGATGATATGAACTGGAGACAGTGATCCATCAGCTTCCAGTTCATGGCAGGGCTTTGCAATGGTGGTTCCCCAAGTTGTTCCTAACCATCCAAACCAATTTCCTTTCAGCTAAGGGTGACAGTTTGGGTTTTCTTGAAGCAAAGTGGCTTGGCAAAGTGACTACACCTCACGATAATTTGCATACAATTGTTTGAACTGATCTTGGAATTTGCAGGTGTTTCGAAATGGCTCCAAGAGACATTCCAGAGTTGTGTATATCTGCAATCCTCTTTCTCAGATCTGCATTGAGCTCCTTGGACTTCCCCATTTTACTGTGTGTTGGTCAAGCCAATGAGTGCTGTAAACAAATGTTTTTCATGAAGGCACAGAGAAGCTACCAGCTGCAGTCAATCATGATCACGAACAGGAAGTTAAGAGACCTCAGCCTTGGCAAGATAAGAGACATTTTGGAAGTTTCAGTACCTCTGAATTAATAATCTAAATGAGCACATGTATATTTTTGACTCTGCGTTGATTTCAGAAAACCCACAGAAAATTAAAACTTGGCCACCAAATTCAAGTGTTTTCTTTTTTTAAATTAAAGATGTATGCTGTACAATCATTCTGCCACAGAAAAAGAACAGTTCAAAGAAGTTACTGAAAGCCCATGGTGCTCCTTGTTATACAGTGAAGTGAATATGAGAAACAGCTCTGCCGGGCCTCACCTTCACAGAGTCTTAAAGTACATTTACATTCGAGGATTCTTTGGAGTGCGTTGTGATCATGCTTGGGACCCAGTCATTATGGGAACACCTGATGCTGATTTGAGTGCAATCAGCACATGCATGTAAGGACACTTTTCATTGAGACTTTGCGAAGTATTCTGTCAGGCATGCGGCGGTAGATGGATCCAAGTACAGGAAGAGTGTTTATTAGCAGGCGTGATATTTACAAAAACTAGAAACAAACGTGACAGTGATAATACTTCCCAAAGCCTCTGTGTCCTTACATGCGCATGCTGATTGCGCTCAAATCAGCATCAGGTGTTTCCCATAATGACTGGCCAGTCTTGCTGAGACCAACACTAGTCAAAGAATTACGAACAGTAACATATCAAGCAAACATGATTCAAATTATCAAAATGCACATGGACCCGTATAATATCACAAATCTAAAACAGAAAAGCAATAACTTACTGTGACAATCCCAACAGTCTTCTTGAGATTTTTTTTTTGGCAGAGTACAGTGGTGCTTGAATGTGTATGAACCCTTTAGAATTTTCTATATTTCTGCATAAATATATGACCTAAAACATCAGATTTTCACACAAGTCCTAAAAGTAGATCCAGGCTCTGAATCCAGAGAAGAATAAAGGTCATTACTGTAGAGGAATAATGCTGCAATAGAAGCTAAAATTACTGTTAATTCATGTGACTGTTTTTAACCCATTTTTCAAATCCATTTTGGCTTCTAAGGTAACCCCCAGTCAGAGACTCCTCTAGTATGAACCAATTCCCTACCAAAAGCAATCTATGCAACAATTTAATGTTGACACATTTTCTCCAATGCACCAGCAGCCAGCCTATCATCATATATACAAAATTTGCCTATTAAAAATAATCAGGACATGGCTAATCTTCAGCAATAGTCACTGTGTGCACATAGTATTTTTAATTATTTTTTCCCTCCAATATGTTTTTTTTAATAGATGGACAGTATGTTTTTGTAGTCTTTGCAATTAATATACATATGAATCGTTTAGAGATGTATATTATGTCAGTGTTCAGAATCATGATCACTCTCTGCCCAGCTAACAAACTGATAGTAAGCTTCCTCTATTACATTTCTCCTCAGGCCTCCACCATGCTGGCCTGGAGATCATCATTTTCCCATAACAAACCATGTATTATTATTCCACCACTGAATGATACTTGGAATGGAAAATTATGCACTGCAACCCAATCACCTTCCTATTCAGGACCATTGACTGGCCATATAAAGTTGCAGGAATGAGTGTAATTGCAGTAGGAATTATTCCCACTGCAGAACACCATAAAATACAGACAGAGTCAAATGCTTACCAGTTCTTGGTGCAATGGGAATGATTCTGACATTACTTGAGTTTTGTTTGGGATTGGGGTGCATGGATGTTTTCTGTCACTGGATGTAGTTGCAATAAAATTCACACACACACGCACACGTCCACCCTTGCCTGCTGTAATTGTTTAAATTTCCCCTGCTAAGCACAGTTTGCACAATGGCTCCATTTGGGAGAGTCCCATATGATTGCTGCATGGTCAAGCTGGGAAGATTAGCTCATGTCTGTTTAATGGGAAATGCAGCCATCTGTTTGTTTGGGCTTGTGCATGTGTTTTGTGCACCAGACTTGAGACAGAGCTGACTTCATTTGACAAGCTAATCTCAAACAAGTAAGCTCCTGCACAGCACAAGGCCCTTTAACTTTCTACAAAGACATTGGGTGACTTAGTTAAAAGCCAGTCACTCCTGAGGGAATATGGATATTCACAATCTCCATACTCTAGCCTGCAACGAAAAATAAACAAATAGGCATGCAAATGTGAACTCTGATATTCAAATTTCCCCAGAGTTGCAATAAATATACAGTAAAACTACAACCCTCTGGCTAGCGCCAGGCTAGCTCCCACTTATGATGTACCTGCTCCCTTGTGGGTGGTAAAAAAGAGCAAGTCCAGTTGCTCTCTTTTACCACCCACAGTTTACTATGACCTGGATGACTGAGAATCTTCACAGACATACCTGCTCCCTTCACTCAGAGACTAGGTAAAACAGGGCATGAGGCAAATTAAGACAGGGAAAGAAAAGCCTAAGCCAAAAATTCCTGTTTTAAACAGTACTTTAAATATATTTCTCCAACTTCCAACCCCCCTGAAATTTAGATTGACCTCACTGTTACTCTTGTGCATGCGCACACACACCCCTTGAGGTGCTCAGAACACTTGCAGTTTTTGTTGCCGATGTAGGCCAGGGGGGAACACACACACCAGAGCTGGTCTACCAGAGCAAGTCACTAAGCATCCATAGAGAATAAATTCACCACTGCTGACCACAAAAACAATAAATAAATAAATAAATAAATAAATCCTTCCCATAAGGATACATTTTTTTTTTTTTTGGAAATATTTGAGTATTCTTCCACTTAAAATGCTAAGAATTACTTTGAGGTTACACTGAGGTTCCCATGGTATTTTCAAACAGGAAGTGTGATGTATTAATCACCCATTGTCCTTTCGCTAGCTTTTGGCATGTTTAAGGCATACTAAATCTGGATGTACAATCTTAGAACAACTTCAGTTTGATGGAAATGAGAGGTTATACATTACTCCCTTAGGAGCAAGTAAAGTTAAGACATCCAGACTATCTGCTTAACACTTCATTATCCCTTAAATCTCTGGACGGGCCAGCAGCTAATTAATTTAATGATATTAATATGTTGCAATAAAGGCATGAAGGCTGGCGGGTACGAAATAAATGCGGCAAAGGGACTGATGTGAGAGAAAGAGCGACTTGGCAAGTAACCTCTAGGGTGTCACGGCTTAAGGCAAGATTTCCTCCAGGCCTGGCCAGCATAGTGCATGTAATTATAAGCAGAGAAATGAGAGCTGTATGACTCTTACATTTAATATCCCTCATTTCACTCCCCAAATATGATGTATGTCAAGGTGTGTGTGTGTGTGTGTGTGTGTGTGTGTTTGAGAGAGAGAGAGTGTGACACTAAACCAGAGAGCTATATAAAAATATCTAAAGGTCCCAAATTAAGATTTATTTGAATATCATAGGGGGCAATTCATTCATGTATTTAAAGACTGACTCTGTGCCACAGAACATATTTAAATGCAGAATGTCATTTTCTCTCTATCCATTAGGAAAGACATATCATGTGGGCACTGTCCATGCTGTGTTGTCTAGAAAACAGTCATCTTTTTTAATTCAGGAACCCTTGGATACACCGGCTCTGCAAGATTGTTGCTGGCTGATTAATTATTGGCTACACAAGTTTCTCAAGCATATGAAGAGGAAACTGAAGTTATTACAAGAAAATCTATAAATTGCATCAAGCATAACAATCTGGCAAGACAGCCTGTGAGATCAATGTGTGCTTTTGTTTCCATAGCGCTTGTAGATTTGTGTGCAGTGTCCCATGTATCTGTTGTTTATAATAGCACAAGTTCAAATTCTATTTTGATCCCTGGGTTTAGACTTACACCAGTCTAGTCAAACAGGTTCAGACTGTACAAGACAGCTTGATAAGACATAATATATAGGCTGAATAATGCAGTGACACATACAGTATACAGTGGTGCTTGAAAGTTTGTGAACCCTTTAGAATTTTCTATATTTCTGCATAAATATGACCTAAAACA
>JAOBAM010000001.1:38734165-38747760 GCA_025212355.1 Notarius kessleri | reverse complement strand
GATAAAGCAAGATACTATCTTTATTCTTATTAAACATGACAAAAGAAACATTGAGTGTTCGGTAAATGCAAAAAAAATAGTAAAATTAGAAAATGTATTTTTGACCATAATGTCCCAAACGAGAGAGCGGTTTCTGAGACGGACCCGTGTGTGTGTGTTTTATTGTTGTAATTATTTATCTTACTGTGGCGAGCTGCAATAACCAAGCTCTAACGGGAACCTCGTCATGTTCCCCATCAGGACATGTCCGCTTACATCAAGAAGATCCAGTTCAAGCTGCACGAGAGTTACGGGAATCCTTTACGAGGTACGTGCTTCGTTTATTCCTCGTTCTTCGTTCCGCTCTCTCACCACAGTAACTCGCGACTGAGCAGAATCAAAACGACTGGAGGGATAATAACAACACTGTAAATGTTAAGTTTGATGTATTTATTTATTTATTTCTGGATCATTGTATTATGAGACAGAGGATAACCCACACCAGGAACTGTCAGTGTACAGCACGCTGCATAAGTATTCACCCCCCTTTTCTCCATGATGCTACCACCCCCATGCTTCACTGAAAACTTACTGTAGAGACAAGATACAGTGCGCGCGTGTGTGTGTTGATTTGTGTGTGTGTGATGTCACAGTGGTGACGAAGCCGCCATACGAGATCACAGAAACCGGGTGGGGCGAGTTTGAGATCGTTATAAAGATCTTCTTCATCGACCCTAATGAGAGAGCGGTGAGTAACACACACACACACACACTGTTGTACTTTACGCACTTTTTAAACCTTTATATTTCAGTCATTAGTGTTGAGTTTGAGTTTCCTGGGCGTCTCTGTGCTGCGTTAGCGTGTGCACGTTGTTGTAGATGTGACTGTAGGACGGGTTCAGCACCGAGGCTGATGGTCCACAACCTTCTGATCTTCATCCACTGAGACGCCCCCTTCCTGAAGCAACTGTTTCATTATTAAACACAGAAAGCTCGGAGTCCCAGGATTCCTTCTTCTCATTGGCTGATGAAGGGTTTTAAACTGTTAAAGTGTGAAGATGTTTCCGTCGTACACTCGGGGTGGAGCAGGATGAACAGACTTCAGGCTGGAAATATCTTCACCGTAATCAGGAAATTTACAAGCTGCGGGTGAAGAAATGTTTATTACAGAACCGTGTGTGTTTAAATACAAACTCAGAAAAGACGATTAAATTCCGAAATTATTATTCTCATATTTCTGAGAATCACTTTTCCGTATCATTTTGTGCGATAAGCCTCGTTTATCGTTAATTATCACAAGTCCATTTTCACTGCGTTTACAAAAAGTTTAGAAACTGCTGCTAGCCCCACCCACTGAGCGCCAGTGCTTCCTGTTGAACGAGACTCGAACCCCATTCAGTACCAGTGTAAAGCACAGTTCCGGTACTGGTTTATCAGCGCCGTGTGTGTGTTTATCTCAGGTCACTCTGTACCACCTGCTCAAGCTGTTCCAGTCCGACTCCAGCGCCATGCCCAAGAAAACCGTCGTCTCCGAGTTCTACGATGAGATGGTACGATCCTAATTAGGCCCCGCCCACAGCAAGTCTGCATGTTGTGTGTCGTACATCACAGACATTATAGGAGATAAAATGTGTGTTGTGGTTTTTAGATCTTCCAGGATCCAACGGCGATGATGCAGCAGCTGTTAAACACCACGAGACAGCTGACGCTCGGGGCCTACAAACACGAGACTGAGTGTGAGGCACCGTTACACACTCCACTCACATGTGGGTTAGAACAAGACCACAGTGGCTGAGAAACTGTGTGTGTGTGTGTGTGTGTGTGTGTGTGTAGTTGCAGAGTTGGAGTTGCGAACGCGAGAGAAACTGGAGGCAGCGAAGAAGAAGACGAGTCTGGAGATCACAGAGCTGAAGGAGAAGCTGAAGGCCTCCAGAGAAAACATCAACTTCCTGAAGGAGGAGATCCGCAAACTGGAGGAGGAGGACCAGCTGAAGGAACACTGAGGAGAACCACACACACACACCCCGTGAGGACCTCTTCACCTCTGTGGACTCGATGAACTTGGTTTTTAAAGGTTGATTATTTCTCCACTGGACTCGTGACTCTTTGTGTAAAATAAAGATGGCAGTGAGGATCTCACTCGTTTCCACTTGTATAGATTTTTGGAGGTCGTTCGTGTCGTGTTGTCGACCTGCCACTCTGTGTACAAGCCTCGTGTTTATAAAAACACCGTCTCCTTTTCCCTCCAGAATCCACTCAGCGTTTAAATCTGGAATGATTGACAGTCACGTCAGCATTTTGAACTCTGCAATATTACCTGACCCCCTGGAAGCCCCGCCCCTTTTCCTCAATCTCGCATTAGTAATCTCTGGCTTTGACTCCATTTTCCTGCTCGAGAGCTGCGTTACCGTGGCGTCCTCGCTTTCTGTCCGTTTGGAGTTCATTAATGTTCATAGATGTCTCATCGAGCTCCAGTAAAGTGTCACATCAGACCTTTCTCCCAGTAACTCGAGCAGAGACCATCATTACAACATGATGGGAAAAGTTTTGTTGGAGATATCAGCCGTCTGGAGATGTTTCACGGTTTCTCTGATGAGATTTACATGAGAGCTTGGTGAAAGAACGTCTTGAAAGTCTGCTGTGTTATTTTTTTTTACTGTTTCCAACACACACACCCCTCCCCCTTTCCCTGGGGACTGTGTGTTATTCATCCCGGCTCTCTGACGATCTGTGTTTGTTTTTCTGTTTGTTTTGAAGTTTTGGATTGAACATTTTCTCCTGGTTTTGTATCATTAAAGCATTTTTTCACAATGGGTGTGGATTTAATGCACAAATCAAGTTTACACAATTAATTCTTGTACAGATGCGTGTCTTCCTAGTTTCTGATACTGTATAAACATTAGGAGCGTGGCTTCGGATCAGCTCGAAGTTTGTAATGTCACTAAAGTATAATGGTACAATATAAATAATGAGGAGAAACTTTTCCTTTCGTTCTTCCATCAGTGTAATTAGCAGAGTGCCCACCAGAGGACGCTGTGGCACCACTGAAGCGCGGTGCTGGGGAGTCAGGACTTTTTGAGGAACTCGGCTGGATGCGATTGTGGTTCCGTTGAAATATGGAACAGATCCGAGAACAGCACAGCCGCAGGGAGCACGTTCCCGTTTAATCTGTGACTGAAACACACTTTCCCACTTCCGCTCTTTCTTTCTTTCGGTGACGTAAATGTACATCAGAAAAGTGCATCGAACTTTAATAATCGCTCATGAGCTATATAAGTGTTGTAAAAATGTGGGGGCGGAGTCTGATGATCTGTTGATGAATAAGGGTAGTATCTCACTGGGCTGCGACAGCCTGTGACTAGTTGGCGACACAATTGCGATAAAATATGTGAATTTTCACTGGGACTCTCAATCAATTCATATCCACATATTTTACCGCAATTGCTGTGTCTCCAACTAGTCGCAGGCTGTCGCAGCCGGCTTTCCCTCGGCGGGCAGGGAAGTAGAGGAAGCCTCACGGAAACTGACTTCAGAAGGGTTTGCGACACCAGCAATGCATTTGCGGCTATTTTGAGAAATTTTGTTGCACGAATTTTTTGAACATGTTCAAAATATTTCAGTGATGAAGGAGCGACACTTTGCAACTCACGCGAGGAAATTGAGAAGCCCCGCGAATGTTTCAAGACATTTTTGAAACGCGCTTGCGAATGACGTTCGCAAGCTGTCGCAGCCCAGTGAGATACTGGCTTATGGGTCTTGGCACTTCAGCCCAGGAGCTACAGTCGGTCCTTGGGTTCCTCTGGTAAAGAACAGTACAGTAAAGCGGCTCCTGAAGAGGTTCCTGCGGTGAACAGTGTGGCAGACAGAGCTCCGCCCAGTGACGGGGTGGTGCGATGAAATGGAGTCACTGTTACCAGCCCGAAGGTGATGATTTTCCTCTAACAGCGCGTCCCTGAGTGTTTTATTTCTCTGACACCACAGGGATTTTCCAGCAGTGACAGAGTCGTATTTATTAGATAACAACATATCATACCTTTTATCCATTTATAGTTACATTTAATGATGCAGACTGACTGTGAAACAAGTTTGTTCCTGTTGTCACTGATGTTATAGCAGCGATAAACGGTCATTCCCTCAGCAGTCTCTCTCTATTCTCTCTTGAGAAATTTATATGACAAAACAATCGCAGTTTGTTCCATCGTGTTAAAGAAGAAGAACCGTAAACTCCTCTGATGTTGGAAAACGTACAGTTCCTGCTTCACCTCTGACTGTTCCACAGCGCTGACACTGGAGACTCCTTCCAGAAAGACATTCCAGTAAACTTCACCACCTCAGCGATTCCACACAAGCTGTTACTATAGCAACAACAACACATTAATATCATCCTGTGGTTTGAATTAAACTGCAGCATAAATAAATGATTTATTCCTTTTCTTTCATGACAAACGTCGACCCAGAACATTAATAAACCCTGTAAACATTCTCTCTGATGCTCTTCTGCAGTCTGACGCTAACACTCCTCTCTTTGTGTAGAATTTGTTTCGTCTGTGACAGGATTCATTTACAGAATGCAGAAAACACTCGTTCGATAATTACATCGTTATCGGTGGGTTCACATGGACGTGACTTCATGATTCTGATGATTCATCACTCAAGCGGATACAGCCATGAGATCACTGTTGCTAGGCAACATGGAAACATGGAAACCGAGTGTAAGCTAGTTAACGACGGCTAATGAATTTAAGTCTTTTATACAGACCGTGTAAAAGCACAGTGAGAACAGAACCAAACAGAACATCAACGTTTCCCTCAGACGTGTTGGGAAATTGGTGAGATTTAGCACGGGCTCCACAGTGTGTGTGATGTTCTGTGAGAAAAGTGACGTCACGAGCCACAAATGATTCGTAGCTAATCGTCAGCTAAAGTTTCTCTCACAGCGGCAGCCACTTTAGGGCTTCGTCTCAAATGTTACTGAAGGACTCGTTAGTGTTCTTACTCTCATATCTACAGCGCGCTTGTGTTTCGTGATGTTCGCTGAGTGTAGAGTGCTACTCTCATGCTAATTGCGAATTAGCTTCATAGCTATCAGTTCGCTTTTATAATGATGCAGCGTGCACATCGCAAACTTCTCAAAATCTCTTCAAACCTCTCATTAAAACTCTGTTCTCTCTCTCTCTCACACACACACACAGGCATTCAGGACAAATTAGTCATTCAAACAAACAACACAATTTTTATTATAGTGGAATTTGTCTGGGGAAAAACTTTTTTTCTTAAAGTGTCTTTCTCTTTCTCTCTCACACACACACACACACACATATTTTGGTCTGAGGACCTTCATGTCTGTCACCTGGCAACCATCGTGTTGCTTGGATACAACGATCTTCACCATTTTATCCAGAAGATCAAACAAGTTCGGACTGAAAGGAAGTGAAGCGTTTGAACAAAGTGCCGAGTGAAGCATTATAAACTCATCAAACATCAAAAATTCATTGCTTCTGGGATGATTTTTGTCTTTAACACACATCTTTACTCATCTGTAACCTGCAGTTCCACTTCCTGTTTAATTTCCTTTGTTTATTTCATTTTCTCCCAAATGTCGATGTTTAAGTTTTAATAAATACGAAATTAATGAAGAAAAACAAAGAAGTTGAAAGAAACACAAATAAGAAAAAGTGAATAAAAATGAGCTTAAGGGAAATGTATGAAGTAAAGAAAGGAGATAAAGAAATCTGATAGAAGGAAGGAATGTAAAGCAAAAATACTGAAAAACAATTCAGGATGAACATTGTGGGAGCGGGGGCGTGGTCAAGCATCGGTCTGTGACCGGAGGGCAGAGTCAGGGAAGGTAAGTGGCAGAATCACTACACCTGATGTCGATTAATGTGTGTTTGTGTGTCTTCCCCAGTAACCGCGCCCTAGATATAAGGAGGGAGAGAGTAGAGGGAAGGGCACTCTCCCAACGAGACGACTCATGTGTGTGTGCACGTGTGTGTGACTGGGAGAGTTGTACACTGAAAAGTGGAAAATAAAAATCTTTTTTGTAACAACAGTTCTGGCCTGCCGTCTCTCTGTGCTCCGCCCAGCCATCAAAAGTATTACACTGATAATTGTTGGAACTCCTTAACTGTGGTGGGGATCAGCCATATCATCACTGCTGATAGCTTGTCCTTGTCCATGCTAACTCCATCAGCACCTATGACACAGCCCAGGAATGTGATTTGTGGTACATGGAATTCACACTTTTCAACCTTTACATATAAATGGTTGTCCAGGAGCTGGCTGAGTGCAGCATCCACATGCTTTATGTGGCTCTCCTCATTGGGAGAGATGAGAATGTCCTCTATATATGCGCTGACATAACAGCCAAGCATGTCCCTGAGCACATCATTGATTAGACACTGAGAGACACTGGGCATGCAAGATGGCCCATTTAGCATTACACAATATTTGAAGTGACCTGTGGTAGTGCTAAATACCATCCTCTATTTACCCTCCTCTCGGATCCATACCAGGTTGTAGGCCAAATAAGTCCACAAGTGCCAGCAATCGGCAGTTTTCTCCACCTACACAGATGAGCTACTTCATCCCAGAAAAAAATGAAAACTTGCCTTTCGACGTTCAAGCAATTTATACCATCTCTGCTGCCCATAATTTGCTGCAAATCCATTTATTTCACCGCAAAATTGTCTTTGATCCAAGTCTAGCATGACCAGAAGTGATGCCATATTTGTTGATCGATCCTCGCACTTCACTTGGCTGAGCCGGACCATGTGACCCTGCCATAGCAGACAGTAAAGACGCAATTGGTTGTTGCAAATGATTTCACTCGGTTTTCACAAAATGCCACTGAAGAAGAAACTAAAACCTTCCATAGGCCAAATAAATATGAAGTCTGTTTTCTGCAGGTTTGTACATACAAATCATAATTAATATTTTCTTATCTAAGAATTATTTTCATTTCCAGAAGCTACCTGGAGTGCCAAAGTTCCCATAGATATGTATGGTCCCTTAGCTAAGGCTTCATATTTATGAAGTGCAAGTGCAAATAACTAATTGTGTGCAAATATTTATGATGAAATTAAAACTATACAATCCACAATACCACACCAGAAGTACATCAAGTACATTACATATGCACCAAATAAGCTCACCATGTAGTTATGTTACAGAACCAGGCAACATACTATAGAGGGTCACTGAGAAAATATTTATTTTCTGTGGGTATTTAACTGTGACTTGATTCAGGCCTGAGGCCTCCTCTTTTCTTTTCAAAAAAAGAACCCAGCTAATGCAGGTGATGTGTAGGGATGAATGTATCTCTCTTGCAGTCCCTCTTGAATGTAATCCTCTTTGGCCTTTTGTTCTGAAATGGCTTGGGGATAGATGTGGCAGCATGGAGGCAAAGAGTAAGGCGGGTGAAGTGGTTGTCCACTGGCTCTTCCCTTACTGAAGACCTCCTTGTATGCACTGTAGTTGAGATGTAAATGTTGCTGATGGGGTCAGGACTCTCCACTAAGGTGAAGGTTAGGGTGAATTCAGGCAGGTGAAGGCAATACCACTGGCATGCCAGGGACCATTGTTTGATTTCTTTGTGCTGCCAGGAGATATATGGGTTGCAGAGCTGCAGCCAGGGAAAACCTAAGATAATGGCCTGGTTTTGTGTATGGGTGAAGAAAAGGGAGATGGTCTCCATGTGTAAAGCACTGACCTGAAGTTCGAGCAGTAAGGTGACAAACTTGTCACAATCCCCCCAGTGGGTCAGTTCTCAATGGCCTTAATGCTCACTGGTTGTGGGAGCTCTTGTGTGGGTCTCTGGAGTTTCTGGATGACTGTACTGTCCATGAACTTGCAGGTGGCCCAGGAGTCTATCAGGGCAGAGAGAACATGGATGTTTCTGAGAGCTTTAACAATAACTTGAAAATCTGGTGTGGTGGAAATAGAATGTGACTCACCAAGAAAGATACAAGAGTGCTGGTAGCTCTCTTGGTTCCAACAGATCTCCTAGGGCCTCTAGGCCAAATGCGACATTGCACTAGCAAAGGATTGGCTCTTCCACAATAGAAGCACAAGCCCTCCAAATGTCTTTGTTCATGCTCAGAGTGGTTCATGTGGGTACTGGAGATCTCCATGGGTGTAGGGGTAGGGGCGATCAGAGTATTCTAGATGGAACCTTGTAGTGACAGCCTATTATGGAGGAGACTGTCAAGTCTGATGGCTAGGTTAATAAGGGAGTCCAAGGTTTGTTGCTCATCCCAACAGGCTAGCTCCATAAGAATGAGGGGATTGAGTCCCTGATGAAAAGAGACCTTCAGGGCTGACTCAATCCACCCCCTCCCAGCAGCAAAGGTATGGAACTCTAGTGCATATTCAGTGACTCTCTGATCCCCCTGCTGCAGTGTCAACAGCCACTCACCAATCTCAATACCCTCTGGCTGGTGATTGAACACTCTCTTAAACAGTTCACCAAAGCAATCATAAGTTGTGGGTTTGCTGTCCCTCTCCCATGCAGTGGTTGCCCAATGGAACACCCTCCCAGTGAGCAAGTTAACAAACTAAGCAATTTTCTACTGGTCAGTCATACCTATCTGTGGAGTGAAGTAGAGTGAGCACTGAAGCAGGAAGCCTTTACACTCAGATGCCTCCCAGGAGAATTTGTCAGGTCAGGACACAAGAGGAGCACTTGCAGTGGGCATGGGGCATGTTAGGAGAAACTGCGACACAGCAGTGGTGAGCTGTGAGATGCAGATATCCAAACAGTTCTGCAAGCATTTGTTGATGTTCTCCCAACAAACGTCCCTGAGCATTCAGTGCAGTTTGTTTCACCTCCTCAGCTACATCCATTGTAGGCGAAGTATCCTGTCAGGATGCAGGCACTTACAGATGTAATTGCAGAGGAGAGCAGTGAACAAACAGTAACAAAGACAAATTGTGAAACAAGAATCATGGTCGTGGACAGGCGAGGGTCAGTCGATTGGTGAACAGGACAACACAGACTAGGCAGGAAGAATAGATGAGGAAGAATAGCAAGAATCAGAATAACAGTAGGTAGTCAGAAAGATAAGGCTTGGTATGCACTGGAGAACACAGAACAATACTTTGCAGTGAGTTCTTGTGTGAGAGGTGTTTAAGTAACGCTGTGCTGAATACAGATGAATTTCAGCTGTGTTCGATATGCTGGTGACTGGGG
Source organism: Notarius kessleri (assembly GCA_025212355.1). Classification (NCBI taxonomy): domain Eukaryota; kingdom Metazoa; phylum Chordata; class Actinopteri; order Siluriformes; family Ariidae; genus Notarius; species Notarius kessleri. The sequence continues at coordinate 38,738,591 of JAOBAM010000001.1, read as the reverse complement.
CGCTGTGGCTTATGGGCATTGTAGTCCTGAGCGGCCATGTTTGTAGTTTGTTTGGCACTGCCATTCTCAACACTCAGGAAGTCCCCCTGGTTTCTCATGCAAAAGATCCATAAGAAGCATCAAATTTCCTGATTGGCCCATTCCACCTGGCCATTAGTTTGGGGATGGTAGCCTCATGTGAGACTTACAGAAACACCAAGTTGTTCCATGAAGCAAATCCATAAGTGAAAGATAAACTGGGGACCTCTGTCACTGACTATATTCTCAGGGATACAATAGTATCTGAATACCTGTTGGAACAAAAGTTCTGCTGTCTGGAGTGCTGTGGGAATGCCTGGCAGTGGGAAGAGCTTCAGTGCCTTGGAGAACCTGTCCACTATCACCATGATGGTGGTGTTGCCCTGTGATGGTGGTAGGTCAGTGATATAGTCAATAGCTATGTGTAACCAAGGTCTCTGAGGTACTAGAAGTGGGCAAAGTTTACCCACTGGAGGAGTATGTGGAACCTTTGCTTGTGCACATTTGGAACATGATGTGATGAACTAGTTGATCTCTGTAAACATATTTTCCCACCAGTACTTATTCTTAAGCATTTGATGTGTCCGATGGCTTCCAGGGTGTCCTGTGGCAGGAGATGTGTGTGCCCAAGTAATTAGTTGCCCTTGGAGATGTTTGGGTACATAAAGAAGGCCTGGTGGAAGACTGACTGGAAGAGTCCTGGGTTGAGACTTCATTTCCTGATCTAAATCCCATGTAATGGACTGCAGGAAGCATTTGGAGGGGAGAATTGGGTGGGTGGTGGGATCCTGATAGTCTGAAGTGAAGGTGTATGACAGGGCATCTGCCTCTATGTTCTTAGAACCTGGACAAAATGAGATAGTGAAGTTGAACCATGTGAAAAAGAGTGCCCATCTGGCCTGCATGGATTGTCTTTTAGCCTTCTTAAGATACTCCAAATTCTTGGGTTCTGTGAGGATTATGAAGGGGTGAGTGGCCCCCTCTAGCCAGTGTCTCCACTCCTCAAGAGCAAGCTTGATGGCTAGTAGTTCACAGTTCCCAACATCATGAGTTGCTCTCTGCAGCAGTGAGTTTCTTAGAAAAGAATACCAAAGGATGAAGTTTTTGTCTCTCACCACAATGTTGGAATAAGACTCTTCCCACTCCTGTGTCAGATGCATCAACCTCCACTGTGAAGGGCTTGGTTGGGTCGGGATGTTGTAGAACTGGAGCTGATGTGAATTTGTTCTTAAGACAATTGAAGGCCTCTTCTGCAGATGGGTTCCATTGAAGTTTCTTAGGTCCCTTCTTGAGCAGGGCTGTTAGGGGGGCTGTGATAGTGCTTAAGCCTCTGATGAAGCAATGATAGAAGTTAGCAAAGCCCAGAAACCTTTGAAGTTCCTTTATAGATATGGGAACTGGCCAAGACGTGACTGCACTAACCTTGGAGGAGTCCATGCTAACTCCCTCAGAACTTATTATATGTATATCCCAGGAAGGAAATCTGTTTACAGTGAAATTTGCACTTCTCTGCCTTGACGTAAAGGTGGTTTGCTAGGAGGCGTTGGAAAACTGCTCTGACATGTTCCATGTGGAGCTTCTCATCAGGAGAGTAGATTAGGATATCATCAATGTATGCAATAACATACCTTCCTAGCATATCCCTTAATATGTCATTGATCAGGCACTAGAATAGACTGGGCACTGAAGCAAGGCCATACGGAATTACTTGGTACTCAAAATGACCGGTAATTGTGCTGAATGCCATCTTCCATTCATTGTCCTTCTTAATTCTGACTAAATTATAGGCACTGCGTAGGTCGAGCTTGGAAAATATCCTGGTGGAACAAAGCTGTTCTAGGGCAGATGGAACAAGAGGAAGAGGATGGGATACTTGACTGTGACTTGATTGAGACCTCTGTAATCTATGCAGGGTCGGAGCCCACCACCTCGTTTCTCCACAAAGAAGAAGCCTGCTGAAGCCGGAGACTTGGATGGACAAATATAACCCTGGTTAAGGACCTCTTGGATGTATTCCTCCATGGTGGCTTGCTCCTTCAGAGAGAGAGAGAGGGTAGATTCGGCCCCGCAGGGGTGACATACCTGGTAGGAGGTCTATGGCACAATCATATAGTTGGTGGGGTGGTAGCCCACAAGCCTTCCCCTTGCTGAAGACTTCTTGTAGGTCTTGGTAACATTCTGGGATTTGAACCATGGAACTTGGTTGAGGACTCTCTACCGATGTAGATGAAATGCACAGGCATGGTTCTGAAAACATGTGGGAGACCATTGAAGAATTTCCTTATTATGCCATGAAATCAGTGGGTCATGCAGTTGCATCAGGGAACGCCAAGAATGATGTCATGAAGTATGGTATTAGTGACATAGAGGGATATGTGTTCGGAATGGAGCACCCCCACCTGGATGTGAATGGGTTCAGGTGGTAATGAAGCCTTCCCCTATGGGTCCTCTATCAACTGCTCAGATGCTGAGTGGACTCTGCAGAGGGATTGTAGGCAAGTCGTGTTTCTTGACGATCATGCTGATGATGAAATTCCCTTCTGCCCCTGAGTCAATAAAGGCAGATATAATGTGTGTGGCTGACTGCAACCGTAACAACACTACTTTAAATGAATGAGTGTTAAACTTTCTTTCAGGACTCACCGCTCGTGTCGGGACCTCTACCGGGTTGGAGCGAGGCAGGAGAAGTGGGCACTGGTGAATTTGATGTTCCAAACTCCCACAGTAAAAGCAGAGACCTTCCCTTCACTGCCTTTCACCTTCTGAGTGCTTTAAACGCGTGTTCGAAACCTGCATTGGTGTAGCTTCCTCAGATGGCTGAACAGGCATGGAGGTCTCCTTCAGAGAGGGTTGACTGGTCAACAAATGGTCCAGTCGGATCACTAGATCAATGAGAGAATCTAAGGTTAGCTTTTCATCCTTACATGCCAACTCACTCAGTACCTCAGGACAGAGACCTTGGCGAAACACGGCCTTGAGCGCTGGTTCGTTCTACCCACTTACTGCTACCACTGTTCTGAAGTCCAAAGCATACTCAGTGACACTCCATGAGCCCTACTTCATATTAAGAAGGATCTCTCCTACCTCGATTCCTTCTGGTTCATGGTCAAAGACCTGCTTGAATAACTCGAGGAACTGCTCATAGGAAGTCGTGTGATCTCCACTGATCCATATGGCGCTTGCCTACTGTAGCGATTTACAAATGAGAAAGGAGAGAAACTTTTCAATTTTATGCTCATCAGAGAGATTAGGTAATGAAGAGAAATACATAGAGCATTGAAGCAGAAAATCTCTACAGGTGTGGGCATCACCGGCAAATCTTTCCGGGACAGGGAGCAGAGCTATGGCGCTGGGAGATGTCTCAGGGCGTGGTAGGAAGGCCTGTGACATAACAGCTGCAAGCTATGCCATCCGTGGGTTGAGGTCTGCAAGCATCTGTTGATGTTCTCCCAACAAACGTCCCTGAGCATTAAATGCAGTTTGTTTCGCCTCCTCGGCTACATTCATTTTAGGCAAAGTATCCTGTCAGGGCACAGGCACTTACTGATGTAATTGCAGAGGAGAGTAGGGAACAAACAGTAACAAAGCCAAATCGTGAAACAAGAATTGTGGTCGTGGACAGGTGAGGGTCGGTTGATTGGCGAACAGGACAACATAGACTAGGCAGGAAGAATAGACGAGGAAGAGTAGCGAGAGTCACAATAACGGTAAGCAGTCAGGAAGATAAGGCTCGGTATGAACTGGAGAACTCAGGACAATACTTCGCAATGAGTGCTTGAGTGCGAGGTGTTTAAGTAGCGTTGTGCTGATTACAGCTGTGTTCAATACTCTGGTGACTGGGGGCACTGTGGTTCATGGGTGTTGTAGTCTTGAGCAGCCATGCTTGTAGATTGCTCAGCGCTGCCATTCTCAACACTCATACTGACATTATTACATTTTTACTTAGAAATTATTGTCTATTACTTATTTATACTCATACACCATTTCACCATTGAATGCACTACATGTTAGCCATATTAACATCCCACACTCTGCATTTAGGTACATAATTTTCTGTTATATAAGTTGTAAGTATATTACAATTTTCTGGTATATTTTTGTTCCAAAATGAGAAAAAGAAATCTGCTGTCAAGATTAGCATTAGCATTGAAACTGAAAGTTAACTGTAGCCTCTTAGTCAGCCAAGCTAGCATAGTAGCATACTCGCATTGGTAGCTAGTTTAACAGACTACCGTTTCAGTGATATAATGGCTATGATATCATTGAAACGCTGCTCATCTCATCTCCTCTAGCCGCTTTATCCTGTTCTACAGGGTCGCAGGCAAGCTGGCGCCTATCCCAGCTGACTACGGGCGAAAGGCAGGGTACACCCTGGACAAGTCGCCAGGTCATCACAGGGCTGACACAT
>JAOBAM010000001.1:36200313-36210439 GCA_025212355.1 Notarius kessleri | reverse complement strand
GATCTCTCTCTCTCTCTCTATATATATATATATATATATATATATATATACACACACACACATATATATGCATTGTGGTCGGGAGGGAGCCCCTTTTCTCTGCTCTCCCCCTCCTTTTATGCTCCGTCCCTGTAACAAACACGCACAGATTAATTGACAGTAGGTGGAATGACTTAGCCACTTCCCTTTCCCGACCCCACCCTCCATTCACAGACTGCTGCTTGGCCACACCCCTGCTGCCACATACATCTAAAAGAACAGAGACCTGTAGTGCTTTTGGATGTAATAACAGATGTGAAGATAAGCCTGGTTTAACTTTTCACTGCTTCCTGGCAAACCCAGAAAGATGAGAAAAATGGCGAGCTGCAGTTAAACAGGAAGATTGGATGATTAAACATTCCCATGTGTGTGGAGAACATTTTATATCAGGTTAGTGTGAAAGCTCTGTGCAGCATTAAAATGTATATCTCGATGTGGGCTTTGACCTAATGCTTGGCTCGACTAGCAGAATGTTTATGTATCGATACTATAGACTCGACTAAACACCATAAAATATGCTAGATCACAGCCCTGGCTTGTTTATTACTGTTATAAGTCCATGTTTGAGCTTACCTTTGTCATAATAATGTATTTTTCTTGATCAGGAATTTCCCATAACATTCCGGCATGAAACCTGCCTCGAAATATCAGTAGGCATCTGTACTTTTGTCTGCCTTTAGCATCTCCGGTGTATTTAGAAGTCCAAATACTAAATAGTTCAGGATGTCATAGTGTCCCAAATCTGGTAGCTGGGACGAACACATTTCAAGTTGAATAAATGCATTTGCATGTAAATTAAGAAGAACAAGCCTTTATTTTTGTCACATTCCTCCTCTGCATTGAACCCACACGCATGCGTGCACACACACAAACGCAGAGTGAGAGTGTATGCGCGCAGAATAAACATGTTTGTGGGTAAATTTATATGGATCTGTGCTGTCTGCTGGAAGAGAAGGAGGATCGAGAATCAAGCGGCTGTGGTTTGTTTACACCTGATGCTAAAACTTGTGTCCTAGCAACCATCACAAAGACGTGCACAAAAGCCCAGAAATTCCTCCTTACCAGGGCAAAACTGATATAGGATTTATCTTGTAGTGTCCTGATCTCCAGATCTATAACCCAGCCACATATAAAAGTTGTTCTCCTCCATGCTGTTCCAGGTTTTCATTTGCGTGTCCATGTAGAACGATGTCTGCAGCACCAGGTAGTTTGAGATGTCTGGGAACTCAACGGATGGATAATTTTCCAACCCGTAGGAAAAATCCTTCTTTGTTAGCGTGTAAGGATCTAATCCCATTGAGTGGTTTCTAGATCCACTTCTTTTGAGTGTACTACTTGGTTTTAATAACTTGCTTGTTTGCTGAACACAAGCATGGCAATAAGTTCTTGTGTTAATGGCCCAGACTTCACTTTTGGATCATTAATCCCTTTTGACTGAAATCGTCCTGCCTGCAGGGTTTATTTTGGCTTTTGGGACATCCATACAGTTTTAAATACAATACCTACAATTAAAAACAGTGTTTTTACTGCATTTATTTAATTCCTGGGCTCCCATCTGTAATGGGGAGTGATGTCACATCCCATTAATACACTTTACAATAGATTATTAGATTCTAATTGAATAGATGAGCCAAAATAATTTGGGCTCTTTTTTAATGGGCCTTGACTTGTTACAAGTATGAATAGGTGGGGTTTGAAGTAGAAAAGGTTGAGAACCCCTGACATAAGTGATACTATTTAGTCATGTCTTTTGAGTTGTTTTACAGTACAGAGTGTTTCACATAAAATCATAGCTCTTCATACTTTTCCTGATGGATTGTTGGTTGATTGCTTTATATTAAATCTATGATCTGTATTGGTCTGCTCTTTTACCTTTTTTAGTCTTCCCTTTTTTTTTTTTTTACTGGACTAATAAGTCTTAAACTATCCATCCATCCATTATGTGTAGCTGCTTATCCTGTTCTGCAGGGTCGCAGGCAGGCTGGAGCCTATCCCAGCTGACTATGAGCGAGAGGTGGGGTACACCCTGGACAAGTCGCCAGGTTATCTCAGGGCTGACACAGAGACAACCACCCATTCACACCTACGGTCAATTTAGAGACACCAGTTGGCCTAACCTGCATGTCTTTGGACCATGGGGGAAACTGGAGCACCCGAAAGAAATCCACACAGACACGGGGAGAACATGCAAACTCCACACAGAAAGGCCCTCGCCGGCTGCTGGGCTCGAACCCAGAACCTTCTTGCTGTGAGGCGACCATGTAGACAACTTACACCACCGTGCCGCCAATCTAGCAGAGATAAATTTGTAAGCTTAAGATTTATGTGAGATTGACAAAAACTGACCAAATGTTTTGGCATGACGATTTATTTGCATGCCATCCTGAGACAGAACAGAGATTAGAGGAAGGTCATCCGGAAAAATTACAAAGCTCCATGAAACCAGGATAAAGTTACAGTCTATGTCACAAGCTTTCATAAATAAGCTCAGCAGGGATGTGCACTCTGCTGTCAGTGTGTCATTGTTTTCCCATTAACCATGAGACAGCTCACTACTCATCTCGAATTAAACATACGTGCTCAGATTTTTTTTGGCTGCAGAAAATTTGCGGAAATATCACACAAATCTGAATAGTAGCAGGTTAAGCTAGCATAACCAGAACCATACCAACAATTCTGTCCAATTCTGGGGGATGGACAAAGAACAGCTAAGCAACTAAAACCTTAGATGCCCTGACACAAAGTGATGCGAACTTGGGTGGTAAGTTCACTAACAAAGCAACAAAGCAATGGGTGCAAGAGCACCCATTACCAGAACTGATATCTGAGCACCATCGAGTAAGTTTGCTAACATCACCTTGAGATGTCGCTAGCAGCAAAAGCTCTGTTGAAATGGAGGGATTTGACTTATGATCAAGAGCTAGTGAGAGTCAGTAACTTTGCTAACACAGCCAATCAAGCAAGTGCAACACATCACGTAGCAAGGCAGCTATAGTACTCTTCCTTACTGGTTCAACAGAAAGAAGCCCAGCTCAGTGTCCGTCTTACAGCCTTTTATCTCTCTCGGCTCTCAGCAACAAGTAAAATCCAGTTAAAAGACTGTACAAGAGTAAGTCTCTTGCTTGGTCACTCACTCTCTTCCTGGCTTCCTCCAATAGTCTTCTTTGGTCTCTTCACCTTGACTTTGTCCATATTGAGAATACCAATTTAGCTCATTTTTATGGGAAGTTTAGCCATTTTATTTCGGAAGCTGGCCAGGGTGCCGTAAAGCATTACTCAGTTCTCCTGAGATCTCCCAGAGACACCCCACCAGAGTTACATGGTGCTAAAACTGGCAAACTGGGCACAGACTTGGAAATGGAAGATAAGCCATTCTTCCCATCACAAGCCAAAAATGCACCATCAAAATGCCTTCAGAGCTGATGTTTTAAAGGTAAAATTCCTACCAAGTGTTACTTTAATGTGTATTAATTGAGGCTTGTTTAAAAATGTTAACAAAATACACCTGCATTGACAAGTTTGTCAAATTACTAATTTATAGGGACTTATTTTTAGTATTAATTCAATTATAGCATGCTCCTAAACAATGTTCATGTTTACGAACATGGTTTGATCATGTGAACCAACATCAATTACATAAACCTTAATATCAAGGTGTTACAGAAATCCTTACACAGATTTAGCATAGCAGTCCTTTAACATAGACGAGGACATTGCAGGTTATCTAGTCAGATAACATATGGCAAGACCTTATGGAGACACACATAGTCCAACTGTATATAATCTCTTGCCATAGGGCCACAGACTCCTGGCACCATTTTGTGAATCTTGGCAAGGACTCCTCAGATTGCAGGGGGAGAAAAAAATAAACACCCTAGAACAGCTGCCAAAGAAGAGAAAAGAGCCGTCCTGAACCAGACCGATTTCAGAGAAAATTATTTAAATGTTGATTCAGGGAAACAAATGATTGACCTGCTGCTGCCCGGACAATAATAAGAGCATGCAAACATACAAGTTTCAAACCAGCAATACTGCCGCAGCTATTCTTGGCAAACTAGTGAAAGATTACAAATTACATTTAAAAATGTCTACTCAACCTGGTGGCTAGAGGGGCCACCAGGTTGAATAGACATTTGCTCTTTTTAAAAAGATACACGTAATACACAGCCTTATGATGCTAATTTGGAAGACGTTAATTATGGACAATGCACAAGAAAAAAAAATGTTTCATCTTTCAGCATAACACGAAACCAGGGACTGGTCATCTATATTCATTGGTACAAGTTAAGCAAAGAACTCTCTCACACACCTTAGTGGTCCTCTAATGTTTGTATAAACTAAAGGCCAGAGACATTCAACATGCTGGTGGAAATTAAACTTAAATACAGAAAACATCAAAAATTTGCAAAAGGAGTCATTATTCGGGGTCAAAGCAGGGAAGCTGTAGGATCCCTATCATTTGGTTCATCATCAACCACCAAGTGTTTGTGCAGCCAAAATAAGGCTTAGAAACACCAAAATTGGCAGGTAGGTAGGAAATTTCACCCACTACTCAGGCACGTAAAATAACAGCTTGACCTCAAGGTGGCATTGTAGTGAGGTTCACATTTTCGCAATCTGTCAAAATTGGCTTTGTCTAGTGTCAAAATGCTTTACAACAGACCACTAGGAGGCGTAATAACTATCCATCCATCCATCATCTGTCACCATTTATCCTGCGCAGGGTTATGGGCAAGCTGAAGCCTATCCCAGCTGACTATGGGCGAGAAGCAGGGTACACCCTGGACAAGTCGCCAGATCATCATAGGGCTGACAGAGATAAACAACCATCCACACTCACACCTACAGTCAATTTAGAGCCACCAGTTAGTCTAACCTACACTCCAAAAGACATGCGGGGGAAACCGGAGCACCCGGAGGAAACCCACGCAGCCATGGGGAGGAACATGCAAACTCCACACAGAAAGGGCCCCCTCCCAATCAGCCACTGGGCTCAAACCCAGAACCTTCTTGCTGCAAGGTGACCATGCTAACCACTACACCACCATGTGGCTTTGGTGTAATAAAGTTAGTTTTTTGTTTTCAGTGAAAAATTCAGAAAAACTTCAAATTTGGTACAGTGATTCACATAACCTTTAAGGTTTCTTAAAATATCACTGATGTGCAGCCAATCAAAATTTAGCACCACTATAAACATCCAACTGACATGAAAGTTGGTACATTGGTTAACTACTTCACGAAGGACTGTACAAAACCTTGGAGCAAAAAAAAGGTGGCTCTACAACAAGGACATTTACATTTTCACAATGACTTCAAACTGCTCATTCTTGAGTCAAAATTATTTTAATCTCCCAAGTTATTTGCATCTTTACTTCACTGGTTTTCTGTTCTAAAAAATGTCAAATCTGTGACTCAGTTTTCTCAAAAAAAAAAAAAAAAAATCTATTTGACATATCAGAAACTGCTGATCCAATCATCCCAAAACTTGGTCAGGATCATCTTCAGACTTCACCCATCTTAGCCCCTTATAGAAACTGACACAATCAACCCATTTTGGTTTATATGAGCCAATCAGTTTATTAAAACGTCCAAGTACAGTCAATATCTTGTGGCTCACCAACAGTGTAATTCTCAAAAACGTCACACACGTAAGCCTTACAAAATGCTGTGGACAATAACCAAATTTTAATATGCTAGCTACTAGGTGGTGACCAATTGCTTTTAATAATTATTTTCAGAAAAAAATTAATTTTGTAGTAGTTTATAGTAACATTTAAAGATTTTAAAAGTCATTTATTCAACACTTACTCAATGTGGCTGCCAACAGCCAATCAAGATTTAGCATGTTGTAATTCCCACTGTGAATGTCCAACCAACATGAAAATGTAGGTGTTATGAAGGTCTACAAAACCTTGGAGCAAATGGCCAATAGGTGGCGCTACAAGGATGTTTATGTTTTAGCCTATCAGAAATTACTTGATCAAACTTCCTTTTCCTACAGTACTCTTACCAAGCTGAATCATAAATTTGACATTATACAAGTCAACTTATTTTATCCGATTTTCACAATGAATGTTCATTTTGTGGGAAAGAATTTCTCAGGCTTGCTACATCCTTCTTGGCATAGTGTTTATCAAAGCCCGTCACAATCCTGAAGGTGCCAAGTTCAAGCCCCACTTCTGCCAGGTTGCAGCTTTCAATCAATTCTTGAAGGCTGGGATCTGCTTTTGCCACTGCAGCCAACAGTCATGAATGCTTCCAGTCATAAATTCTCCAGTAAGCATTGAGGGTCATCAAGGCATTTGTTCAGACCCTGATCATTGCCACATGCCGTTCCCACGCCTCCTCAAATGCTGGTTTCTATATTAGTTTCACAGTTAATATTAGGTGAAGCTCTTCCTGGAAAGAACAGCAGCACTGAACCTCCTGCTTTAAATGTTGGAAAACACTTGAAAAGATCATGGTTCAATCCTCCAAGCAGAACATTTCAAAAGTTTTTATTTTAAAGTCTGTGGCTGTAGACTGCCCTCTGTAGTTTAGACCACGTTTTCAATAGGGTTCAAATCTGGAGACTGATTTTGGTCACTGCCAAACACTGACTTCCTTCAGTGGTTTCTACTGTATATTGGATGTATATTTCGGGTTATTACTTGGTAAGCTCCATTAATGGGCATGCATCAGAGATTGAGCATGTGTTAAAAGCAAGTACATGCCCTCAGGAAAGAATACGATCATGTAAGAAAATGGTGCTTAAACAGTAAAAAGCAGAAGAAACCAACAAATTTGTTCAAAAATCTTACTTTTGGGCTGTTCTTTTTCTCACTTATCGTTCTCTTTAGCGTGTTGAAACAGTACCGCTCTTGGGTATATTAAACACCTTACCTGTTTTATCGCCATACCCGATTAGTGAAGGTCTTTTCTGCATCTGAGAGACGAGACGTTACAGCTACCATCTGTACACCTGCACCCCAGAGATTGACAAATCCAATAGGGCATGATGCAGAGCGGATGTTGATTGGTTGCAGAGACAGACAACTCACTGTCTAGTGGGAATCTCACACAGGGCAGATAGGCATTTTGAGCCAGAAATGTCCAAATCTACAGCTGTATGCTTTTCAGGCACTGCTGATGCTGCAATGAAGGACCACCACAAGCAGAGTTGTTCCACAGGTTAATGCTACTGATGGGAGTTTCGTACCGGACACCCATCGGATCATACCTGAAGTCTCAGATGCATGGGGTCACTGTGGCAGAGCAGGGTGTGCACACACACACACTGACCTGGCCCCTGGGAGCAACTCCTGCATGCTCACAGGGGATCAAAACCCTTATGAATGCATGTGATCGATTTATACAGCAGTTACATGCAAGCAAGTGGAAAGTTTCATCATGGTGTGAAATGTCTCGGACCTTTGTGCAACATGGTACCACACTGGGATCCGGATATATTGCTAAGACGTTTGTGCAACTGACCATATGCATCAATGGAAGATGGGAATATAAAGGGGCCTTCGCTTAAGACAGCTTTTCTGCAGACCCTCACAGCCAGGCAAGTTGGTAAATTGCATGCATTATCTGCATTCAGGACCGGAGTACAAGCACGTCATGCTGTATAACCGAACCCTGCCAAAAGGCATCAACACAGCAGCATATTAATAAATCCAAATCAATCCATCTGCTTTTGTAGAAAATAACGTGCCCAGGCCAGCACTGCATCTAGTAAAGGCTCTCAAATGTCACGTGGAAGAGACTGCCAGCTGACTGACTAGCCATTTCAGATGCTTTACTCGGTATCATAAAGGTGCTTTGCTGTCTAAAGACAAGTTAGAGCATTGGGTAAAGAAGTTATTTCTCCAGACCTGTTTTTTAAGGCAGAATTTAGCCTTAAAAGCAGCAAAAAAGTGACGACGTGATTAAACCTTAATGACAACACAAAGGCAGTTTTCTTTTTTACAAAATATGCTCTTTATTTAGTCTCTCAACATCTCTAAAACAATCAATTCATTTCATGATTAAGCTCTTCAATCTCTTTAAGAAACATCTATGAACTTTCCTCCTCTATAAACCATATGCACATCTTTCATACAGATAAAGGACACTAAACAAAACGTCCTCTTCCTTGCTTTCGACTAGAAAAACTGTGCAAAAATGCATATTTCCAAAAAGGTCACAATAGCAGCACCTGAAACAGCAGCATCTTCCTATTACATCCAACCAGCCACACACAAACACGCATACAGGTTGATCTACGAAGACACCACAGAAGTTCTCTCATCATGAATCTTTTTTTTTTTTTTTCCCCCCCTTTTTGAATGAACTTCAACAGTTACGTCAGGTGCAAACATGCAATATCAAATAGTTCAATAGTCCACATAGAAAAAACTATAGTTTTTTCTTTCCCCTCAATCATTATAACAAACATGAATAAGGCACACAGACAGACAATAAATGAGAAAAAAAAAAAGTCACAGTTGGTAGCTTTTAACCCATCTATGCATCAGGCAATAATCAATAATTCCTTCACACTCCAATAGCATACCTTCACAAAGAATCTGGGAGCTGTAGGCAGCAGATGGCAGCAGCAGGTCAAAAGTGATGGCAGAACAGCATATAAAAGTCCATTTTATTCAGTTCTTTAATATCCAGTTGTATTTTAAACCCACAGTCATCTACAAGTGCAGGATTCTGCAATCATGTCTTCATATTCTTTATAGACAATGCTACCATTCTTTTCCATCATCAGCACGCTGATAGGTTTGTATTTATAAGGCACGCAGGATGGCAGTGGGATGTCACCAAAGCCAAGCTCACTGATGACAGTCTGAACGATAGCATGATTGGGCGAGTTGTAGCCATAGTGCAGGATGCGTGGGCAGTCACCCATGCAGTACCGTGGGTTGTACATAGGAGGCGCAATAATCCAGTGGTCCCAGCCGAGGTCACGGAAGGTCACACGGTACGAGTGGAGCTTGCACTGGTTCTTGCCCACGCCGTTTTTGGATCGCTTGTAGTTAGGAATGTCAGAACCGATGCTGCCGGGTTCTTTGGACCGGCGCGACCTTGAGCTGGTATGAGAAGTGGCTTTGACATGCTTTGCCCATTCCATAGGATGTCCCTCTTCTTCCAAAAACAGAAGCAAGGCAGGGGCTCTCAAATGGTTTTGAGGTGGGAAATGCCTCTTGCGCGTCCTGTTTCTTGCGACAGAACGAACAGGGCCAGATTCCCAACACTTGTACTGAACATACAGGACTAACAGGCTGCCTTTAAACAGAGACACATGGGACGTGATATCTGATTCAGTCCACACACTTTGAGGGCCCAGAACGACAACGTCCGTGTCGTTGGCATGCTGTGAAGAGGAAACTCTGGCCTCGCACATAAACGGAGGATACGATGCCACAGGTGACCTCAGGTGAATGAAAGATGCCCTGTTTAGCTTGTTCAGTGGGAGGTTTTCCAGTTCGTATTGCATCGTGTAAGTATACAGCAGGTCTGGCCAGGACATGGTTCAAGCCAGAAAAAGGGGAGAAAGAGAATCATGTTCTAGGATGCAGTCAAGCAGTTTGGTTCAGTTATTTAAAAAAAAAAAACACATTCCTAGATCTAGTATTAGAAGAATTTAACAGATGAACAGACTCAAAAATGAGCCACACAGACAGTTTATTTAAAAAAAGAAAAGTGCATGATCTGAGAACATATGCAAGAACTCTATATATTATTATGATGTAATCAAAAAATGCCAGACAGAGCATCATACACAAAGCCGAATGAATGAATGAATGAATGAATTACCAGTTGGTGTGGAATGGAAGTGCTTGCCAGTAATGGAGGCACGAATCAACCTGACAGTGTTGGACCCAAACATTTTGTGTGGTTTCGGCCTGTCTTCTGAAGTAGCCGCTTTCCTATACAGACTCCACATGAACTGCAGACTTTGGTCCTCTATTTGCTTTTTAGAAAACGCGTTACTGTTGGTGTTTCTCTGTTTTGTGTGGCTCTTTCGGCGACTTGGTCATTCTGGGCCCTCAAAGTGTGTGGACTGAATCAGATATCACGTCCCATGTGTCTCTGTTTAAAGGCAGCCTGT
>JAOBAM010000001.1:35367854-35381687 GCA_025212355.1 Notarius kessleri | reverse complement strand
CAGTTAACCTAACCTGCATGTCTTTGGACTGTGGGGGAAACCGGAGCACCCGGAGGAAACCCACGCGGACACGGAGAAAACATGCAAACTCCACACAGAAAAGCCCTCGCCAGCCGCTGAGCTCAAACCCAGGACTTTCTTGCTGTGAGGCAGCAGTGCTAACCACTACACCATCATGCCGCTGGTATGAGGTGTCATTCACCAATTATTCATTCGACAATGAAGTGAAAAAATGGAAACTGTTGCATCCACTACATTGGCCAGTAGAGGTCAGAGTCCTTTAATCCTACAGTTTCCCAGCTTTTCGACAGATTTCCCCTTCTGAATAAAGGATTGTGTTTTAGTTCTGAGAGTTCGAGGGGGAGGAGCATGGAGCGTAGCGTAGTAAGAGTCAGAGAGACGTGGAGAGGGGGTGAAAATAAAAAGAAGAAAGAAGCCTTTACATTCTGCTCAAACCAGCAGCTTCGAGCTGTTTCATATAATTTAAGACATATGGAAATGATTAAGGCGGGGAAGTTTCAGAAGGGGTGTGTGTGTCTGTGTATATGTATAAGAGAACACAAGAAGGCCCTCTTTTTGTAATGATGAAGACAGAGGAGTGGCTTGACTTTTCTCCAGCAAAATATGGAGTGCCCTAAAATCATATGGGCTAGTATTAGGTGTATTTTACTTACATCTGTACTGTAGACAACAGACACAGCGCTCTCCTCTAGGGAAAAGCAAAGCTCTCAAACACAAGAATAAACATGGAATGTACTATTGAATAGAATGAATTACACATGTGTGCTCTTTAGTGTACAGGCCTTAGCTAAACAGGAGCTAATAGAGGTTTGGCTATGTTTACCATGTACTTGCCCATGTACACTCAACCACACCCTTTTGCCTTGAATGAAAGTGACAGTGATAATTTGAACAGTGATTGAATGCACAGTGGCTGAGTCTGGGGGAAGGAGAGACAGAATTAGTTCGTGCAATTTGGGGAAATACTGAGTACCTAATTTCTTCACAGGCTGTGATCTCACCGTTGTTACATCTACTGTGATCTTGATGGCCATTTTTCATTCATTCAGAGCAAAGAAGGAAAGAGACACATAGATCTTAGACTATCATATAAAGGCTGGATTTATGAGCGTAAAGAGAGGCGATAGGGCAAAATGCCACGCTGCATAGAGACAGTGAGAAAAAAGTGAAAGATGGAGGGAGGACCCAAGAGTTTTGTCACCGTCTCCAACCCGTCATCTTTACAACTCTGGAAAAGCTGGGCAAAGCCAAAGTATTTGGGGCTGAGATGGCATATAAAAAGTACTATTGTTAGTTGGCAGAGCGGTAGATTTTAAGGGGGAACATAGATGTTATTTCACCAAACAAACCCGCACGAATGAGGCACATTTGAAATGCATTTCTGCAGCCAGGAAAATCTTACCTTCCCCGCTCATGCTCTCTCTGCTGATGGAGAAGGAAACTCTCTCTGTCCAGGTCCACTATAATGGAGGGATGGGGAGAGAGAGGCAATTAAAAGTGAAAAGGTCAAACATAGTGGGGACTTGTGAGTTAATGAGAATGTTCCATGTCCCGCGATGAAAGGAAAATAAACTAGTGCTACAGCTGCTGTTGTGTGGCTTCAGGATAATATTTAGATGACATTTCTACCCTTATTTCTTTTGCGCTTAGTCTCAGTTTTTTGGGCTCAGGGGAATTGTGGAATTGTGGGACATGAAATTTTGAAAAGAGAATCCACACACCTGTTTCTTGCTTCCACAATCCTTAATACATGCTTTTGTATTTATTTTAGACTTCATTAGTCTATTTAGAGTAGGATTGAGCTGAAATGCTGGCAGTTATGCATTTTTGTGGAGGTGTTTCATAATTTAAAGAAGTGTCAGTCAAGGTAGGATAACCCAACCACACACTCCTCAGTGCCAGGTCCCAATTACAGACCAAATTAAGCTCCTTAGTCTGACACTTCTGTACAGATGAGCATTATTGAGGCATACAGACTTGTCTATTTATTCAATTTAAAGAGTGTGCATAATTATATGTCTGCCATATACTAATTGAATTAACGGTAATAACCGAATAAACTTGTCCTCTCTGGCTAGATCTTTGCTAAAGTCTTCAGCCATGAAGCACTCGAGAGCTACTTGCCTAAGATCCAGCAGGTAATCCAGGAGACGCTATGTGTGTGGAGCTCCAACCCAAAGCCCATCAATGTCTACCGTGAGTCTCAGCACCTGTCCTTTCAGATGGCCATCCGTGTGCTCCTTGGTTTCCGCATTTCCGATGAAGAGATGCACTTCCTTTTCCACACTTTTCAGGAGTTTGTGGACAATGTTTTTTCATTGCCCATTGACTTGCCCTTCAGTGGCTATAGAAAGGTAAGAGGCTGCAGCATCACATCACTCAGTGTGCATCTAATCTTGCAAAACAATTCTTTGAAACACAAACTAAATTGGCAGTCTATCATAATTACAGTCCAGTATGTGTTGATGTCTTTGTGTAGGGCATTCGTGCAAGGGACACCCTTCAGAAGGCCATAGAGAAAGCCATCAGGGAGAAGCCACTATGTACACAGGGGAAAGACTACACTGATGCCCTAGATGTGCTTCTGGAGAGTGCCAAAGAGAATGGGACAGAGCTCAGCATGCAGGAGCTAAAGGTTCATACTACTCCTTATTAATCCTCAGTTTGAGTTGGAGCACACAATGTCCATACTCTTTGTTTAAAGTAGGATGTTTAGTTATCCTTTTCCTGGGAGGCACTGTGCGTGTATGCATGAAGAACATGGGAATAAATTAAGATGAATCCCTTTGAATAGAAATGGGCAGATTTTAAGAATAATTGCTCTCAAGCCTGAAAAAAAGATGAACTGTCTACTGCTTTTAGATCTTTCTATTTTTTGCTGCAGAGTCTTCTTTTCACAGTGAGTTAAATAAGATTGCCCTTCAAAAACGAATGAACGAACGAACAAACAAACACGTATTGATGTTATTTCATTCATTTGGAAACTTTCAAGAAATAATACTTTTCTTCGTAGAACTATGAATTTTTGTAATTTCAAACATAATATTCTTTGCATTTACAAGTGTATTTCTCTTATCAAATTTCTACTGTCATCAGTGTCATTCCACCATTTTCTCTCTCTGTCCCACCAAAATCCATCTCTGCACAACTTTTTTTGTGTTTTCTTCTTTGTGGAAGTTCAGAGAAACCAAAATGAGAGAGGTCAAATATATACACCCAATTCTTGACTTCCATGATCTAACACAAATGATAGCCAACTGCTGATGTCCTTGCTCTTTAGACTTTGTTACTGCCCTGGGTTAGAGAGGCATGCAGCTCCCTTTTCAGACAGGAGTAGACGGGTGGATCCCCCAGGCCTGTCAACACTGGCTCACTGGCATACCATTTAAACAAATTAAAGCAAACACCTGACCTGTGCAATATGGCTGCCAAGCCAAATAGGGGAGTGCGCTCCCTTTCTCCTTGACAGAACACATGCAAATCAGGAAAAGACACCAAAGTTGTCGTCACAGGAATTGCTGCACTGTAGGGCATGTCTTTCTCTGAGGAGATATTATGATTCCACTTACTGTCATAATGGTCATAATGGTTCAACATGTTGCCTGTTGGTCTGTGTGGTCACTATCTCTCATCTCTCTTTATCTGGTCTCTAGGAGTCCACGATCGAGTTGATCTTTGCTGCCTTTGCCACCACGGCCAGTGCCAGCACCTCTCTGGTCATGCAGCTACTGCGGCACCCAGCGGTGTTAGAGAAGCTGCGTGAGGAGCTGCGCAATTGCGGCCTTCTGCATGATGGCTGCTTGTGCCAAGGTGAACTGCGCCTTGACAGCATCTGCAGCCTCAAGTACCTGGACTGTGTCATCAAGGAGGTATTGCGCCTCTTTGCACCAGTGTCAGGCGGCTACCGCACCGCCATGCAGACCTTTGAACTTGACGTAAGTTATAGAGAAGCCATGTTGTGAATTTCTTAAAAAGAGTGAAAAATTAAACAATTAAAGTGACTCTCATGCTATGGGATGCATTTAGCTGGCAAGGTTTGGGCTCACTTGTCCCCTAAAGTGGGACACATCAATGCAAATTGGTACAAAGTTCTGAAAGCTCTCCTTTAGCTTATCGTGAAACATTTCTATTCTGATGGAAGTAGTCCTAGATGACTCCATCCATTTCACAGGACATGAGGCTCACTGAATGGTTTGATGAGTATGAAAATGATGTAAATTCATTTGCTATGGCCTTCACAGTCACCAAATCTTAAATCAGGGAATTTGGACCTTTGCCATCATCAAAACACCAGTTACATTACATTAATGGCATTTCGCAAACACTCTTACCCAGAGTGACGTACAACATACCCAGAGCAGCCTGGGGAGCAAGGTGCCTTACTCAAGGGCACTTCAGCCATTCCTGCTGGTCCAGGGAATTGAACCAGTGACCTTTTGGTTCCAAAGCTGCTTCTCTAACCTTTAGGCCATGACTTGAGGGAATAGCTTGGAAGAATGGTGTTCATCTGGTACAGTTTGACAGACTTGTCGACTCTATGCTAAGAAATCATGTACTAAAGCTGTCTGGTGGCCCAGCAATGTGTTGAGACAATTTACACTGTTTTTCCTTTAATTTAAATCACCCATCTGTACATACAGGATTCAGTGATAACATGTGAGACAGAGTACATTATTATTATTATTATTATTATTATTATTATTATTATTATTATTATTATTATTATTATGCAGGACACTTCAACATTAGCTTCTTCAGCACATGTGCCTAAGAAATGTGTGAATTATACAGTTATCATTTGAGATACAGTGATCAGCATTTAGTACAGATCCAGCTGTGAAATGTCCTATATTTGATTTGTAGTGCAAAAATTGAAGAAGTGGTCAAACCAAACAAGAATTAGATACTCCAGGCAAAAATGGGATATGAATGAAGAATTTGCTTCCCATAGTGGTTCATTAGTTTCAAGCTAATCTAGGGGTACTTTATTCCCACAAATTTGCAAACCTTGGATGTGTGAGCTGAGAGAAAACAAGAGCTCAGTTACACTGGACTTTTGCCTTGCTATTTTCTTCGACCCTTAATTCAGTGATTATCTCTTTGTACTCTGTATGTCCTTTGCAGACAGACTATATAATCATAGACTCATACTACTTTTCTCCTGTTGGTCATAAACCAAGCCAATTCCCTGATTTCCCTTTCCAGAGCTGGAAAAATGGCTGAAGTATTCACACTTCTAAATAAGACCCTCTGACGGGTTGTAGTGCAATGTCCCAGAGCCAAAAAAAAAAAATCACCAGTTACATCACCAACAAAGATGACAGTCAAAAACTTACTTCAGCAATGCACCAGGCAGCAAGAAAGACCATCTGTTTTATATACATGGCAGTTTTTGACAGAAAGATACTGTCTGTGCAGACAAACTGACATTTGCTCATTCACTTGATGTCTCCAGTTTCAGAGAAAAAAAAATCCACCAAGAACAGAGCAGCATTGATTGAACAGCAGTGAGCTGTCTTTAGAGTCAGTGCTGCAGAATAACCGTTGCTTGTAGTTTACGGTTGTTTAAAAAAAAACAAACAATCAATTTAGCAAGCTAATCAGAAGTGGTCAAAATTGACCACTGCTTTTTAGAGTAGGTTTTTGAGTATATTGAATTTATATGCTCATTGTGTTTTCCTCTACCATTTCTCCATCTCTCATACACAGGGTGTGCAAATTCCTAAAGGTTGGAGTGTTATGTACAGCATCCGAGACACTCATGACACTTCGGCCGTTTTTAAGGACGTGGCAGCCTTTGACCCTGATCGCTTCAGTGCTGAGCGCAGTGAGGATCGTGAGGGCCGCTTCCACTACCTGCCCTTTGGAGGTGGTGTGCGCTCATGCCTGGGGAAACAGCTGGCCATGCTCTTCCTCAAGCTGTTGGCTATAGAGCTTGCTGGGGGGAGCCGCTTTGAGCTGGCCACGCGGACGTTCCCACGTCTGGTCTCCGTCCCTGTGGTCCACCCTACTGATGGCCTCCGAGTCAAGTTCTTTGGTCTGGACTCCAACCAGAACCAGATAATGTCCAAGACAGATGAGATGCTGGGTGCCACTGTGTGAGAGGGGATAAGTGGAAAAAGTGGATGAGAGAGTTATTTTTGACAGTTATGTTTAATGTTGTTTTTTTTTAAAATGGCAGAAATCTAGTGAATTGAGAGAGACACTCTTCTTTGTCAGTTTCAAGATGTCACTTTTGTTTGCCAAAAATGTACAGTCTATCTTTTTCTATAAAAAAGTGAAAAAGGATTAATTAAAAAAAAAAAAAACATAAATGTAATGCAAAGACCATTAAGTGATGCTAAGACCATTAAGTGATGCTGTGAGAAGGAGGACACAAGATGAAAGAATGTTAAAAGGAGGACTGGAAGTTTCAAAAAGAAAGAGGGATGTTATGTGTGTCCAGCTAAGTAGATATCACAGGGTATGGGCAAGTGTGTGCTCACAGTGAAGTGAGGACATGAAGAATCATTCTTATTATAGCCTGAGGTCTAGTACAGGGGTATCTTTCAGGGTTTGTGTGCGTGCGTGCGGGCATGTGTGTGTGCTGTTTATTCTTTTTTTGTATGACTGTAAAACAAATATTTACTTACAAATATTCTACATGTACATGTGGTTTTGGTCATGCGCTCTGTGTGTGTGTGTGTGTGTGTGTGTGTGTGTATGTGTGTGCTTATTTGGAGGGGTGAGGTGGCTTCAGGCATTTAGGAATGTAGAAAACAGTGTAAGCTAGAAAGAATCAGAGGAGGGTATAATTACTCAGGTGTGTAAGTAGAATAAGAGGACAGTTTAGACTAACCCAATACTATGTTGTTTCTGTACCTGCACATAAGTGACAATTTATTATCATATTATTACTTCAAACAGTGTGTATGCATGTTTGTGTGTGTGTGTGTGTGTCTCAGAGAATGAGAAAGAGAGAGAACCTAAAACACTCAACCTGTGTGTTATTATACTTGTTTTGTGTATGTTTTTTTCATTGATGTCACGTTGAATTCTCTCTGTGTTGTCTCCGTGATGTCAGGTTGCATCAGGTGTATGTGTGTCTGAATAGATACGAGACTCTCGAAACAAGCTACATTTTGGGGACACAGAAAGTTCATACTGCAAAGTGTATATTCAGAAAAGATCACTACAGAACACAGAGTTTGCAGGATACCATATTTGCTGCTTGAGAGTCAGGATGTTATTTGCGTGTCGGAGCAGAGCACTGTCTGGCCTCTGCTGAGAGGGACTGTTCTTTTTCCTGCTGCTCCACCTTGCAACACTATGATGCAAATGGAAAAAGGTCATTTGACGAAGAAAACAACTTTGTCGATCATTAGTGTGTTGTATTTTTGTCAAATGGAACCTTCAATGCCACTTCACATGAACTATTTACGTGAGTGACTTGCAGTGAGATTATAAGAGAGGGGCACTAGGACCATTGGTGGAATTAAAAAAAAAAAAAAAACCCTATGGAAGACCTTTATCATTTCTTTCAAACATCATGCGAAGGATTTTTTTTGATAAAATATGCCACTGATCTTTCTATTATTAATAATTGAATGAAATGTTATAAAATCTGCTGCTTCAAATGTACCGCTTTCTAACAGGAAGTAAATAGCTATGGTAGTGTGCAAGTGAAGTTTGCCTGTTCTACATGCAAATGATGATTGTGTAGCCAAATAGCAATTGGGATATCATTGCATTGTCTAATATTGTAATATTATTACCATTAATATTATTGTAATAAATATTATTTTAAGTGTTATTTTTGTTATATTTCAGAATAGAGTTCTAGTATAAATAAAATTTGTTGGTAAATATTGTTATATTTAGAATGACATGAATGGCAGTTATATTGTAAACAGTGTTTAAATGTTAATATGGTTTTATGTTATTGTAATTATTCTATTATCATTATTACTATCATACATTTAGTTTCTATTAATAAACACAGAAGCACTTGTGGGGTATGTTTATATTGAGTGCCATGAGACTACATGTTGATTGTTGAGTTTGTCTGTAAATAATATTTTATTTTCTTTTTACAAATCCACATTTCACTTAGTTTAAATATGAATGTTTTATCTTCCTTTTCTTTTTTTTTTGTTACAATGGTTCTTAAATGTACTTGGCAATTTTATAAACCCCTGTAATAAACTATAATGTGAAAAGCCACTACATGTGACTTTTATTTGCTGTAGTAACTCACATTGGGTGGCAATGTGAGTTACAGTGGAACAGTGGATATCGTTGCCACCTCATAGCTCCAGAGTCTCTGGTTCAGTTCTATGTTCAGGTCGGGTTACTGTCTGTGTGGGGTTTCACATGCTCTTTCTGTGTCCTTCTGGGTTTCCTCCTACCTCCCAAAACATGCCTGTAAGATACTCATATGCAGCAGATAGTCTAAACTTCCTGTAGCTGTGTGAATGTGTACAGTATGTGCGTGCCGTGGTGCCCTGTAAGGAACTGGTGCTCCATCCGAACTGCATTCCCACCTCACCAGTGTTTACACAATAAACTCCAGATTTACTGTAACCATGTTCAGGATAAAGTGGGTACTGAAGATGAATGAGGAAAAAGATGTAACCACTATTGGTTAATATTGATTTTTTTTACACAAATATATAACATATTTAGAAAACAATAAGTCTGCTGCATCAACCAAAGAATGAGGTCCCCTGGGAAGTTTTTTTCAGCATGCAGCACAAGTTTTTGATTATGATTAAACACAGTTCAGTTGTCAACCACATTTATTTGTCATTGTCCCACATTAAGCGGAGACCACAGAACACTCTTTTGATGATCTGTGGTGAAACCTTGCCTTCTAGTTAATGCTTGTTTTGTGACAAAGAAAGAAGTGATTAATTATATCGCATTGCTTCCTTTCATGCTGTGTCATATTGATGAACCAGGTTCATTCATGCACACGAAGGTACATTTTTCAGCATATAGACCGTCTACAGTCGAATTACATCATATTTCCTCCATAATGATCTGTTTAATCGTCACTGCAGGCACACACACACAAACACTGACTTCCTCTCCCTTTCAAGAGGAGCGGCGTAGAGAACAGCCATAGAGCACAGCTCAGCACACAACAGCCAAATCCAATAGAAGCAAGATGTGTCTACTGGCACGTTCACATCAGAGTTGGTACACAGACATGATTGGAAAAACACCCACACGGCCACAATTTGTTGACATTCTCTTTTTTTTCTTTAGCACAGAATGTACTACATACTACTTAGTTATGAAAATATTATACAAATACAGTCATATGTGAGCAGAAACGGTGATATTAGCATTTCTTATGGATTATACAAATCAGTATAATTTACTGACTAATACAGTATAATTCCTTTATTACTTTATTAAGCTTTATTGGATATCGATGAAATGATAGGGTACATAACCTCAATCACATGTTAGCTGTACTAATTTGAGACCCGATGAATGACATAAGAGATTGATCTGTGTAGTTAAAGTACAAATGTTATAAGTCGTCAAAAAATAGGTGGGTCTGGGGAAGTGATAATGACCTCAAGGGGCCAAGCATTGACAGGAAGGCTTTGGCAAAAGAAACTGGAAACAGTTGGAAGCTGTGTTGTAAGTTTCCGATTTCAATCAGATCAGTGATGATGATGATGATTATAATACAGAGCACAAAACAGAGAACAAATGTTCTCTGCACAATAATTTTAACACTTTGGATACACAAAACTAGAAGAAAACTTTGTACACACACACACATACACAATGAATGAATGAATAGAAAATTATATATATATATATATAAACCCACTTTTCCACTTTCCACTTTTATACCCAGTTACCCATCTCTACATCAGGCTCATTATCCACAGTTCTCCACACTTGCTCTATGCTTCTTATCAGTTCATATAAAGAACAATGGACTCCTTTCAGCTTCCAACCCCCACAAACCTCTACCTCCAAGCCAGGAATTCTGATTTCCGACCGCAGTGTCTGGGAGTGTGCCTGGGAGCAGATATTTGGACAACGTGGAGATGCGTTTAGGGTGATTGGATTCTTTCATTGTTCTCTGAGGAAAATGCTCAAGAAGGGAGCCACAGTCCCTGCTGGCCCTCGACCTCTCCGAGCCAGCAAGTCCCTCATCTCCACAACATTCTTGAGAAAGTTTCAAATGTTTGTATTTCTGCTGCAGACATTTTGCCAATTTTCCTCAATTAGGCACACAAAGGTTTCATTGAGCAGATATGGAGATCCTTGGGCATGCTAGCCTCATGCTTTTAAGTGCAGAGTTATGATGAGGAAATAATGTAGTGTTTTGTTATTCATGGATGTATCATTTGAAATGAGATATATCCAGGCAAAGAGTGGCGTATAGTGGGGATCAGTCCAAAAATAAGTAGATTTTTTGTGTCAAGCTAACTGTACTTAAAGAAAAAAAATACATCTTAAGGCAATACAGCAACATAATACAATTTTTGATACATGCATTGCTGAACTGTTGCTAATACTGAAATCCTTTTATTATTTGACTTAAAATTATATATATATATATATATATACATACATACATACACACACACAAATCAGGGCACTAGTGATGTGAGCAACTTCAGTTTGCCAAAAAATGTACTAATATTGGAACATACATCATCACAAAGCCTTAGCGATGCACATTTTCAATCTGGAAGTAATTGCTACAAGCTGATGTGGGCTTTAAGCCTTCAGCTGTAGAGGCAGATGAGAGTGTTGACAAGACTTTAAGATGTGAGTCCATGTTTGAACCAAGTCTGAACTACAGCCATTCCCTGAGGAAGTACTATTAAGGTAAATGTGGTTCCATAAGTAGTAAAGAACTCTTTCCCATGTAGAGCTGCATTGCAAACCAGCAATATTCCAAAACCAGTATAGAAAATGAGTACATTTACACAATGCTCTTTCTGATCATTACTCAGCTGATCCACCAGCCTGAAGGTCTGACTCTTCAAATCTTTGGGAAATTCCTTTGAAAGACTTTATATTTATGGAGCCACCAGCAGTAGTGTTGATAAAAGCACACAGTTTCAACATGCTCCTTAGACAATGATAAAAAATTATCCCTTTCTGCTTCACTTTCTTTTCTCTCTAAATTCACAATCCTCTCATTGTACTTCAGATATGGCAGAGTAAGTGCACAGCCTCTTGCTCCTGATTGTATTCTGACAGCGAGTGGGCTTGAAACTGTGTATAAGTGTGTGTGTGTTCGTGTGTTCATGTATATGTATATGTGTTCAATGTTGTTTATGAACCAAATCTTTCAGAGGAAAGAAAGCAGAGTTCTCTTAATCGCATGTGGTCTGCCTCTTAAAAATGATTCAGTCTGGGATCGTTTTTGGGATTAATAGTTGGAAACCAACTACATGATTCATAAACACTCACCAGGAAAGACTTGGACACAAGACTCAAGTCAAATATTGAGGAGAGAAATCACACCACTTCTTACAATGAATTATTTTTTCCTATTTGCTAAATACATGGTGATAATGGTGGTTTGATTGTATTTTAATAAACGTTGCCATATCATAATAGGGTCAAAATAATAATTAAATTCATAGAAAAAATATTTAAACTTTTCAGTATATCTGCCTTGCTCTACACACAACCTTTTCTAAAAGACCAACACTCTGTTTATAATGTTATAGAGAAAATGTAAGGGTTTCTGAAGTGGGTTCTAGACTGAGCCTTTTTATTTAATAATTAAAAAAAAAAAGAGGATTCGGCTACAATGGCTGCTCTGTCTTCTACCTATGCTGTGTCTCTGGCAAGGGTGGTGGTACAGGTTTGCTTTTGTGTCAGAGATGGTGCATCTCACCTCTTTCATTGTCTCATCTCAACATCACATCATTTGAATTCCTTGCTGATATTTTCATCTTTCCAGCCAATTCACATTATTCTTATCTTTCACCCTCTTGGCTCCATTGGAAACTTCATTGACAAACTGGACATCCTCCATTAGGAAAGTACATTTCCTACTGATGTCGCCTCTCTCACTCTCCTTGGGGACTTTACTCCTCCTTCTGACCAGCGCTAGTCCTCCTGCCTTGGCCCTCTTTTGCTCTTTTTACCCTAACATTCAACAGCAGTACTCCAACATATAAGGCAAGAAATGTCCTGCACCTGGTCCTCAGCTGGCCCTCCACAGCTGTAAACACTGATGGTACCGGACTCCACCTTCCAGATCACAACTTTGTATCCTTCACCTTTACCCTCTCTTCACCTCCTGTCACCAATTGCTCATATCTCTTCCTCACTTGTCACAACCTCCACTCGATCTCTTCTTCCTCCCTGGCTTCCAGCATTCTAAGAACCCTTCCACATTTTCTCTGTACCTCTTGAATCAGTTACCAGTGCTATTCATTTGTTGACTTTCTCTGTCCTTTATCTTCCAAACCTCTTTGCGCCCTGCTCCTTTGCTGTTTAACATGTTTTGACAGTCATCAGAGAGAATTAAGGGCAGTTGAAAGAATGTGGATAAAATCACAATTTGATGCTGACCCCTTTCATGCTGCTCACTTCTGTTAAAATTCTCATTTGACATGATGGCTGCTAAGAAATCCTTCTACAAGAGAAGGCTGGTAAGTAGCATGCCACAACATTTTTTCACCATTTCTTAACCCCCTGCAGTATCTTTCACTGACCTCCTTGATTGCTGATGATTTTGTTACCTTTTTTGACAATTAAAAGGTTCTATGAACATGTGAAGATTAGCAAAATCTTCTAATTAATCCCTCCTAAACCAATTACTACACTTCAAGGTTACAAGTTCCTTGTCTCATTTTTCTTCTCTTTTGCACAGAAGAGACCCTTTACACAACAATTACACAACCTGCCTGCTGGATTTCATCCCTTCCACAATGCTCCAGACCATCTCATAAGACCCCTTCCCCTTTGTCACTTCCATTATAAATTTACCTAAAGCTGTAAAATTGCTGTAGATGGCACCACATGCATACCCTAAAGATGGATAGCCTAAAAACTACACTTAATTAAAAGTCTATCCTTAAATCACTTTAATTATTCAGTGGATAACTTCACTTCATAGTTGATAACTATGGATGAGTATTGACTCATATCTGTATGATCTGGTGCCACCCAGAAAACAATGAACCCTTTTGAGTCTGGTTCCTCTCAAGGTTTCTTTCTCATGTTGTCTCAGGAAGTTTTTTCGTTGATATTGTCACTGATGGTTTGCTCATTTCTAAAAGGAATTCCATATCCAGATTTCTGTAAAGCTGATTTGTGATAGTGTCCATTGTTAAAAGTGCTAAATAATAAAATCAAATTTTATAAAATCTGGTCATGTACCAACTGCCTTCAAGACACCAAAGGGTTTTCCCATTTTGAAGAGGCCTACTCTAGATATCCCAGACATCAGCAACTTCTGATTGGTAACAGTGCTCTCTTTTCTTTTTAAAGTTCTGGATGTGCTATATACAATCAGTTTGTCCATCCATCATCCATCCATCCATCCATCCATCTGTAGCCGCTTATCCTGGACAGGGTCACAGGCAAGCTGGAGCCTATCCCAGCTGACTACGGGTGAGAGGCAGGGTACACCCTGGACAAGTTGCCAGGTCATCGCAGGGCTGACACAGAGACAAACGACCATTCACACTCACATTCACACCTACGGTCAATTTAGAGCCACCAATTAGCCTAAGCTACATGTCTTTGGACTGTTGGGGAAACCGGAGCACCCGGAGGAAACCCACACAGACACGGGGAGAACATGCAAACTCCACACAGAAAGGCCCTCGC
>JAOBAM010000001.1:35322805-35333539 GCA_025212355.1 Notarius kessleri | reverse complement strand
AGCTGGGATAGGCTCCAGCTTGTCTGCGACCCTGTAGAACAGGATAAAGCGGCTAGAGATAATGAGATGAGATGAGAAATTAAATATAACATTTGAAATGCTTGGCCTTCTCTGAAGGTCAAGAAGGCCCTGACAGTTCTCCTCTACCATACTCTGTAGCCTGACATGTAACATGTCACAGTGATGCAGACCACAACAACTATGATTGGTGTGCTTTGTAGTGGGACAAGTACATTTGCTTTGGAAAAAGACTTGCTGCGAGGAGTGAGGATCCAGGTGGGAAAAAAGTGCCTACATTTTATTTTTTTAGTGTTTTATATTAAAACTAACTGTTGTTCAATATTTATTAGCTCCCACTTGAACATAAGCCATTCAGTTTTAGTTACCATTGTTTGAGGTATGCAAAGAAACTCAACATAGTGGCATAGAAACCCCACAGACAACTTGTGCTTTGGCAGTGTAATTGCAGAACAACATAGACACACCACTGTCCAAGAATATATTCAACACAATAGTGGAGGCCACCTGTATAGGCTATGGTGCAAACTCTGCATAGAGCCTACATACAACTATAAATTGGCTTTTAAGTCTCAATTATTGGCCTTCAAGTCATAGTCCGGGGTTCGAATTGGTCCGAATTGCTTTCTCACTACAATGGCGCTAACTTGAACGCAAACTGATGCCACCTCACTCAGACCACATCATTCAAACTTGGGGGAAGCCATGGCCTAATGGTTAGAGAAACAGCTTTCGGACCAAAAGGTCACCAGTTTGATTCCTTGGACCAACAGGAATGGCTGAAATGCCCTTGACCAAGGCACCTGACCCCCTGCTGCTCTGAGTGTGTTGTACGTCGCTCTGGATAAGAGTATCTGCTGAATGTCAAAATGGTCTCAGATGGTTGTTTTGGTCCAAAGCTGAGTGTTATTGCTGTGTTCTCAGCTGCCTAAAGAACGCCACCTGACAGGGGCACACACCAGGGTTCCAGTCAAACTAACTAAATACTGCATATGTGAAAGTGCTCTAATGCTGTAATATGTCAGACTGTAGAAGGCTCTACAAATACTTAGAATGTATAACTTCTCACTAAATACTTGAAAGTACTAATTACCAACTAGATTTTTTATAGATAAAAGCAGGGAATTCCCCCAGCACAGGAAACTTTCATTCTTCCTACACCAGCGTTAATGATGACAACAACAGGATGTTAAATAGCATACACATTTATAACACATGTCAGAAATAGGTCTCTGATTTAATTAGGCAGATTTTGGATTGGCCCAGTTCCGTGTCTGTGTCTTAGTGCTATTAAAAGAGTGGGTTAGTTAAACATAGTACAGCACTGACACAGTTTAGCACACTATCAGACTCCAAACCACACCACATTCTGAGTCAAGTAACTCTCCTGCAACCATACATGATATGATCATCTCATCTCATCTTTTATTTTATTTATTTATTTTTTTGGCTATTTTTTGTATTCACCCATCTGTGTGAGGCTGCTTTTTTTTTTTTAAACATTAATACTGCAAGGAATCTTCAAAGCAGGGTTGTGACATGTTGAACTGTACTTCCATAAGCTCACAACCTCAAACTTCATGTATGCACAGGGTGACATGCATGTTCAGAATACAAAGTCTGATTTGGGGACTTTCCAATGTGTAAATATAGACTTTATGGCTATAAAATTGTGGACACTTTAGCATCACACTCATACATGCTTGTTCAACATCCCTTTCAAGATTTAGCCCCCCCTTGCAGTGATAATAACCTCCACTCTTATGACAAGGTTTTCCACTAGAGGAGTGTGGTTGTGGGGATTACCATTGCAGGCCACTCAGCTTCTTTCATTCTGACCTTGGCAAACCATAATCACATGGATCACAGGTGTGCTTTGTGCACAGGGGTGTTGTCATGCTGAAACAGGCTTCGGCCTCTTAGTTCCAGTGAAGGGAAATTCAGTCATACAGAGACATTCTATACAATGGTGTGCTTCCAACTTTGCAACAGTTTGGAGAAGAACCACATTACATTAAATTAATGGCATTTAGCAGACACTCTTATCCAGAATGACATACAAGAGCAGCCTGTGGAGCAGTTGGGAGCTAGGTGCCTTGCTCAAGGGCATTTCAGCCATTCCTGCTGGTACAGGGAATCAAACTAGCAACCTTTTGGTCCTGAAGCTGCTTTGTAAACCATTAGGCCATGGCTTCCCTATCACATGTGTAGTATGTGATGGCAGGATAGGGGTGATCATCACACACCACATATGCGTGATGGTCAGCTTGCACAAATTTTTGGTCATATAGTGTACTTATAGATAGAAATGTTCTATTTTCAGTTCCAGTTGGGCAGGGCTTACCTTGAGTAAAACTTGCACAAGATTTTCCCTGGCCTAGGGTCACTTGTCCTTTGCATATGGTTTTTACATATATAAAAACAAACAAACAAACAAAAACTATGCCACTCTACTTGACTGGCTTTGTTTTGAGTCCGAGCTAC
The DNA here is from genome assembly GCA_025212355.1 of Notarius kessleri. Classification (NCBI taxonomy): domain Eukaryota; kingdom Metazoa; phylum Chordata; class Actinopteri; order Siluriformes; family Ariidae; genus Notarius; species Notarius kessleri. The sequence goes on along the minus strand of JAOBAM010000001.1, from coordinate 35,331,037 downwards.
TTACAGTATCATCAATTTAATTTATTGAAGTAAATCTAGCATACTGTGCTAACTCTTTATTGGGTTGGCTTGTTGGGCTTGAAGGGGTTGTTGAACAATTATGTTTCTTGACTCTTGTGTCAATGAGTTTAGGTCTGATTAAGTGGCAAGCAAGTTCAGAGTGTTTCCTGTTCCTGGACTTGAGGCATCCGATAGTTTCTGCTAGTCCTGGGTGTCTGCTAGTTTTGTCTAGTTGTCTAGAGCAGTCCCTAGTTCTTACTCTTTAGGTATCTCATAGTTCTAGGTGTCCCCTAGATTCTAATATTTCCAGCCCTGAGGTTTCTACTAGTTAATGGTCATTGGGTAACTTTTGGTTTCTGTGATATCCCTTAGTTTCTCCTAGTTCTTAGTCATAATTTATCCCTTAATGTCTTTTAGTAACAGGAATTTCCTTGTATTTTGGTGTCCCCTCATTTTCAGGAATTACCAGTACTCTGGCTTTTCTGAGTTCCTAGTTCTGGAGTGAGCCCGAGATTCTTATAATTCTTAGTCCTGGGGCTTCCCATAGTTTCTATTAGTTCCTAGTCTTTGGATATCCCTTAGTTCAAAGGGTATCCCATGATTCATCTAGTTTGTAGTCATAGTTGAGAGTATGTCGTGTGCATTCTGGCTGCCACTTCTCACCGGAGCTTTTTTATTTTATTTTCTCTCCTTTTTTATTTTATTTATTTATTTTTTTCTGTGTTTGATGTTTGTTTGAGTGTTTTTGTCCGTTGGTTGTGGTGTAGCTCCGGACCCAGTTTTGGGTGTCGGTTTCCTCCAGGCCTTGGTTCGCTGTGGGTGATGCCTGTGCTCCCAGCTATGGACTGCAATGAGCTCGTTGCTCATTTTAACATCATGGTTGTCTAGCACTCTGTGCTTTAATGCTTGGCGTGATGTTCCGAGTGATGTTGCTCGGTGGTGTCGCGGCAGCTGTGCAGGCGGTTTGGGACATACCAGTGCTCTGCATGGCGGTGCTTCTGTGCTCGCTTTGTGGATCCATGGTGTGGTGTTCCAGGTGACGTTGCCCGGCGGCTGTGCGGGATTCATTTTTGTGCGCATTTTTGGGGGGACTGTGGCTGCTACACCACTGGAATGACATCCTGACCTCTATTTGGTAGACTTCCACCCCCCTCCATAATTGTAAAACGACCTTGGGTTTTGAGAAAGGCACTATATAAATTGAAATTATTATTAAAGTGGCCGTGAGGAAATTTTGTATTCAAATATAGCTGTGGAACGTTCTTGAACAAGTTATGACTTGCGTTAAAGCCGTTATAAATGGTCGTTTCTTCACCAGCCGCTCTATTTTCCTCTCTTGTAGTTACTAAGAGGAGATTTAAAAAAAAAATAATAATAAATAAACCACCCACTTGACATGTTACTGAGAAGGTGTAAAGCGCAAATCTCTCGATCCTGTAGACAGAAAAGCTACAGCTTTACCTCTGACTGTTCAAAGTGCTGACACTGGAGACTCATTCTAAAAATTCTAAATCTCCCTACAGATTCAACTATTCGTCGTTGGCTGTCCATCACTAACGATGGTCACTGCTTCATTAGGATGCGCAGAAATGCAGATGGGCCGCGAGGCCCGCACCAGACTTATTCTCCTTTCCTAATGAAGCACCTTGCACAGTAAGGGTAAGACAAATGATGTCGTGCCCACATCGTGTTGTCTCTCTAGACCTCCAGACCTGATGCCAAGTGGTGCACAAGAGTGCCAAAGACCTGACGGGTATGGAAGTCACCCCGCAGTGACAACTGACTTGCCGAATGATGCCATCCGTTGGCCATTTGAGTGGCTCTTCCGCATGCCATCTGGTGGTGTACCATTGACCCTGTTGGGTTCATCTGCCACATTGCACTGAAAAGCGCCCCACTGCCAGTGCATTACTGGTGATGTACTATTTAACCCATAGCTGGAACACAGGTAGGTGCTACCACTCTGGGTCAGAGTGGACCTGGGAGCAATGGGGATTAAAGGGTAACTCCACTTTCCCCAATACTCAAGTCCTCTCGGGCCTGAGACTCATAACCGGTTGCAGTTTAAAGTCATACTCAGGACTAAAAGAATAGAATGGAATAAAAAAAAATTTAATTGTAATTGTGTAGCATTAAAATTATGTAATATTATCTCTCATTCACAGGGTTTGGGAATCTAAGCCTAATTTTACTGTACCAAGATGGCTAAAAAGTTTTTTATTTTTTACTCCCTGACTTTTTCATTTTTGGCATTGGGCATCTTGGACATTGGTCTGTCCTTTTGGTTAATTTTCATTCTCTGTCATTTATGAGGTTCTGCCCCTTTGAGAGGTCTACCAATCAGGATAAGGAGAAGCCATGTATGGAGGCTGGATAAGTGAAGAACATACTCTCCAATAAACATTGAGCATTTTTTCTGCTCAAAATGCAACTGTTCATACATTTCTATTGACACTCAAATAACTCAAAATGATGCTTTTTACAGCCTGTTGTCCAATGAAACTTAATCTTTCATCCCATTAAAACAGCAATCACAGGAACACCTAAAGGCTGGTTTGTACTTCTGCGTAAAATCTATGCCATAGTTACAGCATAAGTATGGCATAACCATGCACCCTATGCTGTAACCTGAAGCGCACTTCCCCAGAAATATAATTACATGCTCCAGACTGGAACAACTACGACTGGTCCACTTGGTACATGTCTGTACCAAATGTGTACAAGCCTGTACATGTGACAGCACTACATATCTAGATTCCTTTACTTTAATATTATACTATAGTGTGTTTATCATAATTTGCACTTAGATTTTATTCATGTGGCCACTACATATGGTGTCTCATTATAGCTAATTTTGCCAGAATGACTTGTATTTTACTGTTACCATTTTAAAACAGCTTTATTATGCAACTATCAGTAACCTCTTTAGCATTTGGAAATTTTCCAGAACCTAAGTACAGTTAAAATAAACACATGGTTAAGGTCTGTGGTTAGAGTTAGGTTTGCTGTATTTTTGACTAAAAGCCCTTTCATCCTTTCATTTTCATCTAAAAACCATTAATCATATGTTGAGCATACAATAAGGAAATAATTATAGCCATGGTAAAATTTTATTCGGTTTATGTGGTACAGGATTCAAAGAAATATGCCAAACACTCATTTCTGATTCAGACATCATGAGCACAAATCTAAAGGGTGGAGAGTTTAAACATGATATTGTTCATAACTGTCACAGTTGTCAAATAAAATGATTAATTGCTGTGACAAGGTGTTAAAAAGCTCTTAAGTTTTGAGATCCATGATGTCACTTGTGCTGTTGTCATTATTTAGGAGGATCTCAAGACACAAAAATGATTTGAACTTTACATCATTGACATTTAATGGGGCCCTTAAACATCATGTTTGTAGGGTATGAAAATATAAATTGACATTCTCTATGATGAGAGGTGGTTATAAGGACACAGCACTGTCTCGCCTTTATGATGTAATTGATGATGCTGAAGATAACAGTGACCGATGATGTCATGGCTGTGGTAGCTTAGACTCTTACAGATTCATGATTAAATTGCATAGCCACCCAGGCGCACATAGAGACAGAAAGAATGAAATAAAGAGCAATGGGGAAAAAAACCCACAAGAATATTTTCCAAGTGAATTTATAGACATAGTATTTTACACAGCCAGGAGACGAAAGCAAATGAAAGAAAGTGTGTGGGTCAGGTGTTCTTCGAAGGCAGCGGAAACCTTCCTGGCCCAGAGAGACGTTCACTTAAAGGTTGTGAAATATGGTGGTAGGGTCAGGGAGGGGGTGCGGACTCGGGTCAGCAGAATCAGACTGACCCTAAACACACTCAATTACTCGTATTACCACGAACATCAACCTCCTCTCTCTGCCTGCTCTCACTTTACCTCCACACCAAGTCCATGCTTCTCCCCTCACCTAGTTTAAAAAAAACAACATTCTAAATCTCAGGTTTTTTTTTTTTTCCAGTGTACTGCTTCAGTGCTTTAATACTGAAACTTTTTTCAGCCACATTTTTGCTGGACCATGCAGATGGTTATGGTTGAGTCAATAATAATAATAATAATAATAATAATAATAATAATAACCATCATCATCATCTTTATATAATACTTTGTATGTAACACCTCAAAGCTTTATCTGAAAAAGTAACTATTTAAAAATATTGGGACTTCTTCTATTCTCATACACACAGCACATCCACGCGCCCACCAGCCAACACGCACATATTTTTGTGACGATCTTCCACTGACATAGTGATTAATGCAGTTAATTAGCCTACACCTAAATCTAACTCAATTCTTAATATCAATAATCAAAAGGAAATATGCTGGAAATGAAACATGAATTATAAAGAGGAAGGAAACAAGAGTTTTTTTTTTTTAATCTTTATTTCAAAATAAAACTGTAGTTTTGTAAAAACTACCAAACAAAAACAGTGTTCCTCATGAGTACCAGCCAAATGTCTACACACATTCTAAACACATTGGGGATATTTGGTCCCCACAGGAAATCTGTGTTTAACCTTACAAGCAATGTGGGATTAAGTAAACCCACTGCTGACCCCCATCATGGACGGGTAAATCCTATTCTCACCTCCTCTAGCTAGTAATGCACCACCTTTTGTTCATCTACACGTCTAAGTTCTGCTTTTAAACCTTCATATGACTCTGCTTCAATGGGGAGGGGTTACCAGTCCAGGTCCTGTGGATGTTTGAGGGGATTTGGGCACGGGTCTTTTCCAACACCCTGGCCTCAAGCCCAGCGTTGTCTTACAGGACTGCCTGAGCAAGGCATACATGCTAGTCCCATATGCTAACAATGAACAATAAGAAATCCTGTGGTTGTCATTAAATAGGCATATGGCTGTGTGCAACACACACACATACACACATGGTGAGGAGTTATGCTGGACAAGCTGTAGTGGAGTGTGCTAATACAGTTCACTGCATTCTGCTGACGTGAATTTCCGATTTTGAACTTTGTTTCCACAATGAAGGAACATAAAGAATTATGACTGAAATCCACCCTGCTGCACATTTCAGCTGCTATTTTCTTTTTCTGTTTATCATTTGAAACATAAGATCTGCTTGGGAATTATTATTTCACTGTAATGACTACATTCCGCCTATAGGGGTAGTATTGCAATTAGATGGAAAGGAGTACAATTGGATCATATATTCACATGAATTTTGAGAAATAATTAAGAAACAGGAAGACTGGTTTCTTATAATCTTGTTTTAAAAAAAAAAATCAACTGCTTAATCAAAGGGGAACTTAACCTCAACTGTTTTGTTGCTCTCAGTGTGTTCGCTGATGCCGTAAGTAGCAAAGGAATAGAAAGTGTGATCTCGTGCCATAGCTGAACTTTGTATCCAAAAAGGAGAAAACATTAAGCTAATTCTCTCAACTTTGACCTTTTCTTCTTTTCATGACCTTTTGTCAGCTTTATGGCACCACTTATGATGCCTTGGGTAAGTTTGTTTTGCTGCCCTCCTTTCAACCTCTCCTCCTCTGTCCTTTCTTTTTCACTCTCTTGTTCTCTGGCCAAATGTGCCTCTGCGTTCCCTCTTCCACCTTTGTTTACATTCCCTCTGTTTGTCTTTTCAACAGGAAAACAATAATAATGTTCAGACAGCACATGCTTATGTGTATGTTTATGTGTGTGTGAAAAACTGCCAAACCTAAAACACGCTCTTGGTGACTGGAGGGGTGTTACATACCCCTGCGACCTTCCTGAACCCTAAACATGGTAAGCAACACCAATAATGGGGTCCAGTTGTAGAATGCCACTTGTTTGATTTTTTCCCTGAAATATTTATCTCAGTACATTCAAAAAGGATGAGGATGGGTTAGCACCATCGCACTTAGTATTGCGGAGTTAACACATGGACATCACACATCTCCTGCTGAGCCATGGAAACTCAGAGGCTGATATTGTGCAGCCAGAAAAAAAAATACATTCAAGAAACTCTTTCTCACTTTCTGTCAGTATGGTACAGAGAAGTCACAGAGACAAAAAGCAGCGAACACAGAAGCTGCTACCCTGAAAGTTGGAAAAGTCATTACATTTAAGTTAAGCTTTAGAATTTATCTCCACAGAGTGTTTTATATACATCAGTTCACCAGTATCAAGAACCTCAGATAATGAAAACTACTTGCCTATTTCCTGTCTCTTTGTCTGTGGAAATAATGGCAAGAATAGTCACTCTGCATTCTCTTTCATAAGTGCCACACAAATGGGTTCTGAAGAAATATGTAACTGAGCATAAACTTTAAGAATAAAACAGATCTTCAATTTGACACAGCATGAAGAAGTTCGCAAACACAAACTTTCACACAAATATACTCAGTGAGTTATCAGCCATAAGCGTAGTTCACTCTAAACTAATGAGAAACATGTGTGAAGTATATGTTTTCCCTATAAAACATATGGTTTGTATCGTCATACTTTGAAATTTTAGGCCTTATTACAGAAGAGAATCTCTATAAGCATAGGGATAGCCATTTCAAACACTGCAAGATGGGAGGTGGTTTCAGTAGCCATTAACTCAGCATTTGGACATGGTGTAATTATCCTGGAAGACACAGGTTCATTTTGTTATTCTTTTGATCTCTATTTCTATTAGGTGAATTTCTTCTCATATATGGTCAGCTGATATAAACATTGAAAATAATCTTGATTTGTTAACCTTTGTTTTGTCACTGTCCTATTGAATCAAACTTGATCTCAAATGTCCCAAGAATGCACCAGAAATCAAGACTTCTCTGCTCATTTTAACTGAGCAATTAAACATTGCAGTTCAAGGTGAAAAACAATCTCATTTTCATTTGCTTTTCCAGGTCAGGGTCACAGTGGGAACAAGCTGAGAAAGTCGGCTCAGACTTCTCTATTTGCAGCCACAAATTCAAACTCCCCCAACGGGATCCCCAGATGTTTCTAACCAACTGTAGGATATGATTTCTCCAGCAAATTCTAGGTTTGCCCCACAATCTGTATCCAGTGAAATGCCTGATATAGCTCTAGCAAAAGCTGACCGGGGCAGCCATCTTACCCACAGTTTGTCAACACAGATGAGTAATGGACTGTAGACTGACTGGTAAACAAACTTTTGTCAGAAAACGGATCTCCTGCTTCACTACCATAGACCAGCCAAGGTAGCTATAGGGATACTCCTCCACCAGGGGTAATATCTCAACTATCACTTGAAGGGAGCATTCCACTCTTTTCTGGTAGAGAACTAAAGCCTGAGACTTGATGTTGATTTTCATCCCATACTCTTTTAAAAAGCTCAGCAGTGAAATGGTTAAGTGCATGTTGGAGGTCCATTTTGAATTGTCCCAAACAACAACATCATGTCCAAATAATAGACAAGCTACCTCAAGCCTCTCATACTGTAAACCTCTCCAACTTTGGCCATATCTTCATATCCTGTCCATGAAAACCACGATCAGAAGTGGAGGCAAGACACACCCATAGTGGAATCTTACACTCCCTAGTTACCCAGATACCCCATACTCCTGCAGTATCTCCTACAACAAATGCCAAGGTAGAATTATACACCTTCTCAAAATTCACAAAAACATGTAAAGCGGATTAGCATACTCTCATGACTCTACCCAAAACTGTGCAAGAGTAAAGATCTGGTCCACTTTTCCACAGTCTGGAAAGAACATGCAGTGTTACTCCTAAACTAGGTTGAACTATCAGATAGAGTCGCCTCATCAGCATCCTGGCATAAAATTTCCCCAGAACACTGAGGAGTGATTCCTCTATAATTATAACACAACAACCCCCCACCCCACCCTTTTTCTAAATAGGGACCACCATTTGCCAGTCAAAAAACAAAACAAAACAAAAAAACAAAAAACAAAACAAAACAAAGCAAAAAACCCCCCCAAAAAACCAAAAACAAAACACTACCCAAGAATTCCATGCAATGTTAAAGAAGCATGTTTATTTATTTATTTATTTATATTTATTTATTTATGTACCACATTTAATATATCACTCTTTTCATCCAGTGAGCAAGTTTAATAGTGCTTAACAATAAAATGTATGTAGAAACACTGAATTAAACAAAACAAAACAAAAAAACCCAGAATACCAATTAAAATCATAACGTATAAAACAGGCGGCATGGTGGTGTAGTGGTTAGCATTGTCACCTCACAGCAAGAAGGTTCTGGGTTTGAGCCCAATGACCAACA
>JAOBAM010000001.1:35072725-35086492 GCA_025212355.1 Notarius kessleri | reverse complement strand
CGGATGAGAGGTGAAACGTCTTCAAGAATCTTCAAGCAAGTCCAGTTGCTCTCTTCTACCACCTACAGATTACTATGCCCTGGATGACTGAGAATCTTCACAGACATGTTTACAGATTATACATCATATAGTTGCTAATGTGTGTACAGTCTATTAACTAAGAATTAATTAGTGAATTTAAACAATAATACATTTCAGACATCAAACATCTCAGACACAACGGCCCTCATTTATCAATCTAATGGAGGATCCAGTGCAGATTTGAGTGCAGAAATCATCATATGACACGGTTCATGTGTCATTTATGAAACATTCATATCCCTCCAATCACAGCAGAATGCTGCGTTCAGACCAAAATCGGTGAAAGCATCAAAGTGACTGGAAGTCTCTCATTTTGTATGTGATCCAGTGTCTCTTGGCTATGAGCAGCCACATGACTGTTGGCGGCTTGTCTTGGGCACAACATCTTCCTTCTACACCCTACATACTGCTTTTTGTATACTAATAGTATAGAACTATATGTATTTGGATGCAGCCTCGGTTTAGAGACTGTATCTCTAGACTTTATGGCATGAAGATGTGTAATACGGCTAAGAAGAGAAACTACTCTGAAATAGAATTTCAAATGTCGCAAATCCAGTTGAATGAATTATTTCTATTAGGCACACTGAAATGTAACATTGTAGGAAGTCAGGAAAATGCATCGAAATGCACGAAAATCGAAAGAAATCACTGCTGTGGTCAACAGCGTTGCCATCGACAATCAAAATCTAGCTGATGTTTGAATATTTAATTTAGACATATGTGATATCCATCCATTATCTGTAGCCACTTATACTGTGCAGGGTCGCGGGCAAGCCGGAGCCTATCCCAGCTAACTATGGGCAAGAGGCGGGGTACACCCTGGACAAGTCACCAGATCATCACCGGGCTGACAGATAGAGACAAACAACCATTCACACTCACATTCACACCTACGGTCAATTTAAAGCCACCAATTAACCTAATCTGCATACCTTTGGACTGTGGGGGAAACTGGAGCACCCGAAGGAAACCCACACAGACACGGGGAGAGCATGCAAACTCCACACAGAAAGGCCCCCGTCGGCCACTGGGCTTGAACCCAGAACCTTCTTGCTGTGAGGCGACAGTGTTAATCACTACATCACCATGCTGCCCCAGGATGAAGTGGGTACTGAAAATGAGTGAATGAAAAAAAAAACATCCTTGCTACTGTTACATCCACACCCAAACTCCATTTCCCAGGATGTATCTGAAATCCTATTTGCCCATTGCCAGACCTCGTGCCTCTTTACTGTTTTATGCCTATGCCTGTCGATTTGGATTTGTCTGCCTGAACTGTCCTAAATTAAAGTTGTTTCCACTTTTGCATCCAGTACTGTTTGTGAGTCTGTGACAGCTACTTTCCCTTGCTTCATTAACTTCAGCACTAGAAACTATATGATCAGTGCTTTTCCCTATTTTGCTATCCTAAATTGCACCTGTGTATGTGCACCTGCTGACCTGAGATGGAATGGGGTAGTTTCAATAAATCACTTCACGTATAGAAATAAACAATAAACTCAGGGATATTGTTCACTAAGGGATACTCATAGGCATAAATGTAGTTTTTAAAGTCCTGTCATGATTGTAACAAGACTGGTTGTAAATGTCCAACCTACCTAACTGTGATAATTACCTGCAATAGCTGGACAAGTCCCTTTGGCCATCTTTGGTCTCTAAAGACAACAATGATGCCTCTGGTTTAGTCTATCTGGGAGCTGCAGTGCCTGCTGTGACTGTATAGTCCAATCGGAGACAGGCATGGTTTGTTGCAATTGGTGTAGGGAAATCTTGAGTCTTGTGGTGGTGGTGGTGGTGGAATTGTTGCCATCTATTGCCATCTCACAGAGATGTTTAGGACACAGGCTTGGTAAACCTGTGCCTTTGTGTTTGCAGTGAGCTTGTTGTTCTCCCATACCCTCATTGTCAGGTGGTCCATTGTAGTTGCTGCTTTACCAATGTGCTTGTTGAGCTCAGTGTCAAGAGAAGCATTGCTGGAGGTTGTGGAGCCTAGGTAAGTGAATTCTTTGGCCACTTCCAAGGTGTAGTAACTGATGTGGATGTTTAGGATGGTGCTGACATCCTGGCAAAGGATTTACATTTTTTGAGACTGATGTTTGGCCCCAAATCCTGGCATGCTTGGTCAAATTGGTTTATCAACCTCTGGTAGGTATCTGGGATGCAAGCAACTAGGGCAGTGTCATCAGCAAACAACAGCTTTCCAATCAGGACTTTCATCACTTTGGTCTTTGTGCACAAGCATATAGGTTTGAACAACTTTCCATCATTCCTTGGGTGTATGAAGATGCCATCTTGTGATGTACTTAAGGCATAGGAAAGGAGTAGGGAAAAGAAGATGCCAAAGAGCATGGGAGCCAGTACACAGCCTTGCTTAGCTCCACTGTTTATTGGGAACATAAATGTTATACTTACTTAAGGTCCATAAACACCCTCCCACTTTTGTAAGTATTCTTGTGTATGTTAAACAGTAAAGCATTGTGTTTTACATGCCTCTTATTTACTGATTATTTACTTAGTTATTAGCACAAACCCACTGATCTACTGAATAGGCCACCAAGACCAAAGTCACCAGACTGAGGGGGTTCTGTTGCAGAAGCACTCAATGTCACAGAACATTTAGAGAGGCAGCAAGAAATCAAAGCCACATCTGAGCCCTTTGCAGGGTCTTCTGGACAATTCTTGACTCACACCGCTATGTGGTCTGGAAAAGTAACCGAGCAAACCAGAGATCATCGGAGCAGTGGAGTAAAGAGGGATAGAGGGAAAGAAAGAGGGAGAGAAGGAAAAGTAATAAATCGCCCTCACTGGGGCAGAGTCTGCGGTTCAGATGTGACAGGAGGCAGTAATTTATCAGATGTTTTATAGCAAGATGATGGACTGGCAGAGAGTAAAAGGTTTTAATGGAGGATTTCATTTTGGATACTCTCTGGGTGCAGTTTCAACCTGTACATATGGCGAAGCCACACAGATACAGTGGTCTTCAGCATAAAACAGCTAATTACAGTATGTTTACACAAATCTAGGGTTCATTTTAAGATTCTTTATAAAAAAAAAGTGATTATTTTTAATTCCCTCCTGTTTCCTTTGAGTGCATCAATTCACAACCCTTCAAAGTGCCACAACAAAGAGAGGATGATGTTTATGAAACAGTTTTTATTATTTCTGGTATTTTGGTTGGTAGCCACTTGAACAGACAGCAAAAAATTTTCAAATTCAATTATCAGTAAACTAATAACTCTTTATTTACACACACACACACACAAAGCACGCCATCCAAATAAGCTAATTATCTTAAATACACTGTTTAAGTTACACTGTGTCTTGTGGTGAAGGCTCCCTTTTGGGGATTGTAAATTTGATATATTGGGACTTAGTAAATAGTGTGGATCTCTGGTTCCACCGCCCCCCGCTCTCTCTTACAATAAGTCAGTTTATTTTCTGTTGATGTTACCCTGCTGAACAGGACATCACTCATACATGAACTAGCACTATGTGAGTAAGACAAACTCTTTATTTGGTATCTTAACTCTGCTTGACAGGAAAGGAGTGACAATGTTTGTTAAAACGGGGTGGATCCTCTTTTGCTCTTGTTTGTGAATGAAAAGAAAGAAAGAGACCCACTTGACACATTTAATGGAAATAATAAATCAAACTGAGGGAAGTGCTGGCTGGAGACAGCGCTGCTTGTGGGTGATACTTGTACTTGTCATTGGTCCGGTAATCCGGCCAGGCGTGTCCAGGGAGCATAAAAAGAGAACAGAGTTAATAATGATGTAAGACTGGTGACCTATGGAAACCATGCCATGTGTGGGTGATAATGTTGTTTGGAACTTAATCACTTACCGCACTGGAGGGTGGGAAAGCAAGAATGTGTGTCTGAAAATTTGTGTGTTTATGTATGCATGTGTGTGTTTGAGAAAAAAAAAAAAAAAAAAACAGAGGGAGACACGAACCAAAGACCAAGACACTTTGACACCCTTTGCCTCATACTCCTTCTCCACTATTACCAAAATAACGTGGCACTCAAATAACATGGCCTCAGAGACAGACTTAAAAAAAAAGTTACAGGAAAATGGGGCAGTGGTGGCAGTAGAGTCAGCGGGCACATATGGAGGAAAATGACTGTTGATTAGAATCAGTCCCATATAAGCCACTACATTCAGCTTACAAGAACAACCCTGCGTTCCAAAAAGGAATGGAATACCAAAGAAAACAGTAAAAGAGAAATAACATTGAGAATAATTGTGCCCTTTGGGCAGTCTAGCCACACAGCCAGTGTGTGGGAGAGTGATTACACAAGCTATTGGTATGGAAAAGGTCATTTTATACTACCAAGCCACTGTTCATAGAGCTTTCTGGAAAAATCTAGTGGCAAACCTGAAGATTACCTTTGAACTTTTCCATTCTGGTCCCAACCACGCACAATGGGTCTTAAAGTCAGTATAATACTGATTCAGACAAGGAAGACACAACCAAACCTCAATATACTTACTTTGAAATGTTGACTATAGATCTGAGTTATAAATTCTAATAATAATATTATGTGTCAGTACAACTTGATTTTTCTTTCATTATTTAAATATTTTCCATTTCTGCCTTTGTATGATTCAAGGCAAACATCATCTTTTCGGTGCACAAGTGAAAATTAAATTGTTATGTATGACCAAAAAAAAAAAAAGTTTCTCTGTGTTACATTTCATGTGCTAGTCCTGCCTTTGATTCTTTCCACTTGGTCCTCTGTAAAGCAAACAGTCTGCAGCTTGAAGAAAGAGGGACTTGTTCTGCAGAGTGTGGGTGGCTAACATTCACTCCCACACCCCACTTGCCATTGCTCCATCACAAAATATAAAAAATAATAAGAATCATTTTGGGCTTTGGAGAAATGTTTAAAAGTAAGTATGTCTGGAGTGTGCGTCAGGCAGGCAGGAGACACTGTAAGTTACAGCATCAGGAGTTTAGGCTCCACACCTAAGCAAACGAGCAAGTAAAGGGCAGGTTTTCTTTACCTTTATGATCCATTTCTGAAGAGAATGAAAGAGTGTCTGAAAATGGAGAGAGCAACGGCTAGTGAGTTACTCTTTAGTTAATGAATGAAACTTGCATTAATGAATGAAGCTTGCATTAATTTAGCCTCCCAAACAAAATGATAAACATTTTAGACGTATTATTCCACTTTGTAGCACATCAGTGTTGTTTTTGTCTGAATTTCAACCATGGTCCCTTGTAACATCACACACCTAGTACTGTTGTAGTCAAGACCACCTAAACTGAGACCAAGTCATGACCAAGACCAGAGTGTATTCAGAATGAGACAAGGCCAATACTTTGAGGGGTTAAGACCAAATCAAGACCAAGACCAAGGCAGGGCGAGACGGGGTCGAGATCAGGACCAGACCAGTGTGTGTGTGTTGGGGGGTTGAGGGATGACAGCCGTTAACAGTAACAAAAATTTCAAATTAGCAATGAATCATGTTATTGGTTGCATTTGAAGCACAAAGTCATACATCTAATCACCGTAATGATGTTAACAAATAACTCAGATGATGCACAGGCAATTTAGTGATATCCCTGTAGTTGTGGTCTTGACCCTCCAGGATGTATTCACACCTCAAATCCAGTGTTCCCAGGAAGGGCTTTGGATCATCTGCCATTACGTCCAGGATATGTTTTTACATTTTACAGAAAATGAATTAATAAAAATGTCTTATTATACTAGTTTTAGTTAATTTGTTCATGTTGCTTGTGGTGTATTCACGCTAAAGTTCATGGTTTGTTTATGTTAATGTGTAAAGGGAACATTAAAGGTAGAGTGTTACCATAATAAGATTAAAATTACTGCGTATGAATTTTTTTTATGAATATGGTGAGTAATGTCTTGCACTTGTTCTGACCTCAGAAAGCCAAGGCCAAACACACAGTAAGGAAAATAATACTTCATTACCCAGACATCCTTAGAGTCGCATCACTCACTGCAGGTTCAATCAATCTCCTGATTTCTGGCAAAAGTCGCTTTCTCGGTATACACCGAGAACACACACACACACACACACACACGTAAACATGTATGACCACACATGCACACGTGTCTACACACAGTTACTGATGTCTTCCCTATAAACCCCTGTCCTCTTCTCTTACTTTTTCACACATATGTACACACACACACACACACACACACACAAACACAGAGAGAGAGAGTAATGCCTCAGCATTGATTACTCTCCTGAGACACAACCTTTATAAGTGGAATAGAAAACAAAGACCGTGCTTATGTGCAAACTCTTGTCCAAGTTTCACATGTGATTTATTGTGATAACAGCAAAAACGGCTCAGTTGGCAGACACTCTTTACATTTTTACAAAGATGATTTTTTCTTCTGCTGTTTGTGTTGGTCGCAAACTAATAGAAGGGCCTCTGACCGGGGTGCTTTGAATTTCCAGCTACTGAGAGCATTTGTGTATTCAGGTATTTTTCTACTAGCACTACATTCTATCATATAAAGTATTATTTTTATGGGCATTGTAAGTTTTTAATCATGTTTTTTAACTTTGCTTGGCATAACCTTTCACTCCATTTTTAACTTTTTATCAAAGACGAAAAACCCTGCAATTTTAAAGATCAAACAAAGCCAAGTTTTCTATTGCCATACTTGTTGGACTTGAGGTTAGACCAAAAATAGTTTGGTGAATTTTGCTGATATTTATGTAGAAATTACAGCATGTTCTGAAATGTGAGCACCATAAACGCTGACAACATTACAACATGTAGTTGGAATTCAGGCAAGTTTGTGGTGTAATTATAAAATATTTCAGGCTTGCTAACATTTCAGAAATTCAAAGAAATATGCAGAGGAAAGACAAAATAAAAGTGTGTGAGGTCCTGAATGTCACTTTTTTCTTTTTATATGAGAAGGAATGAGACAGGAGAGTGAAGGGTTGTTTAATCGAGAAAATGGGCAAATTCTACAAAAGTATGCAGGGAAAAACAACTAAGTGCCAACAGTCATGTACACCCCACACCAGCCTGGTGTGTTTCATGTTTCTTAAACGTTTACGAAAGCAGTACATAGCCCTTTTAATAACTATCACAGATAGAGCTATTAATCAACCAAATAAATAACAGCAACAATTTGTATGGACAACCAGTAGTGTTTAACATAAGCAGCTTTATTTAGAAACTTATCACCAATATTAATGATGTGGTCCAGCTCTGGGAAGAAGAAAGCATGTTTACAGTCGTTTAACAGCATTTATTTGTCAAGTATTTTTATGTAGTCGACATTAATGCTTCCTGGATGTGTTTGCACTGGTTTAACAGAGGCAGCTAAAAAGCAGCAAGTAATAACTGTTATACAAGTTATAGAAAACACTGGTGGGTCACAAAGTGTTAATTTCCATAACCAGGCTGGCTGGAATGTATGTACATGAATGCCATTTTTGAGCTCTGACTTTTGAATTAAACATTTAATGTTCATCTGGATCTCTGCTGTAGTGTTGTTTCTCAAGAGAAAAATAGAGGTGTAAGTTATGCCTAACTGCCACATACAGGCAGGTGACAAATTAAAGGAAAAAAAAAAACATCATAAAGTGTCTTAGTAAGGCATCGGGCCAGAGCAGCTGTCAGAACAGCTTCAAATATGCCTTGGCATGGAGGCTGCAAGTCTCTGGAAATATACAGTTTTCTTAATAGATTTTATTTTCCCAAAATGTATTTCCTCAATTGGTGTTCTGATGATGCTGGTGGAGAGTGCCGTCTAAAACATTGCTATAAAAATGTTGACTGGGAAGGCCATAGTATATTATTTATACCATTGGTATACTCAGTGCAAAACCTGTATGAATCAAATCAAAATGGGAACTGATGTGTAGGCAATTACGGTATATCTGAAGGCTTTACTACAGGTTGTAGCCATAACTATCTGTAGATCAAGGACACATTTTTAACAAGGTTCATAAAATAGCCATGCATAAAATGCTATCTGTATCACTTCTGCATGTATATTTGTACCAAGGAATAGCTATAAAAACATTTGAAGCAAGCTAATCATGTATGATACATGTAAAGGGCAAGGGTTCAAGCCTAAGCTGAACACCTTACAAAACCTAGGACATTTACTATTTTGTTCTGAACACTCCAACAGTTCCTCAGGTCTGATATATAATTGTTTTTATTTACTAATTTTGTCCAATCCTACAACTTGCGCATAATAATTGGACATGAAATACAACAGGCTTGGTATAACTTCCTGTAATTACAACCTGAAATAATATTTGACCTGTATTGCACTCAAAACAATATAACACATTATTTGATGTTTTACCTCATGAATTTTATTTATTTTATTTTTTAAAAATAAACCCAGAATATTTACCACTTTAATATTTACCTCAGTCAAGCAGACAGAGGAAGTCCATGTGCGCATGCGCAGGTTTACTTTCTTCTTCTTCTTTTAGGTTTTACAGCAGCCGGCATCCACAGTGTTGCATTACTGCCATCTACAGGTTTACCTTGACTGTGCACTGACAGTTCCATCATTCTGTCGCTAAACTAACAGCTGATCACACCGAGGTGCTCGCTGACCACCGATATTTATTAGTCTGGTCCTGTGTTCATTTGCACACTCATGTCCTCCATTTTTCTCGTCTGTTTCAAATTTGTATTCCACAATGCCTTGCGCGAACGGGGAAAGCCCACCACGTGATGCATGTTGTAGTATTTTGAATTGGGTCGTGGTGAAGCAATAAAAAGATACTAGAGAATTCAGGCCACATGGCCCTAAATTCATTAATTATTCTATTTTTAAAAATAAATAAATCTGTGATTCGAATTCAGTAGCTTTTGATCCACTAAACAAAATTAATTGGGTGTCAGCGAAAATTCTTTTTATGACCTAGACTTGAAAAATCTGAAAGGCCGTCTACCTTTAAATACGAGATGAAAAGTCTTAAAATTAGTGCAAGTCAACCTTAGAACCATAAGAGGCATGTGTTTTAATAGTGATGAACACATTTGATCCAGCCCCTGGACCCGTCTGTTTTGTTGAATGCTGTGAGCATTCTGTTTGGAGCATAACAACCGGAGTTCTCTGTAATCTGGCTTAAATGCCTACTGGTCAGCCAGACGTGCGCAGCAGGTATCTGCACTAAATACTCTAAGGGGCCAAGTTACTCAGCGTGGCATGACATTACTCAACATCCTTTTTTCTTTTCTTTCCCATCTCTCATTTCTTGCTCTTTCCATCCCCTCTTCCATCTTGTCACTGAGTTAAGTCTTTCCTTCAGCACCTGGCTTTTGTGTTTAGACTGTGTTTGGCATGTCTGGAAGTGGGTATGTATGACGTGTGTGTGTGTGTGTGTGTGCGCGCGCGAGTGAATGAGCGTGCATGTGCCTTGTATGTGTGAATTAGCATGTGTGTGGGAGGCGTGTGTGATTGAGAAAATGGGGTAAAGGAGATATATGTTCAGTAATGTCTGAGAAATAGTGTGTGTGTGTGAGGAGATCAAAGACTTAGAGTGCATACCTGCTTTGTGAGTGCTGATTCCTGCCCTAAAGGGGGTGGGGGGTGGGAGTGGACTGGGGTTGACAGCTGAACACTGCTTTCTCACACTCATTTAACTCAGTCTTTCTCTCATTTCTTGCTACCCTCTCATTCCTTTATCCCTCTCCCTCTCTCGGTCTCATTTTTGGTCTAACTCAAGCTCTTATTTCTGGTTTTAGCGCATGTTCACTTGCTTTTCTCAGGTAACCCCCCCAACTCCTGACATGTAACTTCACCGTTCTCTGTTTCTCTCTGTCTTTGTGTTTGCATCTTTCTCCTCTTCTCCCGCCATAGAGTTTGAGAAGTGACAGTGTGGCGTAAGCCCTCCAGGCCATTACTCGACAGGCAACACACTTCACAAATTGCAGAGCACTTTTAACACTCCTTGCTGACAACCTCCCCCCAAAAAAGTTCATAAATGAGTATTCAATTACACAGATAAAGAATAAGTCAGTCAGAACCTCAGAGTCTGTGTCACAATGTATTGTTCGACTTTATAGACAGTTAGGCTGACTCGTGGAGGGATTCTTTGTTTTTGACACATGTAGTTTTGTTTAAGCCCCGGATAGAAGGATTGTGATGTGCTGTCTATCTCCCCAGGCCCCAGAGAAAAAGAAGAGTGCAGACAAACAGAACGGCTCGCCAGGAAAAAAAGATGACAAACCAGGGAAGCCTCAGAGCCAGGTAGGTTTCCCATAATGTGCTAACTATAGTTTTACTTTTCTAGACTGAGATTAATTAAATCGAATTAATGTTGAATCATATGTACGTTTTGAAGTAATATTTAATGCTTCCAGCTATTGGAATGAATTTTTCCAGATTAAACATATTTGCCCTTAAACCTTAGCCAATATATCTTGTCTCGGCTTCGTATTTATTTTGAAATGTGAGTGCTTCTTTTGCTAGAAAATAGCTTTAAAGGCTACAGTCACACAGACTGAATAGGAAAGCTGAAGCCTTGCTCTTTGTTGAGACAAGCCAAGATTTCATCAATTTAAAGTAGAAAAAGTTGCTCCCCAATGTCTATCAGGGATTAGGCTAATAAAGATAAAGAGCTAAAACCTACGGCCTTGGAACGTAATATTGTACAACAGAATTCAGACTTTAAACAAACGCCAGAGCTGAGACGATTGCAAACATGAAACTGATTCCTCCAGGACACTATGGTCCCAAATCCACTAAGCTCTTATTGTTATTATTCTCTTTGTGATAGCAGGCTTAAAATACCTTAGTTTGTGTTTAATAATCAATGTCAAAGTAGTCTCAGCATTAAGACACAAGTGCCAGATGTATATTTGTAAGAAGGCATGGCGTAGAATGAGACCAGATACAGATGCAAAATGAGCTCACGGTGTTTCAGAAAAGCAGTAAAACATGTAGGTTGTCTAAGTAGTTCGTGTACCAAAGTTATAAAATCATGTATCGATGCACATTGTCATAAATTCATGAGTATAAACGGGGGAAAAACAACTTAGTTTAACAGTAGTCAAAATTTGCAGGAAACCATGCACATGACAACACTGGCTAAGCTCTGACCAACTTGCATAGCTCTAATTCACACCTGGTTTTGAGAAGCAGACAATATCGTGAAAAACTGGCCGCCACTAATTGCTCAATTTTTGTACAAATGGAATATGTAATCAGCTGGACTTCACATTTTCTTTCTTTCTTTCTTTTTTTATTTACTTGCAACTTTTTGTGCAATCTCTTTTCAGATGCGTATGTATGAGCAAGATCCAGCTTTGTATATAAAAGCACAAGGTTTTTCATGCAGACTGCAGCCTGGTTGTGCCTGAAAATGGGCACAAACAACTTAGTACATCAGACCCAAATAATGTTTTTTGCAGAGCTTGTTAACGGATTGGCCCTATCCCCTCCCGGGCAGATATCACATGGAGGTAATTTATGCCAATGGTTAAAAACATCCTTGAAGCATATTTTATCATGGAGACGAGCATTCACGCTTGTCATAAAAGTCTTGTTACAGAGTGTGCAACCTAACAAATCCCATAAGGATTTGGTGGAATTCTCCTTTCACACACTCGCTTATTTTTTATTTTATTTCTACTTATGTCAGGCGCCGTAATTTACTCTGATGGACTGACTGCATCCAGTAAATATGATCTTCATTTGACAAAGAATGTCCTCCTGGATACAAATGGCCAACATCTTTTTCATAGATGCATTTTGATAATGTATTGGCTTCTGTTGACACAACTCTCCTGATAATTTTCTGGGAATTGTATTTGCCAATCTTCTTGGGATTTCAAGTCTCAGCTTCTGCTTATATTTAACCACTTCCCGATTCCAGTAACATTTTCAATATCTAATCAGGATAGACATTTTTGCCTCCTAGAACTCTATTCTGATCATGTTGGATTATCATTATCAATAATAATGATCATAGTAAAGGGAATTTTTAAAATTCTTCCTGTTTAGACATTGAGAATGGAATATTATATATGTGGAGGACCGTCTGGGTAGTTTCCTTTCAAATTTCTTTGAAATTAGTGCAGTGTCATTTGCTGATTTCATTGACGATTACTAATTAACAGTTATTCACCAAAGGCAAAGTAATTATTGGTGAATAATAGCCGAGACGAAGTTGAGGTTATTATTCACCTATATTCACTGAGCCTGAGGCAGGTAATTGTTAATGCATGCAGACTTTCGGCATGCGTGCAGACTTGTCACTTATCTATGCCAAGTCGCATAAAATACTTTGTTTTGAAATAGATAAAATAAATCTCAATTCCACCTTACCTTTGAATAGTTTTAGACCAAACTTTGTAGCATCTTTAGTGCTTTTAGGAACAGCATTTTCTTTCATAATTTCTAATTCTTCCTCACTTATGGTGACAAAGCGATTTGTCCGCCATTTTGCTGAGTCGCTTGAGGTGATTATCGAGAAATAGCCTGAATTTCTCTACCAATCAGCGTGCGCTGATTTCCTATAATCATCTCCATATTTATACTAAAAATTATTAATCTTCCACAGTTTTATACAATAAAGTTACACAATACTATGTGTGCTGAAAGGGTGTGGTATGATTACAAGAGCAGTTCTCATACATGAATCTACAGTCTTCTCCAGTTAGGGGTCACCACAGTAGATTATCATGATCCGGATATTTAATTTGGTAAAGGTTTTTTGTTTGTTTTGTTTTTTTTAAACACCGGATGCCCTTCCTGATGCAACTCTCCCCAATCTATCTGGGCTTGGGACTGGCACTAAGTATGCACTGGCTTGTGCAACCCCAGTGGCTGGGTATTTTTACCTAATCTGCATGTTTTTGAACTGTATGAGGAGACCAGATCACCCGGAGGAAACTGACACAGGGAGAACATGTAAACTCCACACAGAAAGGACCCCCTTGGGCCATGAGGTTCGAACTCAGAACCTTCTTGCTGTGAGGTGACAGTGCTAATTACTGCACCACCCTGCTGGTGTACATGATTCTACACTATTCAGGTTAAATTATCTCCTGGAGAACAGTGAGAACTGAGCATAAACTGATTGAGAAGTGCAATCTCTAGCATATCTGTGGCACCATCCAGAGTGAGTAACAAATGCAGAAGCTTCAAGAAGGACCCATGATAGTAGAAGTGTGTCAGATGAGGCACCAGTATCACATCAGGAATGCAGGAATACATGTACAGTTTGGCAGAGAGAACAGATTAAGATCCATGAGCACTCATTTAAGATCATTAAGATCTATAGGAAGGATATCAAGAAATAGCGTTGGACATTGTGGCTGAAGGTGCACAGTTCATGACCATGACGCTTATGTATAAGTGTGATATGTTGGGGGGGCTGAGAATCTTAATGCAGGATGAAATCAGACTGTCAGCAACAACAGTATTTAAAAACAATACTTCCAAGGAATTACAAAACTGCAACCATTTTATTGGTGTTGCTGTTGGTTAGTAGATGATTCCTTGTGTGTTCAGGTGTACTTGGTCAATAAAACTAATTCTGGTAATTTAGCCAATTACCTAAGTATTAGTTAACCACTATGCTGTAAAAGATAAAACTTAGTCATTTATGATGTTATTCTTTTTTCTAGTTTATGTTTGTATGTCTTGGACTCCAGCCACCCACTGGACAGTTATATTACTGCGGGTGTGCTGACTGCTCTGTTTTG
>JAOBAM010000001.1:34740267-34747767 GCA_025212355.1 Notarius kessleri | reverse complement strand
TGCAATTCAAACCCAAAATGGAAAAGGCTTGAATAAATGAACTGCAGGATATACGCATGCACTGGTGGTATGCCGTGCACGTGCTGCCGTTTTGTGATACACCATATAATCCGATTAGCAGTGACTGTAGAGGTGTGCGATTTGCTCAGCCATGATTTGGATTAACAAGCAGATGCCAATCAGCACTCCAGAGTGCTGCACGGAGAATCAAAGAAATAGAAGTGTAAAAGTATTCGTTCACACGTTTAAAACTTTGGTGTCGACAAAAAGTGGCCGTGAAATCGTAAATACTCGGCATGAAAATGAACCCGAGCCAAACTCATTACTGACACCAAAATGTCAGTAAGCGGTTGCTTACTTATGAGGTGGTGTGTGTTTTCTTGTATACTCTAGAAATAATGGAACCCAGAGCAACCTCTCTGCCATCTCTCAAGAGCCATAATTATAAAGTATATGCATAGGATCATAAGGTTTGGATGACGGGTCTACGCGCTTTCTCTCTCCTTATAATGTGCAAACACACACACACAAGCGCACACACATATGCCTGCTCTCAGCGGTGACAGATGGTGGTGTCAGTCATAATGAGATAAATCCGATTGCTGCCGAATGAAAGATGTCCCTCCAATCCAGAAGGAGGGGGTGAGGAGGGGAGAAGAGAGCAAGAGAATCGATGTGTCTGTGTCTGTATTGATGTGTTTGCTTAGAGTAAAATTGGCATGGAGGAAGGGTGTGTGATTGTGTGAGTGAGACAGAAAGAACAGCAACACTGAAATGATGGTGAAAGTAATTCATATTCTGTTACACATGCAGACACCCTTCCCCTTTGTCACGTGCCTAGCCCGCACAATCCTCCGCGTCTCTCTAACTCACACCCACACACACACACATAACACACACAGCACAGCAGGGTGGACACTGCAGACAGCTTGGCGATACAGGGAAGGTGTGTCGACTGAATTCTATTGTTTTAGAATCTATGAGAAAAAACATATTGAGGGGGGAAAAAAGAGAAACCAGGGTGATGAGAGGTCGAGGAGGAAGAGTGGAACGGAAAGAGCGTGTGTGTTTAGGAAGTTGATTACATGGGTCACACCTCTTCCATTCAGACAAATACACTGTGCATGTACAAATATACTGTATCTTGTACGTGCATGAAGTGGACATTTTCTGTCTTTGGAAAATGTGTGTTCTTTCTCTTTCTCAAGACACTTTCTGGAAGAGTATGAAGAAATTGAGGTTTAATGGTATCATTTATTTTCTGTTATTCAATAAACTCCTTCGCTATGCTTCTGTCTTTCTCACACAGACTAGGTTATGGATTGTCTCAGTAAATACAGTACTTTCTATCGTGACATTAATCAAGGTATCCTTAGGCCGGGGTTTTTTTTGTTTGTTTGTTTTTTGTCCCCCTTTAACTGGTCTTCAGCTGAATTAAACCATTATCACAATTTTGACCTCACAAGTATTCTTTTCAGCTTGTACAAAGGCTACATCTTTATCTATGCCTGTAGGCATCCTCCCCAGGCTCTGTCGCTGCAGTAGTATAGTCGCTCGTTTTTGTTCCTGGTATGCATGTTGGCAAATATCTTCACATCTCTGAATGCCAGTGAGGGCTTTGATTGGTGGCTTTTTAGTCTCGATCCACCAAGAAGGCTCTTCAGAGAGCCAGGATTTGGTAACTATGGTAGACTGACGACGTGATGACTGAGGCAGTAACGGAAATGGTATGATGAATGAGCCCTCTTCTGGCGCACACAAAGGTAGCGGAGTTGCTGATGTGATCAGTGACTATTCATCATTGGTTATACCTCACACATATATTTATTGCCGTCTGTAAATATGGAATATTAAATGGTTGAATTCTGTAATTAAATGAGATACTCCACTCTTTGAGTAACAGCATTTTTGTGCTCATCCAGTACCTTGTCCGAAGTTTCAGATGTTATGGTTGTGCAGAATTTTACAAGTAAAATAAATGGCAATATAATAGATGGTGGTTTCTAACAGTGTTGTCTCTCTCTCTTCCTTAAGCTGCCAGGAGTGAAGAGGAAGCTGACTGGAGCTGTGGATGGTGCTGCTTCAGTAAACGGGGTCTCTGATACCTCGATGACCCAGGGCAGTACCAAGCGAATATGCCTTGAGGATGTTACCCTAGCCATGGGTCCGAGCTATCCCCAACACCCCTTCTCCTCTGGAACTGGGATGGGTAACCAAGGAAGTGGGCTAGAAGGAAACAGAATGAGCAATAACAATAATGGTTTGGGTTCTCCTTACACTATGCCTCCCAAGCCTAACCCAGGAACCACAGCTGTAGGCTCAGGAAGTCTGGTATCTACCTGTAATCCAAATGGGAACTCAGCAGCTCCTTCTATAGAACAGGAGCTTCAAGAGCTTTTGGATGAGCTTACAAAGAACCCTGACCCTTCTTTACCTGAGCTGGACATTGAGAAGATCTTAGGAAACAAGGTAGATGAGCAAACAGGTAGTGCTGGGAGCTTTGCCCACCCGGAGGGGAGTGGAACTCCCAAACGTTCCCCACAAAGAGCTTCTCACCTGGAAGCCCACCTCACCCAATCACCTGGTTTTCCCCAGGCAGGCTCTCCACAGATGGGCCCTAGTCCAACTGGTGCTCCTTATACCCTACCCCATCCATCCAAACCAGTCCCTTCCCCACTTTCAGCATCACCCCTTTCTTCTTCTTCCTCCCAGGGCCAGAATCAAGCTCGATCACCAATGCTTTCAGCTGCACTTTCCAATCGGTCCACTTCCAGTTGGCGTGAAGTATCACGTGCCCAGCAGCTTCAGCAGTTAGCATCCAACAGTAAGCACCACTCCACCAGCAGTGGAGGGCCACCACCAGCTCAGTCAGGCATGCCCTCACTGGGCCAGCAGGGATCCTCCTGGGCTGGTCCATCTCCCCCATATCGGCCAGGGGACAAGCTTCCCAATTCATCCCCCCACCAGCAGCCCTTCAGCCCAGCCAGCAGCATCCAGAGTCCTCAAAGCTCTCTCATCTCCAGCATAACTCCAGCCCCATCTGCTGGACCTTCTCCACCATACAGACCAGAAAAGCTTGCCAGTCCAGCTCTTGCTCAGCCACCTTTTAGCCCCAAAACCCCACTTCTTCCAGGAAGTACTCCATCTGGCGGCTCAAATTCTGCTGTCCAGGGCTCCCAAGCAAATTATATGAGTGGTATACCCCCGACATCAGTTTCCACAAGACCATCGCCCCCATACCGAACAGAAAAGCAACACCCTAGCCCAGCTGGTCCAACTCAGCCTGGAACCCAGCCTTCCACACAGGGATGTCCCTTCAACTCGCAGAATAGTCAAGCACCCAATATGTCCAGTCAGCTCTACAAAGCCATCACAGCCAGCCAGCCTACCAGCAACAGTCTCAAAATACTCATGCAACAATCACAGACAAAATCTGCCCAGATGCAGCTCAGCAAAGGCACCCCCTGCAACATGGGTCCAGAACCTTTCTCTTTGAACAACACCAAGCCTTTGCGGCATTTTGATCCTGAACCTCATGCTTCGAAAATGGGGGCCATTCCCTTGGGTGGATTCCACAATGGTAACATGCAGTCCATAGCACCCACATCGGCCACAGGGCATGTACATCTGCTTCAACAACGCATTCAAAGAGGGATGCAGGCAGATAGCATGTTACCCCATTGTGGAGAGGTGAGTACTTCTACTTTTCTTTGTTTGTTTATTGAAGTAAAGATAACAGGCAGAGCTATACAGTGCTTCAACAAACAACAGACTTGCAATACATCCTTAATAAAAGCCATGGATAACTCGAAGATTACATAATTGAGTAGATAACCAGTACCAGTGGTCACCAGTGCAGCATCTATTTATGCAAAACAAATCCTAATAATCTTGATGTCTTCAACACTACTTGAATATGTTGGCTTTGGAACTCTAGGTTTTTAACCCTAGATTTTTCTTATTTGTCATACCCTAGAGCATTGTTTGTTTTAGAAGGTCTACAGACTTGAGCAAAGCGTTGATGCTCATGATATAAACCATTTTCAATTGACTGGAAGTGGCCAATGGATAGTCCAAGGTCATGATATGAAGAATGTGACGGAGAAAGCAAGATGTCGCAGTACTTTTCCACTTACTTGCCAAGTTTTAGGTATGCCTGTTTAGTGCATACTCTCTGGGAAAGGTCATTTGAAATGAGGCAGAGAGGAAGGGAGGGAGGGATAGGGTGGCACCACGCAGTGTGTCTTGCTTGTACAAGGGGTCATTAAAGATTGTGTGTGTGTGTATATAGCAGTGCGTGTGCAAACGGGGGACTGGTGGATTAGGAAGCATCAGTGGTTAATTGAATGGACAACAGAACAGAAAGCAGAGGAATGTGAGTCTTTGTGCACATGCACAGTGCATCTATGTTAATTAGGACTAGTCCAACACTTTCATTTTCATACAACAGTGTATGGTCTCTAAAGATAAACAGAGTTTATTAGCATAGGGGTAGGATTAGAAAGCCAAGACAGAAGAGCAGAAACCTTTTCCTCAACATTTGGTGGGTGGGTTCATGCCTGCACGTGTGTTTGCACAGGCTAATGGGAGAAATGATGTGATAATCTGTGTGCATTAAAGAAAGAATGAGAGGGTGCCTCTTGATGGGTGTGTGTGTTGGACAGGCACTAAAGAGAGAAAGAGTGTGAGTGTGTAAATGTGTGTGTATAGTGTTTCAAAGTGCCGCCGCAGCATTGTCTGTCGCAGGCTGGCGCTCTGTTTGAAGACACAGTCCACCTCTTTGAGCCCAGTAACCCTCTTTCATCACTCCAATAAAAGATAATGAATTTTAGAGGAGGCGGGGGCAGCACTTTGGCAGGCATGGCTGCAAGCTTAAAGAGGCCCCTCTGACATGAAGGGAGGAAGAGAAAGAACAAACCTGTTAAGTCTGAACACACACGCACACATGCATATGTACATTGATGGGACTTGTATCGTTTAGATGCTTATTAAAGGGATTAAAATAAATAACCAATTTTATTTTCTCCATTTGGACAAACTGTGGAGGGAAAGTTCATGAGAAAAACGTGTTTGGGTTTTAGTTAGAGTTGTAATCTCTTCAAAATCAAAGAGTTTAAAATAAATCTATAAATTAATACCCTGAGATCGATTAGGGACCTGCCCAGGGTGGACCCGGCCTCTCGCACAAAGTCAGTTGAGATCGGCTCCAGCTTCCCTGCAACCCTGACGGATGAGCGGTATAGATAATGGATGGATTTAAATTTTAATCTTTTGGTTGCACTTAGCGTCAATGCTATAAATTAGTGCGCGCGCACACACACACACACACGTATATATATCACACACACACACTCTCTGCAGGTAATTGGGATGGTCAGTAGCTGATAATGTAATTACAATACAGCTATGTTGTGAATGCTTACATGTTTACAGCTCATCTGAGTGCTGTATAAATCTTTAGTACAGTATCAATAATTGACTATTTAAAGATTAGGTACAGTACCAGTCACAAGTTTGTACACCCCTACTCGTTCATAGGTTTTTCTGTATTGTGACTCATTTCTACATTGTAGAACAATACTGAAGACATCAAAACTATGAAATAACATCTGGAACATGTATGGAATTATGTGGTAAACAAAAAAGTGTTAAAAAAACCCAGAATATGTTTCATATTTTAGATTCTTTAAAGTAGCCAGCGTTTCCCTTGATGACGCTTTACACACTATTGGCATTATCGTAACCAGCTTCATGAGGTCGTCACCTGGAATGCTTTTCAATTAACAGGCATGTCTCGTCAAAAGTGAATTAGTGCAATTTCTTGCCTTCTTAATGTGTTTGAGATCAAACAGTAAATAGTAAATAAACATACAGTAAATAGCTCTATTCCACAACTGTATTAATCTCTGTTAAACTGGTACTGCAGATGTTGTTTTATGTAAAGATGTTTTGGCACAGCCTCGTTCATATTTTACACACTGATTTGTCTCTACTATTCACGGAAACAGATCATTCAATATGACACTTCATCAGACACACACTAGCAATGAAATATGTCTGAAATGTGTTCCACTTCATTTATTTTCATATCTGTGATCTGGCAAATACCAAAAATGGTTTAGTTATAAGTTTGTTTATTTATTTATGTATTCTTTTATTTGTTTTATTATTCCAATTTGGATTTTAAAAAGACACAGACGGATAATCAGGTGGAGGAAAATACATTTTAAGTAGATTCCGGCTGCTGGCAGCTAAACAAGTCATTAAAGTGACAGCTCAGTAAGATTCATAGATATGTTTTTGAAATTATACTCTCAGGGTGAAAAAGTGTTTTTGGGTGTAACACAAGAGAAATTTTTCATCGAACATAAAGTCAGGTGACAAAAATCAATCCAGTAATCTGAGGTTAAAGGAGTATATAATGTACCTCTTCTCTCTCTAACGTTATTTTTCTTTTTATTACTCTAAGCTAAAGGCATTCCTTAGGTACGAGCTTTTCTTCAGTCAGTCAGAGTGAAGAATTTCCAACACAGAGGAATGTACGGAAAGAGATATGCAGAATATTACACCAGGAGAATATCCACAACTCGCATACAAACACGTACACAACGTGTGTGTGTGTGTGTGTGTGTGTGTGTGTGTGTGTCTGTCTGTCATACTGGAACAGCACTGAAAATATTCACTGAAAATTCTTGTGATGTTAAAGTGTATGAGAGGCACCAATACACTCTCACCAAAATAAACACATTCACATTTAAATTGCAGATCCGTACTGACGGTTACATCACAATGAAGTATGTCGTGACACTGAAACACACACCACACACAAAATATACATGGGTGTTTTTACCATTAACGCTTTAATACAATTCTAATTTCAACAGACTGCTGAGAGCTCTGGATCACCAAAGCCTTAATCTACCTGCATTTTTTTTTCTCTGCTCGCGTTCGCCAGCACCTCTCTACTCCCAATAAGAACTGCTGCTGCAGATAAGCTTACACAGCCTTCCTCCTCCCCTCACCACCTCCTCTTCTAATTCCTCTGCCTGTTCTGGTGAGCAGTGGACCGCCACATAGTCCCCTGAGATTATGCATTTGCTTTCTGAGCAGGGATTTTGACAGAGGCAGATAAGTGGAGTTTTAGACTGGTATTAGCATCAGATCACAAGTGGTCAGTTGAGACATTGAGCTGTTCACACCTTGCCTTTTCATGTGCCTTAAATGCGTTGTCTCTGATTACTTGGGGTGTGATGTGTGACGTTTCAAAATCTGCAGCAAGCATCACGACATCACTTCAAAAGCTGTCCTAATACTACTAGCCTAATATCAAAACTCAAATAAATATACAATATATATTAAACTATCATGAGGTTTGTAAGAGGTTTACATGTAGGCTACTATATGTATGTATGTCGTATGTATGTACAACCCCGATTCCAAAAAAGTTGGGACAAAGTACAAATTGTAAATAAAAACGGAATGCAATAATGTGGAAGTTTC
>JAOBAM010000001.1:34234821-34245855 GCA_025212355.1 Notarius kessleri | reverse complement strand
ACCGGAGCACCCGGAGGAAACCCACGCGGACAACATGCAAACTCCACACAGAAAGGCCCTCGCCAGCCACGGGGCTCCAACCCGGACCTTCTTGCTGTGAGGTGACAGCGCTAACCACTACACCACCGTGCTGCCCCTGGTCATGAAGATAGCTCTTCTTATTACTTACATTAAAGCAGCTAAAAACCAATGTCCTGTTGCTTTTTAAAGTTCTGTCAATAAGACAAAAAACAAAACAAAAACCATCCTCGCTACCAAGAAACCTATGTTGGAAAACCTAAAGATACAACTATGTCTACAATATATAACCTTGCCTTTGCTGTTACTACAAAATAAATAAATAAATAAATAAATAAATAAATAGAACAAGCACAATAATATAAACTTTGTAGCTGGCACACTATAAGCTACTTTTATGGAAAATTAATCATCATCTGAACAATCAGATTCAAGAATTCAACACATTATTGGCATTTAGCAGATGCTCTTATCCAGAGTGATGTACAACATACCCAAAGCAGCCTGGGGATTAGTTTGGGGTTAGGCGCCTTGCTTAAGGGCACTTCAGCCATTCCTGCTGATCCAGGGAATCGACTCAGCGACCTTTTGGTCCCAAAGCTGCTTCTCTAACCATTAGGCCATAGCTTCCCCAGTTCAGGTAAGAAATAACAGTTGAATGATATCATCTAACATTGATATACATTAAATGATTTTCTATAAATTAAACAGCCTACAGATGCTAAAAAGAAGCAGGGCTATGCTGGCCATTTTATTAGGTACAATATGCATTTATTCATACTGTATAGCTAAGTAGTTTAATGTGTACTCTTTAATATAATGTGTTTTATTTATGTATAATTGTTTTGTATGTGTATAATTACCAAATGCAGGGCATATGTTATACTCAACACTCCATCAATGGAAAGGGATCACAGTAGAACCATCACTGAGCAGATATTATTTGGGTGGTGACTCTTTCTCAACACAGCAGTGACACTAATACGGTAGTATGTGTGGTGCTGGTAAGAGTGAATCAGACATGGCAGCACTGCTGGGGTGTTTTTAAACACTTCAGTGTCACCACTGCTGGCTTGTGAACAGTCCACCAATGAAAGACATCCAACTGGGCTCCCAAGTGGCATGAGAGAAAAGCATTCATCGTGTCATCAGTAGATTGTGGCTGGGAGCCAAGGGTGCAAACTTGGCCGTGCTTTCTGGATGGGAGGAATGGTGGTACGCTCTCGTCTGTCAATCACAGTGACGGTGACAAAAGCCAATGGGGGACATCTGTGAGCTCATGTATTTGGAAAAGGGTAGATAGCAGATTCAGCTGAAGACAGTTGGCATGTAATGTAGCATGAGCATACTGTGTATTTTGGAGGAAGTACATGTCAGCCTTTACCCTCTATGATTGGGAAAGGAGAGCTGGGTAGTTGGTGGGACGTGGCAATTAAAAAAAAATGGGAGAAAAACAGGGTATGAAAAACTATACAGTGATGCTGGGCTTAAGAATTGATAAAGGACTATCCATCCATTATCTGTAGCCGCTTACATTGGTGAAAGTCCATCCATCCATTCATCCATGATCTGTAGCTGCTTATCCTATGCAGGGTCGCGGGCAAGCTGAAGCCTATCCCAGCTGACTATGGGTGAGAGGCAAGGTACACCCTGGACAAGTTGCCAGATCATTGCAGGGATGACACAAAGAGACACACAACCATTCACACCTATGGTCAATTTAGAACCACCAGTTAGCCTAACCTGCATGTCTTTGGACTATGGGGGAAACCAGAGCACCCAGAAGAAACCCACGCAGACATGGGGAGAACATGCAAACTCCACACAGAAAGGCCCTCGCCGGCCACGGGGCTCGAACCCAGGGCCTTCTTGCTGTGACGCGACAGCGCTAACCACTACACCACCGTGCCGCCCGTATTTAGAATGTGTTTTAATTTAATTATGGTGTACTTTTGTTTGAGGAGAAAATGATCCACATGAGCACTTGTGTGCGGTGATGGGGGAAGGGAGGGGAGGGGAGGCATGAGCAGGGATTGTGTGGTGGAGGGAGACGCAGGTGACCTGGTTATGCAGTTAGCAGTAGCTGCTCAGTGAACGCAAACGCTGGGCTATTTATCAGTCAGAAATGTTACAATTCTGCAAGATCCAAGCCAGTGTATGGCGTCATGTGTGAAACTCGCTGATTAAAGTGAAGGGGTTTCGAAGTTGGTTAGACTTCGGCCCAGGAGAAGAGCACAGTCTTCCCAGTGCCTCCCGAATGGACGCTGTGGCAGGAATGTAAACACTAGTGGTGGGCGAATCGATCTAAAAGTATCGATAATATCTCCATTAAAGCAACTCACAATAGTATGTTTCCTTGTGCCAGCTGTATACACTAAAGGGTTGATTCAACAAAGATCTTATTTAACCTTTTCATGTGTGAAATGTGAGGAAAAATAGTCCAAATTTTAAGATTTTGTAGGATTGTTTTCATCATTCAAAATTGTGCTTAAACTGAAATCCATTTAAGTTACTCAGAACATTCTGTCTTATTTAGTCATTTAACTGTCCATGCATGTGGGGGGGAGGGATGTTTCATTCTCAGTTCATGCTGAACCATATCAGTTATAAAACATGAACATCTCTATTTTCATACATATACACGTATCTGCAATTGCTTGATTATCTGAAATTAAACTAATGTATTCTTTTGAAAATTGATTAAAATTATCAAGTTAAAATACTAAACATTTTCTTATACTAGCTTCACTGAGGTGTCAAGGTTCTTTTCCTTTTATTATAAAATTAATACTATGGCTATAAATGGAAAAGCCAGTCACTGTCGTTTCTAAAGGTCTATAACGTTAATGCTCCAAGTTTCTCTGAAAAACTAATTTTCATATTTCCCGAGTCTATATCCTATCCTATCACTGATAAGCTAAAACCTTGTTAAAGTATGAAACGCATGGTTTAAATTTCAAAATAAGATATAATCTACTGAGGAACTTTGATATCCAGAAAGTGTTGGTATAAACCATGGCATTCAGTGATTTAGCTAAAACCATCCTGATATCAAGCTGCCTGCATGTCATGGACTAAATGAAGCTCGCCTGCAGGACGCCATGTTGTCCAACAGTGGGCGACATATGGAACATCCGCTCTTTCTCGTTTGGAAATTCAAAACAAAACCAGGCAGGCCATTTCCCGACCTGCACCGCGGCAAAAATAATCGCTGACCGTTAAAAAAATATTAACAAAAAATATTTAAAAATTCATAAAGCGAATATTTGCGTACAAGCTGCCTGGTTTTGTAAAGGCTATCGAAAATACAACTCAGTGAGGCGTCGAAATAAAAAAAAATTGTCGAGGAAAATTTTTTATTTATTTTTTTTCCCTCTGTGCCTCGTGTCATCACAGTGTAGAGGTGCTGCGGTGAAGCCTTGGCGCCATTTTCAAACTACAGAGCCCGAGTGAATGGAACTCTTGTTATACCTAAAATTGTGATTTTGCGCTTTTTTATTTGTATTTTTTAATCTTTTCATCGGTTATTATTTTACACTTTGCAGTGATTATATTGACTCCAAGGACAAGATTAAAGGAAAAAAAAGGTAAATGGATATTTTGCACTCAATGAACCAAGGCGTTTTTATTAACTTTTTTTCGTTCCCTTTCAAAATACTTTTATTTATTTTGTCTGTTTATTACTTCTATAGTTAATAGGTTACTAGGGTTAGTTTTCTATGAAAGTCTCCTTCAGGTCACTTGGTAATTTCTAGCACATTTTTGATTCAAAATTGTTGATTTTTTTTAAATAGATGTATAGTTTTGCTAGCAAGCAAAACATATTAGTTGGGCAAAAGGGCAGCGTTAGAAAGCTAAGTATAACAGGCTTTGGTTTCTGGTTAAGCTAATGAATAACCTGTTAGGGAGCTCTCTCTGTGTGTGTGTGTGAGAGAGAGAGAAAGAAACAGACACACACACACGCAGTGCTTGTCGTTTTTCACTGTAGGAGTTTCCTTCACCAGAGCTGTCCAGTTGCTCCACTAGTTTAACAATAGCACCTGTGTCCCCCCATGTTTTAAACTAAACGTTAGTAGGTGTCTGTTGTGATTAACAGAAATCATCATTCGTGTTGTTTATTCCTCTGGTGTCACGATAATTAAACCAATTATTCGATTTTCTCTTTGCCTCATGAGACACTCCCTGTTCAGATTTCTGTTTCTATGATTAGCCAAACTCTTCAGTGTTATTTTGGATAATGACAGTGTAATGTAACTAAGCTGAAGCTCTCTGTCACTCTCCAGTGACGTTTTGTTCATTTTGTACACTGCAGTGAATTTTCTCGAGTTCAAACTTCTGCATAAATATAGTTTTCGTTAAGTAAGGTTTTTTTCCACCTTGCTACTTGTGCAAAGACTCGATCACTGTAAGCTAGTCTACATGGCTCTGAGCCAGTTACTCGGAAATTCGTCTTTTTTTCTTATCTAACTATAATAAATATAAATAATGTGTATGTATAACCTGTTATAAAGACTAATACGTGGTTTTACAGACGCACCCACCATCACATCGGATAATGTGCTAATTAATAGGTATATAAACTATATATATATATATATTTAGCTCCTTTTTAGTGCTTTTTTTTAAAAAGTGTTTTTATTGTCACATTGCTTACATCAGTGCATGACGGGTATAATTTCATGATGCTTCATAAGGGATCATACAGGTATATGAGCAGGAGATGCATTAAATTAAACAACATACAGTAAGGGGATGAAGATGTCATTTGAAATATGGTTTATACAGTGTGATGGGGTGTGTGTGTGTGCGCGTGCGCAATGTGAAGAAGCATAGGACTGATGGTAGATTTTCAGCAGGTTGTTGACTTTGGGAGGGGGATCAGGAGAACACATAGTGAGTATACTTGGTCTTGGTTGCTACTTTGTCAACAATGTGGCATTCTGGTGCTGGTTTTGGAGAAGTGCATTACTGATTAACTCCTTTGTCTAGTGAGAATATTACCTAGTGCACTCCATAAGTTGTGAAGTTTTGTGGCCAGGACTCATGCTTTCAATATTTGCTTCCCTATATTTTTGTCTCAAACTGTTCTGTTACATTCAAACGTCATGTACTACATTGTAATTAATTTGATTTTAATATTTGCTTTTTATGCAAGTATATGGGCACTATATTAATATTTAAGTTGAATATAAACTGTTGTTCTGTGAAAAGGAAATTGAGTGCTATATGAAATTTAGGTTCCTGCTCTATCATTACCAGAATTTAGCACAGTAATTAATTAGCATGATTGCATGACATGTAATGAAACAGTGAAACTTTTTTTTTTTTCCCCCTTTTCTTTTTCCCTCTTGGCCTGTTCTAATTTTAGGCGATAAAATGTAGTCATTTTATAATCCATGAAATTTTTCCTGGGATTTCAGGTCGTTATTTGCATCCTCATGATGTGTTTCATTTTGCTTGAATTGATCATGTTTAATTTTTAACCATGGCTCTCTCATGTTAGGCCCTGGGCCTGATGCTGTTCCTTCTCTGGACTGTTTTTAGTCTTCCTGTTTTTGTGTGTGGTTAGTGAGGCTTAGTGAGGACATGCTTTGAGCAGAATGAGATGATGCATGAAGTGTAAGAAAGTAGACTATTTGTGTTTTTGAAATTTTTAACCAGCATTGCAGCATATGTTCATAATTTTGTTGAATATTCATATTTTCATAGACTGGAATTTTTTTTTAAATAAACATGTAGCTTTCATTCAATATGACTGTTAGGGGGAAAAACCTAAAGTCATTTTTAAACCAGCATGTGGTGTGTGTTGGTAATTATTTTGAATTGCTGAATCCTGTTGTGTGTTGATCTTATAAGTAGTGATTACATTTTACAGGCCTGTTTGAGACACTTTTTCACCAAGTGAGATTGTGACTTTGATTTCTTTTGGCTTTTGCTTTTTGGTCATGTATCATTTGCAGAGGTCTTTGTCTTGTCTAGCTGTGTGTGCGCGCGTGCGTGTGTGCGCACGTGTGCAACTGTTCAAGCCCAGTTGTCTTTCTCAGTAAAGCTATCTGTGGAACCAGATCAACATTTTCTCCACTTTTTGTACCTATGCACATCCCACAGTGCCGGTACACACAGCCAAGCTCCATGTTGTGCTGAAACTATGAAAACAGCATTAAAATAATAAGAAGTTTGGGATTTTCAGGTTTTTAGCATTTAGTTTGTCTGACCCTGGTTGCACTTGTTTTTAATTTTTTTTCATCATTTAGACTCAAATGCATCAAGGCCGAAAATGAATGTTTTTCTAAGACACTTGTGAGATACTAGAGATTGTAGTAAAAGTTTTCCTGCATCACGGCAAAAAAAAAAAAAAAATCACCACAAACACAACACTATTTCTTGTTTCGTTTCCTTCTTTCCCTGTGTTTCTGCAGTCGAGCCTGCTCCCTCTTTTGTTCCCCCCCTCCCTCCTTTTCTCTCTGCTGGCTGTGTGAATGCTTTGGCATGGGTACAAGAAATCAAGCAAGCGAGAGCTGCTAGCACTGGCGCGCTCCACACACGAAGTCCCACAAATTAATTTTTTGCCTGGAAACAGTTAAAGCAACAGTCCCCAAATTTTACACCCTTTGAAAGAGACCCCAGGGTGACATACTGATTTTTTTTTGGATTTTTCCAGTCCCCCAAAAATGTTCATTTTAATTGTAGAAAGTGATGCCCCGGGAAAAAGGCTACAACCCCTGCTTTTTATGCCTACCAAGTTCCTCAGGCAGCCTCACTAGCTACAGCTAAGCAGAGGCTGCACACTGCATGGACTGCTGGTCTGGAAGGGAATAGGGAGAGAAAAAGGGTTTAGGGGCTGAAAATAGGTGGTGGGGGACAAAAGCTTTAGGCACTTATTTTACTCCTGGAACCCCCAGCCTGGACTGGGAGTCCCAATCTTAGACGAGTGGGTGTATTTTTGATCTCAAATTAAGACTTAGAATGCCAATTGATAAGTGTATGTGAGGATTTTTTTTCTTTTTTAAATCTTTTGCCACAAATTTGTTTTAATGGATTTTGGTCTTTTAGTAGATGTTTTCTTGTGTATTTTTAAAGAATTTACATATTTGCATGTTACAGCCCTTCCCTGGTGTCTTTTACCTAATTTTAAGAAAGATAGTTAGTACTATTTTAAAATCATTGTTTTGTTTTTTTTCAAAACTAAAACATGTTAAACTTATTTTAAAGTAATTAATTTGAAGTATTTTTTCCCCTCTAGGTGCAGAATTGACTTCAGAGGACGATTGGTGTTCAGTGAGTTCCTTTTGGGATTATCAGCCACCTTCACCTCTCCTCTGTTGCTCGAGAGGGTGAAGAAAAAGGGCCGAGGGTATGTTAGTTTCTTTTCTGTGTCTGCTTCAAAGCTTAACCAAAATGGCCCCTGGTTTGAATGGGTAAGAAAAAGTTAGGCCAGGGTGTGTGAGTGTAGGCTTGCTCTCTCTCTCTCTCTCTCTCTCTCGCGTTCTCTCTCTCTCACACACACACCGCACCTTTTTGCAATGTCTCCATTTCTCTCTCTCTCTCTCTCTCTCTCCTTCCTTCCTATTGCCTCCTGATCTCCTATTTCTTGTGCTTTTTGTTGTTTGCTCCTTCTCTCGGTGAACAGCTGGCAGGAGTAGACAAAAATGAATGCCTTCTTCAGCTGTGCTGACGTGATCGTTTGATTGAGACTGCAAATAGGCTATTTATTTATTTATTATTTTTTTTGTAAATCAGATGTAACTTTAGGTGTCAGTCTATAATCTTTTAGTTAATGCTCTAACAATGTGTAGTTAGTTAAAATTTCAAAAGCATTTTTGTTTTTAAATATTACTTTTCTATTTTACCCCTGAAACCAATAAAGCCCTAATATTTAAATAAAAATACAAAGAAGGTTTGGTTTCAGTAGATTTTGATATATTGACAGAATTTAAAATGTTTTTAAACACACTAAATTACCAGCAGTAGCAAGTGTAACTTCAGTCATAATTCATCTGATCCTTAGTCATGAGTTTAGAATAAATTAAAGGAAACATTTTATGGGAAAATTATGATTTTCCCCTTTAATTAAGCTATTGCAGAGTTTGGGTGTGGGTGTGTGTGTGTTAATTCTTTGTGGCAGGATCATCTTTTTATGCTAACGTTTTGTTTCAATTTTACAAAAGCACAGTCATTCTATATTATTTGTCATTTCAGTAATTAATTCTGATTATCCAGTCATTCAGAAACATGTATTATTCAGAAGATGAGTATCTGTTAGGTTTGTCTGATTCACTATCAAGGTCATACCTTTGGGATTTTCTTGTATAATTTACTTTTTCTTTGCTCTTCTTTTTGTACTTAGTCTTTACACCTCACCCTCTCGATAGCACTTTCAAAATGTGGAAAAAAAATCACTTGATATTTATTCATTTTCCACAATTCACTATGTCCTATTAAATATGTCTAAATTTCTTTCTTTTTTTCCAATATGGATTTAAATCTTAAACTTCCCCTCTGTGTAGTGTTTTTATATTTTGCATTATTTAACACTTGCTATTTCTTTAATGAAGTCCATTATTATGTATTTAAAAATGTCACCCTTGTGGTGATTGCATCAGATGTTAATTTCATAAAGTGTGAATAGTACTAGAGAAATAAATTAAGAAAATAAATTATGATTAAAATAAATGGTGGGCAAAATGACACATGATGCTTGAAAATGTTTCTTCAATGCAAAATGTATATCATTATCACATATTTAGGTTTGCTAATTGCCAGCAAATGAGAAGTGTTTTGTTTAAAAATGGTAAACTGAGTTAAGTCATAAGTATCAAAACTGAGCTTGATACTTATTTAAGATCTAAAAAATGTAATCGCTCAGAAAAGTGCATTGTGGAATATCACGATTTCAATATGGTCATATTGCCCAGCTGCAATTAAAATTGCATTTTTTTTTTTTAGGTATTTGCTCTTTTATTCTTGTTTTCTTTGATTAGATACTGTTTTGTAGTCAATTAAAATGTTAGACATTTGTTTTCTTGTTCTGCCCCTCAAATCCACCATTTTGTTTTGTTTTTCATTTTCATCATCCACTTTGACTATGCACTTTTTAAGACACTTGTTCAGTTTAAACCTCTGTTATTAGTGTGGCATGAAAATATTTAGCCTTTTATATGATGGTATTTTATATGATCTAGTGTAACACTATTGGAGTTGTCCATTTCATATTAAATGCTTATTTTAATAAGCATAAAGCAGATATGTTTAAGAGCTCCACCTCTGTTTCACAATGGAGCTTGATTTGTAATGGTTCAGATAAAGAAACAAAAATAAGCAGGGATGCTGATTAATATAGGCTGTCCTTTCTGGAAATAAGGTCCACTTTTTTCTGGATGCTTTTAAGGAGTGTCAGCATCTCCCTCGATCTTCATGAGCAAGCCAGAGAGCTCTGTAGCAGCACATCATGGTTTGTAGGTTCCCAGATTGATCTCCAGATCATTGTGTGCTGTTACTGGGAACACTGGTGATTCTGCAGCTAACAACATTTACATATTCTTCACCGCCTGCACGGATTCATCACTGTGTAACTTTTCTTAATATTGGCCACATCAGTGGCTTGATATTCTAAGTACTGCAGGGCATTATAGAGATCAGACTGTTATCACATCAAACCAAAGTTGCGCTGGTGTTGTGACCAGAGCAAATTGTATTTTGCTAAAAAAAAAAAAAACACAGGATGATTTAATGATTATGTAACTCAACACGCAGATCACCTTGAATCTTTCTCTAAAGGAAATGCAGTATTCTAGAAAATCTGTGATGGATGATAGTTATTCCAGTGTGTGTTTCCTTGTACCGGTTTTTTTTTTTAATTAATTTTTTAAAATTGAGTGGTACAAGTAACAAATTCTTTGTGCATCTCTCTGTTCCTTCTCCAGACCACACACTCATGACAACAGCTTTGTTTCTGTGTGCCTGACATTAGCAGCACATCAATATTGGCAGCTGCCCTCTCCCTGGGTTGCCAGTATGTTTTGTGCTGCTCCCGTCAGACACACACACTCTTCATCTCTCTAGAATGCAGATCAACAGAACAAATGTATGTCTTTGAAGGCATTTTCACGTACGTGTGTGTAAAAATAAATATATATAATATATATACAATCATGTAGATACTAGCAATTAATAATTAGACATGATTACTTGTCTACATTTGCACTTGTAATAAATCATTGTTTTAATTTTATTCTCTCTCTCCACTCATACACACTGTGAATTCTATGGGAAAAATGGATTTTAATGGAAAATTAAGAGATTTTGAAATGTCCATTTCTTTGTATGTGTAGCCATTTCAGAATAAGCGTGTTTATATGGAACCAGCATGTTTCTGTATAACTGATATTTTAAACCCAGAGAGTGTTTAGAGAACTTTGTTGTCGGTCATTCAATGTCTGTCACACAGCTGCATTTAGCAAGGACTGTAGTTGCTGGTTTATTTTATTGTGTTATCAGTGGCACTCATAGCTGGAATAATTAGAATTCTGGGCTAGGATAAATTGAGTTTGTGTATATATGACACAGATTTGTCTGAAGCCACAGTTTTGTACTGCACGTTATCTTGATCTGCACTGATTCATACTTTCTGGTTCCCAAAACTGAGAATTCTATTTTTTTTTTTTTTCAATAAAGACTATTTCTTGGATATAAAGGTCGTTAGAAGAGAATTAAAGTCCTTTGTAAATACTCTTGCATTTGGGCTTACCAAAATCAAATATAATTTAGAACTCACTGTAATTCAAGCCACAAAAATACATAGGAAGTTTAAAGTTCCCCACGGGCTTCTCTAGAGAAGGTGGAGAGCCCCCCCTTCCTTTAAATGACTTGATGCAAATTACTTGCATATTGCCAAGTTTAAAACAATGTTTTACACCAGACCATTGTTTAAAACTACTGTCACAGAATATCTGTTCAGGGATAAATAGGCTTGACATGATGTTAAATTGCTCATGTATAATTTATCAGAAACTAAAT
>JAOBAM010000001.1:33021967-33032891 GCA_025212355.1 Notarius kessleri | reverse complement strand
CTGGGATAGGCTCCAGCTTGCCTGCGACCCTGTAGAACAGGATAAAGCGGCTAGAGATAATGAGATGAGAAAAAAAAATAAACCCACATATAAGGCGTCATACCAGTAAAGAAACAATTTTCCCCCCATTGGTCAGTTTAATGGATTCACTGTCAGTTTATCTGTAGTATTCTGTATACACTTCTTAAGGAGGTCACCTAAATCAATTGCTATGTTAGCTTATGCTAATACAGAGTCATCTCTGTGACAGGGTCAGACTCGACGGAGCTCCAGTATTGAAAGTCCTGAGCGGACCTGGCAACTGCAATCAGATGCCCAGGACCTAAAATGGAGCTGAGAAGTTGTGTTGTGAACTTTGTTCACATGCTGAAACACGTTTGTTTTACACTTTAGTTATGGGACTGTATGCAAGTGGTACAAACTGGACACGATGTAGTTATGTGGCATTCAAAATGCACAGAAATCCACTGTACAAGTACTACATTCGCCAAATTATTACTGACAGACAGCATTTTTCTAAGGTGGCTTGTCCACCAAGAAATATCTGTTCAAGTTTCAATTCTGTGAAACAGACAAGATTCAGTAGCCTGCTGTGATGAACACAGCAATCCTGTCAGCTAAATAAACATACGAGATACAGAAAATAAACAAGAGGTGCACTGTGGGAATTCTGCCTATTAGAGTCAACAGGATGTAGAGCAGACTGCGATGGTAACTGGCTCCATGCACCGCCTTTAAGAACAGAGATGCAGCAATCATGGTGTCTGTAATTCGTGTCCTAATCTTCCTCTCTTTTTCCTCTCACTCTCGTTCTCATCTCCTCCCTCATCAAGCAACATTTACTATTTTGCTCTTCTGTTTCATGATTTTTTTTTTTCTTATCTTTCTTTTTCCTTTTAAAAACCAAACGTTTACTGTGTCATGAGCACACCACACACTTTCCTGCTTTCTCACTTACATATTCCTGAGTGAAGTCGATAAGATTTTGCAGGTCAATATCATCTCTGTAGGCTCTGATGTTGTTATTTATGAAGAAGTTGAGCTGGTCTTTGATCCAGTCCTTAAAGACAAAGGCAAGAACCCCAGCTGTCAGTTCCAGGAAGAATATAATCCCCAGGAACACCGCAAACTAGAGTGGGCCAAGAAGCAAGAACACATGAGATATACTAAAGTTCAAGACGTACTGTTTAAAATACTTTTGTGACACTAAAATAACAGATGAAAAATTGCTACATGATAAAGAAGATTGCTGCATAATTGGAATATTTACAGAATTATTGGCACCCTTTGTAAAAAAAAAAAAAAAGCTCACAAACACAAACTTGCTATAGCTGTAAGAGTCATACGGTCATATTTCAATAGAAGTCAAGTTTATTTGTAAAGCGCTTTTAACAACGGACATTGCCGCAAAGCAGCTTTACAGAAAATTAAAGCCTTTAAACAGG
The DNA here is from genome assembly GCA_025212355.1 of Notarius kessleri. Classification (NCBI taxonomy): domain Eukaryota; kingdom Metazoa; phylum Chordata; class Actinopteri; order Siluriformes; family Ariidae; genus Notarius; species Notarius kessleri. Next base: position 33,031,446 of record JAOBAM010000001.1, on the reverse strand, counting down.
AGCTAATTTTATCCCTAATTTATCCCCGATGAGCAAACCCGTGGCAATTGTGTCAAGAAAAAACTCCCTCAGATGTTTCCTCGAGAGGAACCAGATTCAAAATGGAACCCATCATATAAGAATGCTGTATGAAGTTATTTTAATAATTGCATCATCTTACAAAGTTAAAAACACTTTAATGGAGGGATCTTGTACACTCTTTCATACAGAACATTTCAAATATCTTTATATAATCTTTGGTGTGTGCACATGAACTGTGGCCTGAATCAGTGTTCAGATCTGGAGACTGAGATGTCTGTTGCAAAACAATGATGTTGATTCTCCACAACCATTGCTCTGCTGATTCGGGTGCATGTTTGGAGTTGCTATCTGACTGACAGTACAGTACTATGTATGGCCAAGTCTGAATATTCTGGCAGATGCAGCTCGATGTTGGGCTGAAATATCATCCGATTCATGATGCCATCAATCTTCCCAAAAGCCCCATAAAAAGCATAATGCATCAAAGATCCACTGCCAAGTTTTAAAGTCAGGATCAGCTGCTTCTCCCTGTGCACAGTTACTATTTTAAGCAAATTATAACAATGGTGTGCACAACCAAATATTTTGGTCTCATCTGCACACAACACATGTTTCAGAAGTATTTCCAACTTGGAGGTGATGCTTACTTATTTTGTATTCAGCACTAGTAAGCCTATTGTGGGCTAACTAGGGGCAGTGGTGGCTCAACGGTGAAGGCTCTGGATTACTGATCTGAAGATCATGGGTTTAAGTGGTCACTATTGGGCCCTTTAACCCTCTCTGCTCCAGGAACACTGTCTCATGTACCCCCTTGTTGTACGATGCTCTGGATAAGAGTGAGGACCCCTTCTAACAACAGACTTGGGGGGGAAAGACATGGCCTAATGGTTAGAGAAGCAGCTTTGGGACCAAAAGGCCACTGGTTTGATTTCCTGGACCAGCGGGAACAGCTGAAGTGTCCTTGAAGGCACTTAACCCCCAGGCTACTCTGGGTATGTTGTACATCGCTCTAAGAGTGTCTGCTAAATACCATTAATGTAATGTATTATGGTGGAAGACAGATTTTATATCAGAAAAAGAACATAGTTAAAGACAACAACAGAGGTTCCGGAGACTGAGGGCAATACAATAATAACTTTAGGGGTGCCAGTAATTCTGGAGTTTACCCTGTTTGAATAAAGTTTTTTTTGTGTCACACTGATTTTAAAAAGGATACTATGGACAACATAGACTTACAAACTTGAGGAGGAGGGTGTTCTCTCTTAGAGCTCCGATGCAACCAGCAAAACCCAAGATAAACATTACACCACCCACCACCAGAAACAGCCAGACGGGGTCGAACCCACCCAGATCAGTGATGGAGGAGATGTTTGACAGCACGCCCTGAGAGACAGACAGAGTTCAGCTATGTTCGGATGTAGTATTAAGATCAGGATCAGATCAGAAGTGCACAGCTGAGGAGGTTCACATCTGGTATGTCCATGGTGTCCTGTATGTGTCCTCAGTTTCACATTTCTTGGCAAAAGTTTTAGCAGAAAGTGCCAAAACACTATCAGTTCAAAACAAGGACAGGATATATAGATATGTAGCTGTTGTGCAAAATTTCCTAATTAAACTGTTGTGCAATTTTACTAACCATCTGGTCAATAAAAGCTACTCATACAATCAATGGAAGGTTGCACTGCATTTTGTGGAACTTTTGCTCTATTAATCACGCTTCATGTGCTTTCAACACCACCACCACCACTGAGGAATAGCCCTTAACCAAAAAACAGGAAAGCAATAGGAGAAAGTAAAACTTGCAGACACACATTAATTATTGTGTAGGGGAATGCATGGGTGTAGGCCTGTGCTTTCAGAGTTCAGGGAATTAAAAAAATGTGACTTGACAGCTTTATATATTTTTTTAAACAGTAACATCTGGCAGCATATACTGCTGACCTATAAAACACAACCCTTCCAATCTCTACATATTTTCAAGTCCAACATCAAGACCACACTGCAACTTGTGTTGAAATATTAAAAAAAAAAAAAAGTGTTATACAGCATTTCTTGATGGAGCAGTATTGAAACGTGCCAAACATCCCTGCACCTGAGCCTAGTGCTCTTCACTTGAGATAGATGTTAATACCAAGTGTGAACAGAGGAAAGAGAATGGGAGTTCAACTGACCTGTAACAGATGAATATGTATGCGAGATCCCCAGTGTACAGCATAGAGAACAACATTTTGGCTTTAATAAATGTAATAAAATAGAAAAAAAATGTTCTGTATATTATTCTTCATGAATTTAAAAAAAAAAAAAAAAACTTTAGTGTGCTATTGATTGGGCTTTGATTCTGTCTCTGGTGGTTTCAAAAACACAAACATCTCTGCTGAGAGCAAGCCAATCCAAACTAACCAACCAAAATATCTGCTTCTTGTACATGAACACTGTTAATTACATTTCAAGGTGGTGTCCTCCGTGCCTTCAGTGCCTGCCGTGCTTATCTTTACAGTTACATTCTCCCCAGGCTACACTGTGTACTAATCTGTAAACATGCGAGGCAATGCATTTGAAACAGATAGAATACAGACAAGATAACGGAGGACAATCAAATTACCCAAATAATATATTGCTAGAAATACTTTAGATGCTCCCCTCCTTGAATCGCCACCTTAACATGGTGGAGGGGTTTGAGTGCCTCAGGGATTCTAGGAGCTATGTTATTGGGGCAATTGCCCCTGGTAGGATCTCCCAAGGCAAACAGGTCCTAGATGAGAAATCAGACGAAGAGTGGTTCAAAAAGGACCCTTATGAAGAAGAAACAACAACAACAACAACAAGTATCCGAATACCCTTGCCTGGACCAGGGCCCCACCCTGGAGCCAGGCCTGGGGGAAGGCTTGTCGGCGAACGCCTGGTAGCCAGGCCTATATCCGTGGGGCCTGGCCGGGCCCAGCCCAAATGAGCAACACGGAACCACTCTCCTATGGACCCACCACCCGCAAGAGGTGCCGTAAGGGTCCGGTGCACTGTGGATCAGGTGGCAGCCAAAGGCGGAGGCCCTGGTGTAGTGATCCCCAGCTGACAAAACTGGCTTTTGGGACACGGAATGTGACCTCTCTGGTGGGAAAGGAGCCTGAGCTTGTGCGTGAGGTTGAGCGGTACAGACTAGATATAGTTGGGCTCACCTCAATGCATAACTTGGGCTCTGGAACCAATTTCCTGGAGAGGGGTTGGACTCTCTTCTATGCTGGAGTTGCCAAGGGTGAGTGGCGCCGGGCAGGGATGGGGCTATTGGTCGCCCCCCAGTTCGGTGGGTTAACATCTGAGTTCTCCCCAGTGAATGAGAGGGTCGTTTCCCTGCGCCTTCAGGTCGGGGAATGGTCTCTGACTGTCATTTGTGGTTATGCACCAAATAGTAGTTCAAAGTACCCAGTCTTCTTGGAGTCCTTGAGTGGGGTGCTAAACAGTGCACCATGAGGGGACTCCATTGTTTTACTGGGGGACTTCAATGCTCACATGGGCAATGACTGAGAGACCTGGAGGGGTGTGATTGGGAGGAACAGCCTGCCTGATCTGAACCCAAGTGGTGTTCAGTTGTTGGACTTCTGTACCATGCACAGGTTGGCCATAACGAACACCATGTTCAAGCGTAAGGGTGTCCATAAGTGCACGTGCCATGAGGACACCCTAGGCCGTAGATCAATGATTGACTTTGCAGTTGTTTCACCTGATCTATGACTGTATGTCTTGGACATTCGGGTGAAAAGAGGAGCAGAGCTGTCAACTGATCACTACCTGGTGGCGAGCTGTATCAGATGGCAGGGGAGGAGGCCAGACAGACCTGGTAGGCCCATATGTGTAGTAAGGGTATGCTGGGAACATCTGGCAGAGGCTCCTGTCCATCAGATCTTCAACTGCCACATCCAGCAGAGCTTCAACTGCATACCAGGGGAGGATGGGGACATTGAATCCAATTGGACCATGTTCTGCACCTCCATTGCTGAGGCGGCCATGCAGAGCTGTGGCTGCAAGGTTGTTGGTGCCTGTCGTAGCAGTAATCCCTGAACCTGGTGATGGATTACCTGTGGTGAGGGGAGCTGTCAAGCTGAAGGAATCCTATCAGGCTTGGTTAGCCTGTGGGTCTCCAGAGGCAGCTGACAGATACCAATGGGCCAAGTGGAACGCAGCTCTGGCTGTCACTGAAGCAAAAACTTGAGTGTGGGAGGAGTTCGGTGAGGCCATGGAAAGTGACTTTCGGTTGGCCTCGAAGAGATTCTGGTAAACCATCCAGCAGCTCAGGAAGGGGAAGCAGTGCTCTGTCCCTCCTGTCTACAGCGAGGATGGAGTGCTGTTGACCTCAACTGGGGACATCGTCCGATGGTGGAAGGAATACTTTGAGGATCTCCTCAATCCCACCTTCATGTTATCTGAGGAGGACGCAGAGTCTGAGGATGCTTGGGAGGACTTGCCCATCACAGGGGCTGAGGTTGCCGAGGTGGTTAAAAAGCTCCTTGGTGGCCGATCTCCCGGAGTGGATGAGATTTGTCCTGAGTTCCTGAAGGCACTGAATGTTGTTGGGCTGTCTTGGCTGACACACTTCTTCAACATTGCATGGAGGTCGGGGACAGTGCCCAGAGTGTGTTCCAACTATAGGGGGATAACACTTCTCAGCCTCCCTGGGAAAACCTATGCTGGGGTGCTGGAGAGGAGAGTCTGGTCAATAGTCAAACCTCAGATTCAGGAGGAACAATATGGTTTTCGTCCTGGTTGTGGAACACTGGACCAGCTCTTTACCCTTGCAAGGGTACTGGAGGGTGCATGGGAGTTTGCCCAATTGGTCTACATGTGTTTTGTGGACCTGGAGAAGGCTTACGACCATGTCCCTCATGGTGCCCTGTGGGGGGTGCTTCTGGAGTATGAGGTTCAGGACCCACTACTGCAGGCCATTTGGTCCCTGTATGACCGGAGCAGGAGTTTGGTTCGCATTGCCGGCAGTAAGTCAGACTCATTCCCAGTGCATGTTGGACTCCGCCAGGGCTGTCCTTTGTCACTGGTTCTGTTCACAACTTTTATGGACAGAATTTCTAGGTGCAGCCAAGTGGCAGAGGGTGTCTGGTTTGGTGGCATCAGGATCACATCTCTGCTTTTTGCAGATGTGGTCCTGTTGGTTTCATCAGTCTGTGACTTACAGCATGCACTGGGATGGTTTGCAGCCGAATGCGAAGCAGCTGGGATGAGGATCAGCACCTCCAAGTCCGTGGCCATGGCGCTCAGCTGGAAACGGGTGAAGTGCCTACTCCAGGTCAGGGGGGAGTTGCTACCTAAAGTGAAGGGGTTTAAGTATCTCAGGGTTTTGTTCACGAGTGAGGGTAAGGGGGAGCAGGAGTTGGACAGACGGATCGGGGCAGCGTCAGCAGTGACGCGGACACTAAACCGGTCTGTTGTGGTAAAGAGAGAGGTGAGCCAAAAGGCAAAGCTTTCAATTTACTGGTCCATCTATGTTCCCACTCTCACCTACTGTATGGTCACGAGCTATGGGTAGTGACCGAAAGAATGAGATCGCGGATACAAGCGGTAGAAATGAGTTTTCTCTGTAGGGTGACTGGGTTCTCCCTTAGAGACAGGGTGAGAAGCTTGGTCATGCGGGAGAGACTCGGAGTAGAACCGCTGCTCCTCCACATCGAAAGGAGTCAGTTGAGGTGGCTCGGGCACCTTGTTAGGATGCCCCCTAGACGACTCCCAAGGGAGGTTTTCTGGGCATGCCCCACCAGGAGGAGACCCCGGGGCAGACCCAGGACACGCTGGAGAGATTACATCTCCAGGCTGGCCTGGAAACGCCTCGGTATTCCCCCGGAAGAGCTGGTGGAGGTGGCCGGGAAGAGGGATGTCTGGGCTGCTCTGCTTAAGCTGCTACCCCCACAACCCGGACAAGCGGTAGAAAATAGATGGATGGATGGATGGATGGAGGGAGTACCTCAAAGTAGTAGAGTCTAACTGCTGTTTTTAACGACTACGCTGAAATACACAATGGTTTTGGGAGCCCTAAAGAAAGGCTGCGGTGTAACATCCTTTGTTATTCGACTGTTGCTATCAAAAACAGTGGAAAGCAAGAAAAACGTATATTTCATACAGGATCTGACTGTAGCCAGAAGAAATCTTAATTTTGAGTGCAATTCAGCCACACTTGTCTGGCGGTAAGGGGGTACAGTATTCAAGAATCCGGTGGCAGTTAAACAGTCTTTGATGAAAAAGTAATTTCCTTTCTACATTTCTAAGTTTTCTGAATCGAGTCCATTGAGGACACTGACGTATCTCACGATGGTAGCAAGATTACAATTTACATGGTATGGTAACATGGTTTAATGGCATCATTGTACTCATCAAACATTTCAAAACACTAATTCAGTGTTGTGTAAAAAGTACAAATTGAAGTGCATTAGGAAATCAAGAATTTTTTTTTTTTTTAAATTGTGTACACACCATTGTCCATATACCGCAACAAAAACACCCACATCCCCTAATGTTCTTTCTTAGAAGGATATTTTGAGAACTTTTCCATAAAACCTCGGACATTATGAGCTTGTAAACAAAGTGGCTGTGAGGAAAGGCAGCATGCTGAAAAACAAGCAAAAAAAAAAAAAAAAAGCACAGCAGTTCACAGCGCTGCTCAGCCAAAAACAGTGCTGTTTCAATTAGTTCAGGTTAGCAATGCCAAAGCAAAAGGTTACATAGCCAAAGGGTTTTTGGTGCAGTCTGCCTCCTCTGTGCCGAGAAACAGAACTATAGTACGAGTGGAGAGGGAGGGAGTTGCAAACATTTTCGGGGAATTGTAGCCACACACAAAAAAGATGGAGTAAGGAACATGTCTGTTTAAAAAATAAAAAATAAAACGGACAAACAGTAAGACCAAAAAAAAATTTTTTTTATAAATATCTGTGAAGTAATTATTAGAACGCACTCAGACTAACTGTATGACCTTGACACTGTAACCATTTGTGAGACACTGTGTGCGTAAGAATTATGTTCATGATAACATCAATAATTTTTAGCATCCAACAAATTAGCGTGTGTATGTGTGGGCACATGCAATACCTGGAGGATGCAAACTGACTGTCCCGCCCTCGTTGTCCGACGATGCCGTTGACGATGATGACGAAGAGTGTGCAGTGGCATCGCTGTCACTAGTGCTGCTGTCCTCCAGTGGACGGGACTTACGCTTGGCAACCGCCTCCCGTTTCTGCCGGAGCAGACGCATTCGCTCCTTCTGTCGCTGGCTGCGCTTGCCCCGCTCTCGGGTCCGCCCGCCGTTCGCCTGCCTCTCTTGACAGCGGTTTTTCTTGGCAGCCATGGCAAGGCCAGCAGATGCATCACTCTCAGACCGTGAGCGGCGTGACGACTTCCTGGGGGCGGGGTCAGAGTGAGAAGAGGGGGCAGGCTTAGAGTCAGCCAATTCCACATCCTCTTCATCGGCTGAGGAAAGAGTGTCCGAATCGCCGAGATGACCAGAAGACGAGGGTGATCGCAGGTAGGCTGAGGAGTCGCTGTCCTCTTGTGGGCAGATCTGAATGACCGAGGTGGCAGAGCCTTTCTCTAGTGGCGGAGGCTCGGGGGAAGAGTCTCGGCGCAGTTCCTTCAGCAGGCAGGGCATGGACAGTAATCCAGGGGGCAGCGGCCTGGAAGGGCTCTGCATGCTGATTGTCTCCTCACATGTAGGAGAGCTGGAGGACAGGGCTTCAGGTTTCAGGGACAAGTCCTCATTATCTGCTGTGGCCCCGCATTCTGTGGGGTATTCTGGGAGTTCAGTGGCCTTCTGGCCTTCAGCCATCTTTAGAGGACGAGGCCAGATAGGCAGGGTCTCCAAAGCAGCAGCTCCTTGGCAATTTGCGTGTTGCAGACCTGGAAATCAATACAATACAATAAGATTAGTGATATGACGATCGACCGAAATCAGTCACTTGTCTGCCTAAATTCACGATCTCCAAATTTCACTACATAACATGGCCTGAGGTGAAACATGTCGTGTCAAGTCATGCGTCTGGTAGTTTTTCCCCAGCCGATACTTCTTGCAAAGTTTTAAAAACCAGTGTCTTGGGGCAGAAGCAAAGAAAAAGAATTTTAATGCCACTAACATGATGCAACAATTAAGAGGAGTACAATCATGCAACTGAGCACAGTTAGTATCAAAAGCTTTAAGGAATTCGTAGAGCTGGAGATCACAACCCCAACAACGAGCCACCAATATTTACATCAGCGGTCCAAAAACTAAAGGAACTGCGACATTAAGTGCGACAGATAATCAGCCATCTGAAGCTACATCATGTGCTTTCCCAGTAGCTGTAAGATGCTGCACTTCTTGAGCTCCATCAAACAATTTACAGCCATACAGACCACCTGTTTTGGGGGGGGGGGGGGTTACCTCACTGAGCTGTACAAATGATATTTGTAAAAATATATGAATTCAGCGCTTACTGTTAAGCAGATAAACCCACCAAGCTGTTAAACTTAACACAGATGTTGGACTTATGCCAGAACATAATTTAATTCAGACCCATCATGTTTAATCCCAAACATACAAGATGGGAGTACCCCAACAATTGTTTAAGTTGCTTGTTATAATTATCCAAAAGCCGAAAACAGGATTGAAACTTGGTCACACAGTCGCCAGTGGCAATTAAAAACTGACCAGGGCGACGAAAAGTTGGTTTGATAGACTACGATTTGAGAAGTATGAAAAAAAAAAAAAAGTGCTTTCCTTGGAGTACCTTTCTTTGCTTTCCTTTCCTCAACTCCAAGTTCATGACGTCTAGCAAAATTTTAGTTCTAAAGTGCAAAATCCAAAACCGTTCGCGAGTTTTCAAATCGCTCCACGATATCCACAACTTTCCCATGATTCATTGCTGCGTCATAGCAGAAGCTGGGATCTTTCTTCCGCTCTACTGTGTTGACGGTCGTAGCTAACGCTAACTGCTAAGTAGGTAAGATCAAAGATGACAAAGATGGTTACACGGGTCTGATTTTCTGACGTGCTCCGTCCGTCTGTCCTCAGGGAATGGACAGACGACATGAAGTTGTGGCCCGACGTCAGCTACGTTGACATCGTCGAATTTATTCTTAGCGAGGACGTTGATGGTGAGGAGCGAAGGAACTACAAAAGCACAGAGGTGTACAATTATCTACACGGTAATAAAATTGGCAAAATTGTGTGTAAACGTGAGCGCGAGTTTGTATGCTTAAAGGCTGGAGGTTGAGCCTAGCCCACGCAAAAAAAGGGAAATCCTGCAGTCATGCAGCAATCATCATCTGGTAGGTAGGTTCTGTCAGAGTAGAGTGATTCTATTATACGAATAATGTCGTGTTTATATATTTTAAGCCGCTTTGGGCAAAAGCGTCTGCCAAATACAGGGATGAGAATGGCATTTCCCAAAAAACTCTGAAATGTCTTCCGAAGGACCTTCTTGCTGTGAGGCAAC
>JAOBAM010000001.1:32058763-32072576 GCA_025212355.1 Notarius kessleri | reverse complement strand
TTTAAATCTTGTCTTGCCATGAATTATTATGTGTAGTCATAAGCTCCTGCTTAACCCTAAACCCTTTTATCAATCTTCTCAATATTTGTCAGTCACAAACTTTAGAACCATGACACACCCCCCTACAACACAGATGTCGCCCCCGACATCTCATCCAACAGGTAAGTAATGTAGTCAAGTAGTATTTAGAGCATTTACCCCTATGTCATCAGATCAATCAATCATTCAACAGTGTATATAATCACTTGGCTTACTCGCAACCCAGGCGTGTGTGGCACATGTGTGTCAATATGTTGCTTGTCCATCAGTCCATTCATGAATATAGAATATGTATGTACATATATGCTAACAATCACTTTGTGAAACAGTCCATCTATGAATGTATGATATGTATGTACTCGCATCAATATTCAGTTCCCAACAGTCCATCCTCGAATGTGTGTGTGTATGAAGTGTGCGAGTCCATCAACACTCAGTTCGTGAAAGAGTCCATCAATGAGTGTATGATGTGTGTATGTGTAAGTGCATGTTCTTCATTCAGTAGCCCTGTGCAACAGCAGGCTGATAATCCCAGTGCTGTACTGGAGCAGTCCACGTACTTGCTGCTTGCATGGCTCCATAGGACGCTGGGGGATAGTAGTGCGTCACGTGCTCTGGAAATCCAATGCCACAGCATCTGGGATGACCCAGCTGGTCATATGTGAAGACTCTTGGGGGTCGTCTCTCTCTCACTGGTCGCTGGTACTGTGACTCATTCCCACTGTGATCTTCACTTTGAGCAGGTGATCGTGTTGCTGGTATTCTTTCTTCCAGTGCAATCTCCTCTTGAAGTGACATATCCTCTCCTGACACTGGATCTCTTGCGTCCTGCTCCAGCTGGTGCATGTCCTGATGCTCAGGCTCAACATCCTGCACGAACTGTGTGACACCTTCATCATTATCCTCCCTGTCGGTGTGGACTTGGGGCTGTGACACAGGCTGATGTCTGAGTGGATAGTACACATAGTCATCATCATCATCACTATCATCATTTGTCTCTTGGTCTGTTTGTTCTTTGTCTTGACGAGTCTGAGCTGTGATTTGCCTTTGTCTAGCTGGTTTCAGCTGAATTTCTAGGGGTAAATGGTCACATGGCAACAGGAGGTTACGGTGCAGAATCCTACGTCCTCTCGCTTTGCCTTGCTCAGGTATCACTTCATATATGGGCATGTCTTTTCCCACCTGCCGGATTACTTTGTGGATGCAATCTTCCCAGTGATTTCTGAGCTTTCCTGTCCCCCCTCTGGGTGTCATATTCCGAATAAGAACACGATCGCCCTCATGCAACACAGAGCTCCTGACTTTGTGATCATGATTCTTCTTGCTCCTCTCAGCATATTTTTTTGCATTTGCTGTTGTGATCTCATAAGCCTCTTGCATCTGTTGTTTCCACTTTTTCACGTACTCTTTATGATCAGCAGTCCCAGTCTCAGGGGTCAAACCGAATAACAAGTCAACAGGTAGTCTTGGTGATCTGCCAAACAGGAGATAGAAGGGTGAAAAACCTGTGACTTCACTCCTGGTGCTGTTATATGCATAGACGAGCTTGGGCAATGACTCTCTCCAATTTGACTTTTGTTTCTCCGTGAGCGTCCTCAGCATTTGTAGCAGTGTTCTGTTTAGCCGTTCCACTTGCCCATTGCCTTGGGGGTGATAAGGCGTGGTTCGAGAGCCCATCACGCCACAGTTTTTCTTCAGCTGTGCAAACAACTGGTTCTCAAATTCACCTCCCTGGTCATGGTGAATTCTCAGAGGAAATCCAAACTTCAGTGCATAATCATTAAATATTTTATCAGCAACAGTCTTGGCAGATTTTGATGTTGTGGGATAAGCTTGTGCAAAGCGCGTGTAATGATCTACTATTAATAATATGTATTCATATCCACCTCGACACTTATCCAGATGCAGGAAGTCAATGGATACAAGCTCGAATGGCTGAGTGGTGACAATCGGCACGAGTGGGGCTCTGGCTTCCCTACAGGGCTTTTTCTGTTTCAGACATGTACAGCTTTGTGTGACATAGTGCTCTATTTCTCGCTGCATGTGTGGCCAGCAGAAGCGATCCCGGATGAGCGATGTTGTGCGCTCCACGCCTTGATGTCCCATCTCATTGTGGAGCTGTTTCAAAATTGTTGATTTGTACCTTTCAGGCAGAACAAGTTGGGTTCTGGTTGCAGTCTTTCGCTGAAGTATTCCATCCTCATCAAAGGTAAGTTTGTTCCAGTCACGAAGCAAACACTTAGTCTGTACACTGAATGACTTTAACTGCTGTCTTGTCGGTTTTTCATTTGATTGTTTACAGGTGATGACTGGGCCAATGGTCGGATCATCTCTCTGAGCGCGACGGATATCTGTTTTTGAAAAGGGTATAGGTGTGTCTTCACCTATTTCTGCACACTCAAAAGACATCATGCACCATGCTGTGTGTGGAACATCACTTTCAATAGCTTGTACTGTGGCTTGCACTGAAGGGGAGGACATTTCCTCTGTGCATTCCTCCATCATCGTCTCTATGTCACAGGGCATTCTTGAAAGACCATCAGCATCACAATTTTCTTTGCCTGGACGATATTTGATAATTAAGTCAAAGTCTGCTAATTCTGCAACCCACCTATGCCCTGTTGCATTGAGTTTGGCTGTTGACAACACATAGGTAAGTGGGTTGTTGTCTGTATATACAGTGCAGGAGGAGCCAATTAAATAGTCTCTGAATTACTCAGTAACAGCCCACTTCAAATCTAAAAATTCAAGTTTCCCTGAATGAAGATGATAGTTCTTTTCTGCTTTGGTCAAATTGTGTGATGCATAGGCTATTACATGTAGCTTACCCTCCTGTTCTTGATATAATACAACACCTAAACCTTGGCATAAAGCGTCTGTGTGCAAGATGAATTATTTGTTGAAGTTTGGGAATCCAAGAATCGGTAGCTCAACCAGACAGTCAATCAGTCTCTCCAGTATCAGTTGATGTTCATCAGTCCATGTGATCAGTTTGTGTGAAAGTGCCCCTTTGAACTTTCACTTTTTTTTGTCCTTGTGTTGCTGTCCTTGTGTTTGTCTGCTCTGGGGTCTGATTCTGTCAGAGCATGAAGTGGGCCAGCGATGCGGGAGAAGTCTCGGATATACTGATGGTAGTAACTCAGAAGTCCCATGACTGCTCTCAGTTCTCCCACAGTCTGTGGCCTCTTCTCCTTCAAAGCTCTCACTGCTACGGTATCAGCAGGGTCCATTTTGCTGCCCTCTGCAGACACGATGAGCCCCAAATAACGAACCTCACATCTGAACACTTCACACTTCCTAGGTTTCAACTTTACACCATGCTGATGTCGCCGCTGTAGCACTGTCCTCACATGTTCAATGTGACTCTCAAAGGTTATGCTAAAGACCAAGGTGTCATCAAAATAAGGGATACAGATGTCATCCCTCAGCCTTTCCAAACAATCCTCCATACATCGCTGGAAGGCAGCTGGAGCGTTCATAAGACCGAAGGGAATCCTGATCCACTCAGAGACCCCATGGTGTCACAAAAGCGGTCAGAGGTCTGCTCTCCCTTGCCATAAATCCCCAATGATAAGCCTTCCCTTGGTCTAAGAGAGAGAACCATGAATTGCCTCCTAGGCCATCCATTATATCTTACATCCTGGGTATAGGCTGACTGTCAGGGAGCATCTTCCTGTTCACCTCACGGTAGTCAATGCACAGTTGAAGATTGCCATCCTTTTTTTGGACACACATGACTGGTGAAGCATAAGGGGAGTTAGATTTCACTACCCAACCCTGAGCGATGAAGTCATTCAGGTAGTCCTTCATTTCCTGGTATAGTGGCTTAGGTACAGAGAGATATGTTTTTGCTACAGGCTCAGTGTCTTTCAGAGATATGCCTAGTTGTAATTTTTCTATGCAGCCAATATCATCATCTGTTCTTGAAAAGGAGACAGACTCCTCTCTTAACATCTGGCGAACTATCTCCTGCTCGGACATGCTGAGATGACTCAGATTTACAGGTAGGTCCCAAACATTACCATTAGTTTGATCCTCTTCAGCAGTGATGTGATTTGTTGTGACTGACGGTGGTGGGTGGGATCTCTCTAGCATAGAGGCGGGATAGACTGCCTGGACATGCTGGACAGTCCCAATAACAGTTCTCCCTGCTAACACTATGTCGTGATCTGTTGGGTTCTGCACACTTATAGTAATAGAGGAGTTTTTTTGTGCCTCCGGTTACCACTACAAGCATGTTGCACAGTTCAAGTCCCTCTGTCCAGCGAGGATTCACATCAGGCTCAAAGATTGCATCTTCCTATGGGGAGTCCATGTGGACGTGACACTCAACTTGGACTGACCGGTGTTTAGGTATGTTGATTCTCTCCCTTTTGGTCTTGACTACATACTCATTTGCTTGCTTGACACTGACTTGCTCAACAACAGTAGTTACTTGTTTTACAAAAGTGTCTGTGTGGCCTGGGAATGCTGCCCTCACTGTTTTACTCAGCTGTTCCCTGTGAGTAGTGTCTGATCATTTCAATTCACTGTCAATAATGATCTTAATTACATTAGAGCCAATGATTGGTTGAGCAAGTTTACCACCCTTCATTACAAGCGTGGGAAGAATTACTTCTGTCTTGGATACAGGCCCGGAAGCTAACCTGAAAGCTCTCAACCCAACCTGTATATGGCATGCTCTCCCCATTTGCTGCCTTTATATCTAGTGCCGGTGTCACATCCAAAATTTCAGAAATGTCTCTCAGTCTCGTGTCTGATAAGTGCACTTCTTTCCATAACTCGTCAGTTATTGTCACTTGGGAGCCTGAGTCCCACAAAGCTTGAACCCTTCGACCTTGGATGAAGCAACTAACCATGTGTTTCTCTCCTACCAATGGGGCCCTCTTAGCCTGTTTTTCTCTTTTTGAGGTAGTGCTAGCAGTCACACATGAGAGAGGTTTACAATGTTTTTTGTGTTCAGCCCAATTATCAACTTGACATGGTCTGGAACAATAAAGCACACTTTTACAAGATGCACACTGTTTCAGCATTACCCCTTCTTCCCTCTGCCCACAGTGTGCACATTGCTGGGACCTTACTGTGTGATTGGTCACTCCCTGTCCCGTGCGAATGACCTCCCCCTATTTAAAGGCTCACCTCCAAATTGTCTCTGTCCCCTTGCTCGACATCCAGCAAGGAAATGCTTGCTACTGCCACACCTGTAACAATGTGTGCAATAATCTTGAGCACCACTCTGTTGACAGCCAAAACATCTCATTCGTCCTTGATTTGATGGAGGGAAGCTGAATTGTGGGGCAAATCTTTGCTGGTACTGGGAAGTTCCACCTCGGTGTCTGGGGCCTGCATTGAACCAGTAGCTCTGTGACAAGTCCTGCGTCTGCTGACCTGAAAATTGCAGTCCTGATGTGCCATCAGCACCCCCTGCTGGTGGTTATGGTCTGGGCACGTGCTGAGGCTGTAGCATGGACTCCCTGATCTGAGACACTTCAACTTTCAGGTCTTTCAGCAGAGCTCTCTCAGATTTAATCTCCTCAAGCTGGGAGAGAACGACAGGGGAAACTTTAGGATTTGGGTGAGTGGATGGTTTTTTGTTCTTTTCAGCAGGAACATCACTTGACTGTGCTGAGTGAACAGTAACAGGTTTCTGTTGCCCTGCTATTTTCTATTTCATCTGTCTCTCTGTCTCATAAGCACATGCTATATTCATTCTCTCAAGCAACAGTTCATCAGAGATGTCAGCTTGCTCCAAATAAGGCTGAAGATCACGCTTAATGTTGTTGTTCTGCAGTCCAGTTAAGACAGTGTGAAGGAACATTCTTTGCACTAGCCCAGGATCATATTGAAGACCCAACTCACATTCCTGTGAGGCAAACAAAATCTTTTGTCTCAGGTCGAGAGTGCGGATGAAGTTCTGGGGGGTTTCTTTAAATCCCTGCATCTCAGAAGTCAACTGTGTATAGAGATCAGTTGCACTTTTCTCCTGATAATGTGAACGGAGGATTCATCTCAATGTTGGTAAGGTCAAGTTCACTTTGCCCTCCAAATAGCTGCAAAGCTGCATACCAGACGCTATGGCTCTAAATCACTGCATCGACGACCTCCAGTTCTGGAAACCCCTTGCTTAGACCATGTTCAATTTGCCACGCTAAGCTTGAAAAAGTCAATTTGTCTTTTTGACCAGGCTTACCAATTTGTCCAGCAATTTTAAAGTCTTTGTGCCAGTGATAAGGTGGAGGGTTGTGGGCTGTGTTCTGTGTTACCTGTCCGTTGTAACCACTGCTTTTGGTGTCTCTTTTCTCCTTGTTGTCTCTCTCGTTCTGTGTGCTTGCTAGCCGGAGCTGCAAGGCTTCGATTTCCTTTAATTTTTTTTCTCCTCTTCATCTTGTTTTTACTGCTGCTCCTCTGCTTGTTTTGCTGCACTAGCATTATACACAGCCTGTAACTCGTAGATTTTGTCTTAAAAATGGAGTAAGTCAGCCATACCTTGATCCTCCAGGTACTCTAACTCTTCTCTCTGGATATAGCTTGAGATTAGCATGATGAGAGCAGTTTGTCCTCTGCCGCTAACATGCTCTAACTCCTCTATGGTGAGAATTAGATAGTCACACAGCTCCACCAAACTTTCTCTGGGCAGCAAACACAGTTCTCTTATAACTTCGAGTTGTAGTTTCTCTACCTCTGTAGATGCCATCCTTCTAGCAGAATATGGGTGCTAGTGGCGAGGCGGTTGACTCCTCACCTGCTCCGATGGTCTGGGTTGTTTTAAAAGGGATGTGTGACGGCTGGGGACACCTCTTGTAGATGTTTAACCACACTGCACACTATCCCAGCGGTGCCTCCAAATGTTACACCCTGTTACCGGGGAAAATGATAAAAGAAAAAAAAGAAAGGGAAAAAACTACACGAACACAACACGTTAGCCTTCATTCAGTGTATTCCATTTTTCAGTTCGCCATATGCTTCTTTTTCAATGCAGAAACAGGCATCAACAATCAATCGCTGAGCAGCACATTCGCCACACTGACAAAAAAAAATAAAAATACAATTGAGGTTTTAAACATAACTTATGAAAGTGCATTCTCATAACAAGTAAGAGGTTATAAACAAAAAGTGATATAAAATAAAACTAATTTATCTATAACCGTTGTTACTATTTCTGTTGTTCCTATACCTACAAGGAAAAAGCAGTCAAACAGATGATCAATCCTCTTTTTAACATTTTTAACTCAGGACATGTGGAAACAATGAATTATTATTCCCCTTTTTTTCTACCACTTCCTCTATTATGAATTGTAATGTTACAATGTGAACAACATGAATTACATTTTTTTTTTACAATCAAGTCTTGCCATGAATTATTATTTTTAGCCATAAGATCCTTGGTCTTTTTTATCATGCTCAGCATTATAACCATGACAGTGGCACCTTGTTAAAAATATCCTCCAAGTACTTTGAGAATAAAACTGTTCCCTAGTGATGTTTAGGCCAGGACAACAAAGTAAAATATGCTTAATTGTCAGAGATATCCTACAGAAATGGCATGATTGTGGTTCTTTGCCCTTTAATAAAAAAAACATGGGTGATTACTTCTCACAGGTTGTCCCACTTATGTGTGTGGGGTCGCTGCTATGTGGACTTCATTGATCAACATGTCATATTAATTGAAGCATAGTGTTACACCAGATGCCCTTCCTGCCGCAACCCTCCAATTTCTGGGCTTGGGAAACAATTCACACCTTGGACAATTTAGAGTATCCAGTTAACCTAACTGCATGTCTTTGGACTGTGGGGGAAACTGGAGCACCCAGAGGAAACCCACACAGACAGAACATCAAACTCCACACAGAAAGGCCCCCACCAGCCACTGGGCTCAAACCCAGAACCTTCTTGCTGTGAGACAACAGTGCTAACCACTGTACCACCATGCCACCCCTAATTTGAAATGAGAATAAAGATCCATCAGTGGGGGCGGCAAGGTGGTGTAGTGGTTAGCACAGTCGCCTCACAGCAAGAAGATCCTGGGTTCGATCCCAGCGGCCAATGAGGGCCTTTCTGTGTGGAGTTTGCATGCTCTCCCCGTGTCTGTGTGGGTTTCCTCTGGGTGCACCGTTTTCCCCCCACAGTCCAAAGACATGCAGGTTAGGCTAATTGGTAGCTCTAAATTGACCATAGGTGTGAATGGTTGTCTGTGTCTATGTGTCAGCCCTGTGATGACTTGGCGACTTGTCCAGGGTGTACCCCGCCTCTCGCCCATAGTCAGCTGGGATAGGCTCCAACTTGTCTGCGACCCTGCACAGGATAAGTGGTTATGGATAAGGGATGGATGGATAGTATGTGGGCAATGAGATGTAGTGACTTTAGCAAGTCAGGAGGATGTAGGAGAACACCAGAAAGGGCAAAACCTCTTTAATGCCAGGAGGACAATGAGACAGAAATGGTAAAGCAGAACATTGTACAGCACTTCCTGACCAGGAGAGATACAGCTGGCACAAAGCCTCATCCTTTATATTCACAAACGCCACGATATCATATTGTAGTCTTCTGTAAATAAATCCATTATGTAATAAAGTGCTCATACAGTGTGTGAAGCAAACATGAAACGCAGGGGCAAAAAAATTTGATCTATACTCATTCTGTTTTTAGAGCTGTCTGATGTAAGAGTTTTATCATAAAAGAGATATTTCATTAAAGAGAAACTAACAGCATGACTCGGTATAAACTACAAGTGTTTTTTCATCCATTTCCTGAAAAATAAGTGAAATTTTTTATTTACACATGGTGTAAATATTTGCAAAAATATCATTCGGAAGTCTTTGATAAAACCCACAGAAGAAATGTCACAACATCTCATTGCAACCAGTCAGTGTTGAACTGAAGGGCGGTTGATGTACAGCACCGTGTGATGTCTCTGTGCGTCTGCATCGTGACGCAGGTTAACTCAGAAATATAAGCCAGGCTTGACATAACAATCCAATACAATACGTCTGGGAATTCTAAAAGAAATCACAGAATAAAGTGGATTCATTTTGGGTCAAATTAGACAAATCTGTCCATCCATCCATTATCTGTAACCACTTATCCTGTGCAGGGTCATGGGAAAGCTGGAGCCTATCTCAGCTGACTATGGGTGAGGGGCGGGGTACACCCTGGACAAGTCACCAGGTCATCACAGGGCTGACACATAGAGACACACAACCATTCACACTCACATTCACACCTATGGTCAATTTAGAGCCACCAATTATCCTAACCTGCATGTTTTTGGACTGTGGGGGAAACTGGAGCACCCAGAGGAAACCCATGCAGACACAGGGAGAACATGAAAACTCCACACAGAAAGGCCCCTGTTGGCTGCTGGGCTCAAACCCAGAACCTTCTTGCTTGTGAGGCGACAATGCTAACCACTACACCACCGTGCTGCCCCAGGAGCTTGACATATAATATACAATTCATTTAAGAATAATGATGATTGCCATTTTGTATTTTATACAATTTTGGGCAGCACAGTGGTGCAGTGGTTAACACAGCAAGAAGGTTCCAGGTTCGAACCTCATGGCTGATGGGGACGTTTCTGTGCGGAATTTGCATGTTCTCCCCTCATCTGTGTGGATTTCCTACAGGTGCTCCGGTTTTCCCCACAGTCCAAAGACATGCAGATTAGGTAAAAAATACGCAGCCACTGGGGTTGCACAAGCCAGTATATACTTAGCGCCGGTCCCAAGCCCCGATAGATTAAGGAGGGTTGCATGAGGAAGGGCATCCGTTGTAAATACCTATTCCAAATCAAGCAAGTGGAACAGATCCACTGTGGCGACCCCTAACAGGAGCAGCTAAAAGAAGAATAAGAAGATTTTAGACAATTTTACAGTGTATTTCAAGATACCAGACAGTTCTGACCGTTAATAGAGACAGTTAATTCCAATAAAAGGTATATTTAAAGTGTTGTCCTTTCAAAATATTCTCACATACAGTATATTGACTTAGATCCACAATTTGTATGCATGTGATTTACCCAACAACGCCTTTAAATGAGCATCAATCCAGAGGGGTGAACTTTACACTCAGTGGCTCTCAAACACCCATGATGCAGCCCTGGTATCAAATTCAATTTACATTGCCATATAACCTTGACTGAAGTTTTGAATCACTTGATTAGTTTTCCACTAAACCTGCTCGATCAGTTTAATAGGATTGTGCTGCTTCTAAAATATGCCTCCTCCTCACAGTAGGAAGCTTTCTCGCTGCCTGACTGTACGTCGAGGCATATTTCACCCTGTCTTGTTTGGTCCTAAAATTAGTGTTGATGTTTAATAAGGCACCTTTAGCAAATGTTGTGCCTTTTCTTATTTTTGTTCATCTAAGTATTTGTTCTGTTCATGTACATTCTCAAAGGGGATAATGTTGTTATTCATAGAAATACAGTTATGTTCATAAAGTAAGTCAATTCCTGCAGTGAGCAACATCAGTGCAATGAAAGCATCACTCAGGCTTTGTGATATATGAAGTCATGAGACATGTAAGTCTGTCTGTGTGCCTTGGGGACTCTATGCCAGAGCCCAGAGGTGCTAAAGAAGATGGAGAGAGGTGGGAAAAACACTGAAACATTGACTAAGCAGAAAGAAAAGCCTCAATTATCATAAACATCCGGGCCCACACTCTCCGCCTCAGTAAATCCCTGCGGTCTGCTCATCAACATTCCAGGGGACCTGCCAGATTACTCAAGGCGCCCTGTAATTTGCAGTAAAGAATAAAGATGACGCCAAAACAAAAACAAATCTGAGATGCTACAAATTAGGAGTGTGCTCAGTTAGTCTGTCAACGCTGTAAATTTCCAGCGTATAAAAATGTCGTTCTGGGTGCGGGAGTGTAAAGGAATTAATGAGCTGTCCATTTGCGTTACTTTATTCCCTCGCGTGGCTGGCATTTCCGAAACGACGGTGAATCAATCTGCCTTTATGGTAATGAAGCTTCAATGCTGGAAATTATTACATTAAATGGATTGTACTGATTTGGAGTGCAGAAAGGCCTCTTCCAGCTTGTCTCGCTCACCTCTGAACCTCATCCACACAAGACAAGGTTTCAGATGGCCTTGTCTTTCCTGCACTTCACACCACATCTGTCTCCCTTTGAAATACGACTCTGTTGGAGTAAAAGTGCTTTAAAGACAACGCCATGCAAAGCATAGTATGATGAAGCAATCAAGCCCTGACAACATTGTATGGTGACCAAGTTCATTGTTGGAATAAATGTCAAACACTTCTGAGATGCCAGTCTCAGGTGTAGTTTGTCATGTCTCATAGGATTACAGTGGTATTATTATTATTAATAATAAAAAAAAGCTTGCCAGAAAGATCACAGAACATCAGTTGAGACTAGATATGCATTTGGACTGGGATCCTGAGGCATTAAATTAAAAGTCACAAGTCGCAAAAGCAGAAGGTGTCCCCCCCACGAGCACAAGCAACCAGTCATATATGATGAAAGACTATATTCATTACTACACAAGCATGCAGAAGTCCTTAGTAACTGCCTGGTCAGGGTCCATAATTATTAATTAATAATTAATTAATGAATTATGTTACTGTTTTGAAAATATTGCAGGCAGGTACAAACAATAATAATTGATTAAAAAAAACCCCAGTCTTTTCTCAAGTCTCTACTTGAGACAAATTATGAACTCAAGTGATTAATTTGAGGAAATGTCAGAGCAAGAACACCACCGAGAAAGCACTAAATACCCACTTGGTGACTGATGGATCATTCATATTTAAAGTTGTTTTGCAGCTAGTGGTCCAGGAGCTTTTGTGAAGATTCATGCCATCATAAATTCCAGGAGCAGGATATTCAGCCCAAAGTCAGCAAGATAATGACCCCAAACATTCATCAATATTAATGAAGACTTGGTTGTAGGAACATAATCAGTGTTTTGCAAAGTTTTTGGTTGAGAAGACTGAAACCAGAAAAACTGCATAGTTTAAGAAAACATTTGAAAAATAAAGTTAGAAAGGAAATAAAGTGAAATATTTTAAGTCTTTTTTGTTTTCATTTTGATGCTGATGGCTTATAGCTTATGAAAATCAGAAATCCAGTATCTCAAATTATTAGAATATTTCCTAAGATCAATCAAAAGTGGATTTACAATACAGAAACGTCCAAATTCTGAAAAGTGTGTTCATTTTTATACTCAATACTTGGTTGGGGTTCCTTTACCATGCATTACTGCATCAGTGCAGAAGAGCATGGAGGTGATCAGCCTGTGGCACTGCTGAGGTGTTATTGAAGCCCAGGTTGCTTTGATAGCAGCCTTCAGCTCATCTGTATTTTTGGCTTGGGTGTTTCTCATCTTCCTCTTGACAATACGCCATAGATTCTCTAAGGGGTTCAGGTCAGGCAAGTTAGCTGGCCAGTCAAGCACAGTAATATCATGGTCAACAAACCATTTGATAGTAGTTTTGGCACTGTGGGCAGGTGCTAAGTCCTGCTGGAAAAGGAAATCAGCATCTCCATAAATCTTATCAGCAGATGGAAGCATGAAGTGCTCTAAAATCTCCTGGTAGATGCTGCGTTGACTTTGGACTGGATAAAACACAGTGGACCAACACCAGCAGATGACATGGCAAATCATCACAGACTGCAGAAACTTCACATTGGACTTCAAACATCTTGGATTCTGTGGTTCTTCCTCCAGACTCTAGGACCTTGATTTCAAAATGAAATGTAAAATTTACTTTGATCTGAAAGTACTTTGGACCCCGAACAACAGTCCAGTTCTTTCTCTCCTTAGCCCAGGTAAGACGCTTCTGCTGTTGTCTCTGGTTCAGGAGTGGCTTGATATTAGGAACGCGACAGTTGTAGCCCCTTTCCTGAAGACATCTGTGTGTGGTGGCTCTTGATGCACTGACACTGGCCTCAGTCCACTCCGTGTGAAGCTCTCCCAAGTTCTTGAATAGACTTCTTGACAATTCTCTCAATGCTGCGGTCATCTCTGTTGCTTGTGCACCTTTTCCAGCCAGCCTTTTCAGCAATGCCCTTCTGTCGCTCACCCTCCTTGTGGAGGGTGTCGATGATCATCTTCTGGACAACTGTCAAGTCAGCAGGCTTCCCCTTGATTGTGGTTGTGTGTACTGAACTAGATCGAGAGTATTTATTCTGTTTTACTCAAACTCGAAATGAAATACTCGAATATTTTGAGGGTTTTTTTTTGCGCTGTAGGCTATAATGATCAAAATTAAAAGAGAAAAATGCTTGAAACATTTTAATTTGTGTAATGAGTCTAGAATATATTAAAATTTCACCTTCTTAATGCACTGGAAAATATTGAACTATTTCACGGTATTCTAATTGTTTGAGATGCACTAGTAGATATGATTAATTAATTCTGCATGACTTACAGAGTAGTAAGGGACTTCTCAGAGATATCATTTGATGTCTGAGTTGGGATAACAAATCTTTTTCAAGGGTTGCAGCTGCCAGCATGTGCCACCTGTGTAACCACAACCATGAACAAGACATGTTTATTGATATATAGTACCCATGTAATTCAGTGTTTCTCAAATAGAGGTATGCAGTATTTGGAGTTACTACAAATTGTAAAAGGAAAATCCTGACTTTTCAGGGTGGATAATAATAATACTTTTCCAGAAATTAAATAATTTTACAACACAGTTTCCAAAAAAGTTTGGTAGCTGTGTAAACTCATCTCATCTCATTATCTCTAGCCGCTTTATCCTGTTCTACAGGGTCGCAGGCGAGCTGGAGCCTATCCCAGCTG
>JAOBAM010000001.1:31904260-31914274 GCA_025212355.1 Notarius kessleri | reverse complement strand
ACAACAAATAGTCCTTTTCTTCATAAACTTTGATGAACATTTGTTCTGCCTCGATTTGCTTCTCTTTTTTTTTTATCTTTCAGCGGTCTGTAAAAAGATAGAGAGCCCTGATTTCTTGCTAAATCTATTTGTACCCAATCACACAACAACACTTTCACATTTTTGATCTGTTTTTGTGTGTTTTCGAAGCATTAGAGCTGTGTTACTAATGCCTACAGTGAAGTCACACGGATTCCCGCTATTGTACATCCTCTGCTGTTGAAACACAATCACAGCGAGGAAAAGCTAAGCGATTACGCACCCTGATGATAATCGTTCTTTGTTTTTCATTTCATCGATTCGAATCTTCATCGATTTGTTCCGCGATTTCTCATCGCACGATATATCGTTACGTGCCTAAATAGAAGTGATTATAATAATTATTATTGTTGTTATTATTCATTGTTGCTTGAAGACATTTCGTGTCCTTTTTTTTTTCAAAAAAAGGCTTGAAAACCAGTTTATCCTAATGAATCACGTAGAAAGTGAGGCTACAGGATTTAAAGACGGAGCCGAGAGCTGAGGAGGGAAAAAAAAATGAATGCAGCATGTGAAGTGGAGGCTTGAGACCTCATTATAAGAAACAATGCACTTGCTCAGGCCGGCACTTAACTGTGCATCCGCTATAGGCTTTGTCAGTTTAAGACAGCATGAAGGCTCGGAGGAAAGCTGTTATATAAGTGTGTAGCGCACGCACCATTCAGCCCCCAGCTTCTACACCGTTAATGGTTGGAATCAGTGGGTTGTGACACGCCGTCTCTGCCTCGCTCGGCACAACCTCACAATCAACTTGTCATAATATTTAGTAGGAAAATGACAAATGACTCATCTACCCTCATATCCTCGTTTGTTGCCTCGGAGTACACAGAATTAAAGTGATACAGACGCAATAACGTTCGCTTTCAACTGCAGGAAGGGGGGGAAACAAACAAACAAACAAACAAAAAAAAGAAAAAAACGCCAGAAGCGGATTTTGCTCCTCTTCAGATCCGCAGGCTCAGACATGACATCAGCGTGAGATCGTTTGAATATTGAGCTGTTTAGAAAATGAGCTGGCTTCTTGTGTAGCGCTCATAAGGAAAATCAGATTTCAGCAAATATCAGGGAGTTGGAATTCATGACAAAATGACGGAAAAAGAAAGAAGGGAAAAGAAATCCAGCAAATTAAATAATATTGAAGCATCTTCATCAGAAAATATGACTCGCTGTCGATCCAGACACAGACTTTTGTACAGATTTAATTTGTAATTTTTATTCTTTAAGCCAAGTTTCATTTTCTTTTTTTTTTTTATTTCCCCTCGCACACTTTTGAATAAATCGGTGCTGAAAACTTGTGTCCCCAAATGTAACTGTCATTATTCTCCAGAATTATTGGCACCCTTCGTAAACATGAACACATACTTCATGAATATATCTCTTCCACCCGGAATGATGGTGATTTTCCAACAACAGCACATTCTGACATGTTTTATTCCTCTCCAGCAAATTGCACTTGATTGCAGATTTTTATGCACTGAAGAAATACTTTTTGTCCGTTTATAGTCGCATGTTGTGTCATTTGAATTTCTTACTTACATCATTCCCTCACCAGCCTCTCTTTCTGTTAATAAGACAAAAAAAAAAAAATTCCTCTGTCCTGAATATTTCGGAAGTCTTAAAGTTTCAGCTTTACCTCTGCTGTTCCAAACCACTCACCCTGGAGACTCCGTCCACCATTTTGCCATGTAAGAATCTAGCGTAATTAAGACACGCCTCTTTTTTTCCGGTCAACTCCATCCTCCATGTATGGTGATATCTGAGGTCTGAAGTAAAGTCTCACTCGACGCGCTGAACCTCACTCTGAACACAGAGTTCAGTTATTTAATCTTAGAAAACAAATTATTTACGACTGGCACGGTAATTAAAATAAAGTTTTCGGACATGAGAGGAAACTTTGAGTTCGGGTTCAAGTTCAAGTTCAAGATCTGCTTGACAGCAAAATCGGAGTTCTGCGGTTTCTATATATTTTTTAAAGGAAAGACAATCGTTACAGTGGATAAAACTCACACGGTTACGAGCTCATTATCCGCCTCGTGAATCTGAAAGACAGCTCGGGAAATTTACACTAAGGAGCACTGCGGAAACGTTCGACATGAAGGAAAACAAAAAGCCATAAACTAGAAAAAGGGTGCAAAACAAAACAGCGCTCAGTGTTCGCAAGTCCCAGCGGACGCTGTTGGTTCAATTATCAAGAAGTGGAAGCTACATCAAACTATCGTGACAATGCTGAGGAAAGGTCAGACCTCAAAACTCTCTGCAAAAACAAGAAGCAGGCTTATGGGAGAAGTCAATGAGAGGCCAACGATCACTCTGAGGAGGCTATTGAGGTCACAAGCTCAGAGCAGAGTAAAGGTTAGCCAGAGAACTATACCGAGATCTCCGCATAAACACTGGCTTGTCGGGGAGGAGAGCACAAATCGAGCCTTCACGGAAGCAGAAAGGACTGGAAGTACGTCTCTGTCGCGATTAGAATTGAAGAAAATGGCTAAATGGCTCATTCTGATTGGTTGACCAAATCTAGGCCTGACCAAGTCAAACCGATTCGGCATAAAAATTAAAATCAGCACTCTCTTAACTGGAGAAACCTTCACCGTGTTTGTATTGCAGCGAACAGTCAACTCACTGCAGAAGTACAGTGAAGAGTAAGAAGCTAGTTATGAAAATAAGTTGACAGAGGCTTTATGACGTATGGCTGAAATACTGCCAATTTGTGCTGTGTACACATACACAGTACTGCTTGTCTCCATCAGTGAGAAGAGCAGCCCAGGAACCTCCTCCTGCTGAAAAATGTCAACGCTCGGATGAAGAATGCAGGCGAAAATTTTTGAGCGGTGACTGCAGAGACAGCACATTCTCTTCCGAAGACCGGCAGATGAACGATCAATATTCCAGCACAACTTTCTTGTGATTAATTTTTAATGGCCGGGAGAACTGCTCCTTTCTAAAATGTAAATGGCTTTAATGTTAAATGGAAAGAGGAACGACACCTTGATCAATCACTCCTACGCCGCCTCTCTGCCAGTGGCGTCAACCGAAGGCTTTCTGATGACATCTTTCTCTCCACGCTTTCTCCAGAGAGCCTCAAAGCTCCTGCACACCTCCTCCACCTTCACTTCCTCTGAAACACCAAAAAAAAATCTTTCTCTCTCTGTTTCTCTGGACTCGATTTGGAGGTTGGGTGGACTAGTCTGAAAATAAATACATCATTGCAACACCTACAATCGACTGGAACACCTCGTGTTCAAAATGCTTTATTTATGACTGCACTGAACATCCTTTTTGTTTTGCCTCATTAACCTCGTGACTCCACGGAAGACAAAATATCAGAAACGTGTAAATAATTCAGATGATTATGATTAACAGCAGCACTTATGTTACAACACGTAACCTAACACCAGGACAAGACCAGCAAATCAACAAGCCTCCATTTTCAACACCCTCCTCCACTCTGTACCACCCACATCCCTGTCTCCTGAGGACTTTCCTACTCGACACAACATTGGGTTCGCACTGAAGTAAACATTTCGGAGCTCCTTCTTACCAGCCCACCCATTTCCTGACCCCTGGACCCATGTCAGCAACACAATCAATTCACACTGAAGGCTTGAGTCAATTCATCGCTGAAGACTCAATCGTCAGTTGAAGGACTATAAACCTAGATCCCTTCTCTAATTTCTAGTCAACGCGTTTTCTTAAATAAGCTCTTTTTAATCAAGTTTCTACATTCACCGGTTCCTCATCCTGGAGGACCCCCTGCAGGACCATGGTTGGGATCTTGTGCTTGAGACAGAATGGCTTTCTGAATCTCAGTCCAACATCAAGAGTGGCCACTTAGGTCTGAGGCCAATTTCAGACTTGCGTTTGTTTTTTTCTCCAAAGACTGAGAAAACATAGGCCAGAGCACTACGTTCCACGACTCCTGGTAGCCTGGCCCCTCCTCGTCTCTGCTCCTGCCTTGCCCGCTCAAGACGACTGTCCGTCCTGGTTCCCCGTTGGTGGAATGACCTTCCCATCGAGGTCAGAACTGCTGACTTCCTGACCACCTTCAAGCATAGACTGAATACCCACCTTTTCAGGCTACACCTCTCCCCTGCTCACTGTGCAATCACGTAGCGGTCTTGACCAACCCAGGCTGTGTACTGTCTAGCCTGGTCACGATGACTTAGGGTTAGTCATTGAGGTTTTATTTTTCTCTGCTTAGTTGTACTTTGTCAGTTCGTTTGTATGATTGGCTTGTTTTCCTTGGCCGTTTGATTGTTACTTCAATAGAATATTACACCAAATGTTATTGTCACTTGTTCACTTGGTACTAGAACTTTCTTGTCTAGAAGTTCAGCACTTCTTTTGCACTTGCTGTACGTCACTCTGGATAAGAGCGTCTACTAAATGCCTGTAATGTAATGATTGAAATATGTATCCATCAAAAAGTGTCCTCTCCAGAAAACCACAAGGATTGTCACCACTTTAGTTGTTATTACAGTTACCACCATGTACAAACATTGCTACACAATACTTGAAAATTTATACTTAAAATCACAGACGTTTCAATAATTTTTCACTTTGTATACCTTACTCTTGTGGACTATAAGAAAGTGGATCAATTTTAGAAATACACTATATGCTGCTGTCTTCTCACCACAAGTAACATGCCCAGTATATGACCTGTAGCTCTGAAATTCTGCCCAGTTAATTTCCATCTCAAAAGGTCATTTTTGGCAGCAGAGAAACACAAAAATCTGAGGGTTGATTTTTGGACTATTGTGGACCCAAAAAGTCTACCCTGATTGTGAAACAATCCAGAAATGAACAAGCATTCATGCTCACATTCACGCCTATGGGCAATTTACAGTAGCCAGTTGATGTAATCCACATGCCTTTGGACAGTGAAAGGGATGTGAAGAACATGCAAACTCCATGCAGAACGGCTCCAATTGGCTGCAAGGTTCAAAAACAGAATCTTCTTGCTGTGAGGCGGCATTGCTAACCACTGCACCACCGTGCCACCTGTCAGATTTCTAAACAAGGTCAAATAAAAAGAAGCTGAAACAACTATAGATTCCCCAAAACCTTCTGAAAGTCCAGGAGGTCTTCTCAGTATATGTCAACTACCAAACATAAGTGGTACCTTGAATCTCATTGGGTAGGTCAAACCTGTGCACATTACTGAGCAACCATTACTCAGTGGTACATGGTAAATGAATATCAAATGGCCCATTCATTCTGACACACTGGGAGAAGAAAAGGGCAGCCATTTTGTTTTTATTGACCAGCAAAGATTAATCTCTGCATGGGGGCTACTGGAATAATTATCTGCATGATTTACACTGAGATGGAAAGAGAGTAAAGGAGGAGAACTGCCGAAGCCTTGTGTTTTAGCCTCAACTGACATTTACTTCATTTGACTTAAATTAATTTTTGCCTATAGCTTTCACCAATACTCTTTATTAATAAATATATAATGGATAGAAATTGTCAGTAGGAATACTAAAATCCCTATCTATTGACCCCATTTGACAAATGACACCAGTGCCATAAATACGGGACACAACAGTGAAAATTGTGGCAGTGTCTCTAATGTAATCACCAGACTGCAACAATACAGTATATGTAACGTCAGCAAACCAAATTGCATGATAAAAGGAATTTTTAAAAAAAATTGCTTCAATTTCGCTCATTATGAGGAAGAGGAACTGTCTATCAATTGCTCTAGGATGCTATAGGATATTATATGGAAAATTTCTTTTGCCTACCTGGGGTTCCAGAGATTTCCACACTCAATGTGCGTTCAATGGTCTTGCTCTCAAATGGAGATCCCTTGTGGTCACTGCAACACAGAAAAAGGAACTGATATAATGCCAGTGGAAGATGCACTTTTAAATGATTGTGTGGTCTTACAAATGACGATGAATTCTAAAAAATTGCCTCATTGACGTTTGAGATCGGTTTTTTTTTTTGGTTTGTTTGTTTGGTGTTTTAGTTCAGATTTTGTCTGCTCTATAAAAATGGTGGAAAAACTCACTTACTTTGGAGACTCTGGGGTCAAAGGAAGTGGCAAGGTGGTTGGTTTGGCTGTAGAACACAAAGGAGCATGGGTAATTAATTAACTAGTTCACACTGCGCCTAAAAGATATCAGGTCCACATCTACAAATAAATTTTAGGTTTTGATCATTAACAGTGATGATGTGGCTTTCCCAACCCGATACAAAGCGGCTCGAGTTTTTAATCGAGCCAGCAATTTAAAAGGAAACTAATGTTTTCTAACTTGACCCCTTCATTTGTTTGTTTAATTAAATTTTTTTTTTTTTTGGTTTGACTGTTCGGTTTTTTGAGGCAAGATGAAATGATGGCATGTGTCCGGACATCTAACCCATGTGAAAGTTCCCCCACAACACAGAAAGACAGAAAGCAAATAAAGAAAGAAAGAAACAAAATGAGTTGAAAAGGAAAACAAACAGCACACATATATTACAAATGGCAATGGTGGAAACCCAACTGAGGTGTAAAATATTTGGCATGCATTTTAAACCAAAGCAGGAGAAGAAAGAAGAGTCGAGGAAGCATGTGCAGTTGCCTGAGGCTGCGACTGTCTTCAACTGCAGCTAGGGGAATGTCTCTCAATTAGATAACTGTGTCAAGGCAGCCATGTTTGCCCAAGACTGCACGGAAATTGAGCATACTTTTCTTGTTCAATGCTAAATCATGGTCAACTCCAATTGCGTTTGGGAGAAAAAGCATTTCTAGCTCATTTCTTTTGTCTGCTTACAATGATGCACTTTGGAATGAATTACGCAACTTGCGGCATAATTTGTATTTCAGGGCAAAACTAGTTTGTTAGCATCAGGGTTAGTCTGTAGTCAAACTGGGAAGCAGTTAGAGGAGGAGAGGCAGAAGAGAGACAGAGGGCAGGGATGCAGCAATGATTACCTAACGGTGGTGGAACCTGGTCATCGGGGTGCCTGCAGTCTGCCTGTCTGTGTGGGTTCTGCTCTTGTATGGTGGAGGGGGTGTGCTCTGGAACTAAAGAGTCTTGGAAAAGCGGACTTGGCCAGCCCCCATGGAATGACAGGGGACTGACTAAGACATCATCATGAACATCCACCCCATTTTGCCCCAATTTAAATTTCGACCCTTCGATATTCTGCTCAAATTTCATAAACAAACTTTCTATGTCCAAGTCAGCCAAGGCTGAAAGCTCAAGGTCTGATGAGTTAGCTTGACTAGGTTCCTGGAAGTCCTGAATTGGGTTTATAATCTGATGTTCCTGACTATCGTTTACTATGTGCCCATCCCACCCTTTGTCTCTAGGAGGTGTTTTGGGTGGATCTTGCTTGTCTGTCTGGGACACGCTGGATATTTGCAGGTGGGCCCGATAACGGGCTGGCTTGGGTCTGGAGGTCAGTAGCTGGCTGAGCATGGGATGCTCTTGCTCTTGCCTCCTCTTCCTAATAGTTACTGTGATGTGCCTGTCAGCATGGCTGGCCCCAGCCCAGCCGCCCGCCTCAAGACAACGGCCACAGCTGCCTGCGCGACCCATCTCTCTAGGCAGGAGAGAGTAAGAGTGCATATACCTAATGAAGCGGGCGGCAGCCAGGCTGCCTGTGTCAGCACCCTGCGGTGACCTCCCCTCTTCACTGGAGCAGGTGTGGCTACAGCCACTTCCACAGGATGGCACAACAGGGGTGGACTGCTCCCCATGCATACACCTCCGCCACTGCCCTGCCCCCTCACCAGCCACACTATATGCCCCAGCTGCCTGGCTCTCACCTCTCTGGGCCTGCACTGCCAGCTGCTGCTGCTGCTGCTGCTGCGTTGACAGGGAGGCAGAGGAGGGCTTCTTCTTTGAGGCGGTAGATGAGGAACAGGAGGACAAAGAGGAAAAAGAGGAAGTGGATGAAGAAGATGGAGAGGAAGACGACGAACAGAAGGAGGTACCAGGCCCACCCCTGTCCTTGTCACAGCCTGACCAGGTGCTCTTGGCTTCACTGGCTCTTGTATGCAAGGCATCATCGCTGGCAGTGAGGTACTTGAGCAATTCAGTGCACGGACGTCTCACCAGCCGGTTTGGCTGGGGGCAGACTCCTCTTTGTTTGCTGTTCCAGGGGTTGTCTGTCTAAATAATATGAATAAGAGAGAGAGATACACACAGAAAGCATGAGGGGGAAAGAGGGGGAGAAGAAAGAGAGAAAAAAACAGGAAGTCAGTGCAGTTATGATGCTGTCTCTGCACACAGCAATGTGAGCATATATTGCCCATCATCTTAATTACGAGGTCTCGGAATAGCTCCTGTGAGTTCTGCATGCTGGTGGTAGGAGGAAAACAGCTCAGTGTCCTCTGAGAGACTGCCATGTGCAGGGCTCCAGAACCAGAGGAGTCATTAAAGAAAATGAACTCCCTCAAAGAAAGCCATGTGAATATATGTGGAAGGGCAGCGTGTGATGTATAAAACAAGCATAGGTCACTAATCAAATTTTACAGACAATATACCTAATATGACATGTATGATTTTTTTTTATATGCAGCACATACTGTCCCAATAGACGATAAGTCCAAATTTAAGGACAAATTTAACAGAATGCTATCACTGATGTTACTTGTAGGATTAAAGAACAGGACTTGGATGAAGAATGTGATATGTAGATACCTTGGTAACAGCTGATCGTATTCTGTGGTTGCTGGCTGCATGGTTCTGTGCCTTACCGCCTGGGTATTGATTATAGCTGAGCTGAGAGTTTGGTGGAGCCAAAAGGAGTTGCTTTAGCTGCAAAAGAACCAAGAAACAATTCTATAATAGGCATTAACAGAAATAAACTGGATTAAAAAATATCCGAATAATTACAGATACAGTCACGCGACTGAAATCATTTATAATGCAAAAGAAATGTATTTAGATTTGTTGTTCTAATACTTTTGGTGATCCTCAGATATAGTTGTTCCTGTTTGGCCATGATACATCAATACCCAGAAGTACTTTCTATATTGAAACTACATGCCTGCTATGAGTAGCTGTTGAAAACATGGTGGACAATGGTAGTGAGTACCCGTGAGGTGTACAGTAACATATATACCAATTAAAAATAAGCAAATTTCTAAGAATATGTTGAAAGCATGGGACTAGCAGCCTTAAGTATGTTAACCTAGTCATGAAAGATTCCCAGTAACAGATAACTTCTCCACTGCCTCAAGCCTTCAATGATTTTTTTTTTAAATACAAACAAACTTTTCCTCTTTACATAATATTTAGTATGGTCTGCTGGCCCATAACACCAGGATTTCTGAAATAATACACAATAAGATTAACAACGGGAACAGAGATCCACTTTAATTTGCCCTTTATTTGTGCTGCATGGCTTATTTCTGAACACAGCCGTGACATTGGTCCTGCCAGAGGGGCTGCCTACAGAACTCGTACCCGTTTTTGGTCACAGGCCTGCAGCATCTCCTTATCTGGTGTATGTGAGGGCCAGGCAGGGGAAAGCAAGGGAAACACAGGGTGTGCCAAACAAAAGGAATGGACATGGTTTGTGGTAGGAGGGGATTATGAAGCAGGCAGAAGCAGAGGGAAAGAGGAAGCCTTACCAAGGAGGACTCCTCTGGCTCTGGGGTGCGTGGTGAGCCATCGGGGGTGGAGGGACAGCTCTGATCGCTGGCGTTGGTCACGTCCCCATCTGCCAGGGCTTCAAACGAAGGCAATCCGTCCTCATCCACGGGGATACTGTCCAGGGTTTCTGTGAGCACTGCCAGCAAGTTGGCCTCATTTTCTTCATCTATCTTCTTAGAAAGTGGCAAAGGAAATGGGAGAGAAAAAGAACAGAGGGAGAAAATAGAACAGTTTAGTTTGGAAAAGTCGATTTCTGCCTCGCTTTGTGCTCGCATGACCACGAGAGGGAGGGGCGCTACTCTGCTGTTGTTAGTAGAATATGCAGGGCTTATTTATT
>JAOBAM010000001.1:31842035-31852709 GCA_025212355.1 Notarius kessleri | reverse complement strand
CTGTGTATATATATATATATAAAGGTTACTTGCCTGTAGAAATGCTCTGATAAGCCATGACTACTGAAGACTTGGACATGCAGCTCCACTAAAACATTTATTAATGTGAGCTTGGAAGCAAATTTGGGGCAAAGCCCAAGGAGCTTACCTTGCAGTTTGAAAGCATCTGTGCTCATGTTTGCTTAAGCTGACTCTTTTCTTTTCTGGGCTGTATTTTATCATTTGTGGTGGGAAAACCATAGCACTAAGAAACAGGCAAAGGCAATATGTTCAATGTGGACATGTGACAAGAGAATACAAGTGTTTTATACATTTTGGCAAGTCCTATATATACACAGTGACAAAGACAGGAGGATATTGTATTCTATCATAGCGAGTGCTGGCATCGTGCGAGGATCATGCTGGAACTGTGGCATGGCAATCCAAGTGAAGTATATAGCTAACATACTGTACAGGACATATGTCCTTCAGTATGGGTGTACTGCCAGTGTGCTCCTGATAAAACTGACAGGCACAAAATGATACTGTACATAAACATGCATGTACCTATACTATAAATTTATCTCATATTGTTCACTGTTCAATTAAACATTTCATCGTTATTAAGTCAACATGGAATTCTGTACATAGATTGTTCAAATTGAAACCCAACATCAAGGAGCACTGGATGTTTGGAAAGACACCTCTGATCATTAAATACGCCTGGCAACCAAAAACCAAAAGGAAAATAGATGAAAGATGCTTTTAAAAAAATAATGAGAGGGACTCCAAATATACTTCACATAAAATGCATTTCAAGCTCAGTGCACAGGATACAATCTTAAGTCTACAAATAACACGAAGGATAATTACAGCAAATGAAAGCCCACACTTTTGAAAGGAAGTCATCTCCAGAGAAGAATGAAAGGAAGGCATTCAGCCCCACTCTAGCAGAACAATAGGCTTTCTATTGACAAAGTCAGCCATTTCACAAGAGGGTTAAGAGTGTGGCTGATTGCTGCCTTGGAGAGTGCAGCGTGTATTACTGCAGTGAATGCCGTAGCTGGGGCATACTAGCCAGGGCTCAAGTATGAAATTGGAAATAACAATGGTGTGAAACAGCCACATGTCAACAACAGGAGACCATTCAAGAGAGAAGTATGGGTTTGGTGGGGAAGCCCTGGGTTATTTTGTGGTGTGGCCTTTCAATGTCGATGTGCCGCTTCCTCCAGATGAAAATATCATGGTCATGTAAGAAAGTGGGGTCTGAAGCGATCGGTACAAAAAGCTCCCCGATCACCATGCAGTCACAAACATGCTCAGATTAAACATACAGTGTGAATCTAGCACAAAAACAATCAACATTTACGAGCCTGAAATGGCAAACGCGTATAAATGTTTGACGTTTTCTGACACTATAGTCTAATAAAGTGAACTCAATGATTCTATTCAAGTGAAAGGAATTAAATAGGCTGAGTGATACGATCAAAACACCTTAATATGTCAGCGATGCTAAACTGAGAAAAGTAAAAAGCACATTAGAGCTGCTCTTCTGAAGAACTGGTATGATTAGAAGTCGCTTTGTGTGTGAAGCTGAGCTCCCCCTTAGCAGTGTGTGCATGCCAGAAAAGAATTAGGTCACTATCTGAATGGCGAGCTAGCTGCAATTCTATGTTAAAATCACATCATGAAGTCGTGAGGGAAGAAGAGGAGGGGCACCGTTGGTGGAACATTCAAGAAACATTATCAGAAAGGTGTGCACTGCCCATGACCAGCCTAATTATTTTCAGAAAATGCAAGGAGCTGAGGGGAAAAAAATACATGTGAGATGCATTTCTGACTAGCCTGCATACAGGGTGCAATTGTGAGGCTGAAAATCCTTACGGCATCATAAAAATCAGTGTATCATCATCTTTTTTTCCCCTTACAGAAGGACTTTCTCCTCCCACCCCATCATACTGAATTCTGTAGGGCTGTACCATGAAGCAAGGAACAAGGAAAGCTAACAGTCCTTTCCCATTTCTACCAAAGCTTTTTATTGGCATACACAGTGAGACCAATGTGAATACTGTATCACATGGAAAGTGTGATCTGATTATTTTCAGTTATTTGTATCCATTATTCAGGTATTTAAAAAAAAAAAAATCACGAATAACATGATTTCCCTCAAATGAACAACTCATTTAGGCTGCCTTATGAGGGAGCAAAACTATGGAGTGTGTGTAATCATCATGGTATTTGTGCCTTATGCTGGTTGATTGTTCTCCTGAGTCGTTGGACAGACGAATGATTTGCATGCTGGCTTTGCCTATGTCTATGCCTGATTTTTTTTTTTCAAAGCAGACTATAGGTAAACAAATGACCAATTATCTGGCTAGCTTTGATTGGTAACCAAATTGAGGAGAAAATCAGGGCATGACACCAAAATCCACTGTCTGTGTGAACTTTTCCTGATTATTCTCCCAGTGTTCACATGGGTTTCCTCTCGGATCTCTGGTTTCCTTCCACGTCCCAAAAACTGTGTATATGTGGACTGACTATGCTAAATTGCCCCTAAGTGTGAATAGGTGTGTGTATTGTAATCTTGCATCTCATCCAGGGTGTGTCCCCGCTTCACACCCAGTGGTTAGGATATGAGCCTAGGACAGGATAGGATATCAACCACCACCATGACCAAGCTGTTACTGAAGATGACTCACTGACTGAACGAATTAATGAAAAATAAAAAAAAAATAAGCACAAACCAACTAGTCCTTACAAACATAAGGCATACATTTTGTAAGCCGTCATTACGATCCCTCTCTCTTCTCCGCATTCATGTCTATTACTCTGTCACAGGATGCTAGCAGTTCCCTACCAGGAGACTTGCCATTGCGGTGAACAGGATTTATCAGGCTGCAGTCAGCCCCTCTCATCCAAATGACACATGTAATTAAGGAGTAATTGCCACATTATCTAGACATGAGGAAAGATGATCCACGTAAGACAGAGATCTGCAGACACAGAGAGTGCTTGCTCAAAGCAAAAAATAAAAACGTGAGCTGAACTGCAAACAGAGTCACTGCTTTACCTGTAGCTAAAATATTTTCAAACATTTTTATGAATAATGACTGCTATGCTTTTTAATCAAAAGATGAATATGACTCCATAGATCAGAATTTCAGATTTCATTTCCTAATAGAACATTGCACTTTGGTGGCAAATCACCCAATTTATAGGTGAGCAAAAGTACATGAACAGATAGTAAAGCAAGGTAAATAACACTGATTATAATACATACAGGACACTTTTTCGATGGAATAAAAACATGTATTCTGTTCCCTTCTAGCAGGTTTCATTCATTTGGTTGGATAGCATGCAATATTGTTAGCATATTGCATATCCTATGTGTATTACGCCACTCTACCCAATGGAGAATGAGAGTTGAATATGATTTACGATATTGCATGGTTGTCAAGACAACATGACGTCACACGTCAGAGATGTAAAACTTCCACGCTAGCGAGTGACTAAACATGGCTGCTAGGTTTGCTTCGTTAAATGTGGAAGATTTTGAAAGAATTTTGAAAGAGACTCGTGCTAGCTGAATGGAATATACCACTCAACGCCAGCCAATATTATTTAAACATTTGGTTGGATATCTCTTGCTTATAATAACTGCATCAAGCTGGTGATGCACTGACATCACCAAGCTGTTTCATTCTTCTTTGTGATGCTGTTCCAGGCTTGTACTTCAACTTCATTCAGTTGTTGTTTGTTTTGGGGTGTATCTCCCATTAGTCTCCTTTTCAGGAGGTGAAATGCTGCTCAATTGGGTTAAACTCTGGTGATTGACTCGGCCCGTTGAAAACCTTTCACTTTTTTCCCCTGATGAAGTCATGTGTTGCGTTGGCAGTATATTTTGGGTCACTGTCTTGCTGCATGATGACTGTTTGCAAACGAAATGTTTCTGTAGACATCTGAATTCATTCTGCTGCTACCATCATGAGTTACATCATCAATAAAGATTAGTGAGCCCATTCAAAAGTAGACATCCAGAGCTATTATCTGTTTAAGCAATTACTCTAACAGGGCACATCTGGGCAACAAGAAACAGCAGTGGGTTCAAACAAAAGGTGCCATGTTCGACGTTGTTTCATACATTTAAATATAAATATCAGGAAATGAAAGTTGAAAGGCTAATCTATAGAAGAATTGGCCTTGACATTCCAATACTTTTGGAGGGGACTGTGTATAAACGTGTTAAACAACTAATCTGCATGCTGGTTCAGGAATTATGAATAGAGTTATACAGCCACTTGTTTTGCCTTCTCTCTCTCTCTCAAAAATGATACCCAATTGTTTTAAGTCATGGATTTATTCATTTATTTACATACTAAGCCATTTATTGACTTCTCCCTCATTCTCTTATGAGCCAATTTACATACAAACTCACTTAGATAACATTCTTATTCACTTACCTCTTCATCTATTTCCATTCTAATTCATTTATGTTCCTGGTCACTTACTTATGTACTCATTTACATACTAAATGACACTGTAGCTTGTAATAACTCATTGGGAGTGCTTAATTTCTGGCGTATTTATTTTCCCACATTTCTTGTTTAGTCAAACTACAATATTACATTAGCTGGGGCTTAGATTTGAAGGCAGGGGGTGGGTTTGTGAATATGCATATAACAAGCCTATTAGGTTTTCAGAACATGTAAACATGCCACTGCTGGGAAATGATAACAATGTTAGGGCAAAGGGTTAAGCTGGGTTTCTTCTTATGTTTAATACTTGAATATAATGTGGGGTGTGTTTGCTTTGTCCTAATAGACCCCTTTTGGTGTGTTGAAACAAAAAGAGCTGTGTACTATATGCACCCTGGTTGCAAAAAAAAAAATACACGATTAGCTTAGCCTCTGTTAATTTAGGAATTGGATTGACATTCAGGGTGGCACGGTGGTGTAGTGATTAGCACTGTCGCCTCACAGCAAGAAGGTCCAGGTTCGAGCCCCGTGGCCGGCGAGGGCCTTTCTGTGTGGAGTTTGCATGTTCTCCCCATGTTTGTGTGGGTTTCCTCCGGGTGCTCCAGTTTTCCCCCACAGTCCAAAGACATGCAGGTTAGGTTAACTGGCTACTCTAAATTGTGTGAATGGTTGCTTCCCAAGCTCGGAAATGGGAGGGTTGCGTCAGGAAGGGCATCCGGTATAAAACTATGCTCCAATTAATATGACATATGGATCAATAGGGTCCACACGGACCCTGACCTGGCAACAGTGCTGGACAAGGGCGAAGAAGATGAAGATGAATTGGATTGACATTCACCAAAATGTTATCCACTTACTATAATAACCTGGATAACCTTGAAAAGACAGGGAGTGGAATTTTGAAAACTAACATTCTCTAATGGTGTAACTTTAGAAGATTCTTATGGTTTGGTGTCCTGTCAGTTGCTAAATGATGTTAAGTGTTGGTCTTTCCTGCAATGGACACACGTGTACATATATCGTAGAAATTCAAGCGTTTATACTCAAGAGAATTGAAAGGCATAAAAGTCTTCTGATGCTTACAACTTTGTGGACATGTTCAAAACATCAAGGACATCATTGCACTGAAAGCCAAGGTGTTGTCCAACCAGATGACATAAATTCATTTGTTAGCTGAACAAAAGTTAGCTAGCTAAACATGTCCATTATAGGCAGCTCCTCAGTAAGAATGTCAGTCATTAAGAATGTTATTGTTTGCTCATGAACAAGCTATGCCTGTTATAGTGTTGGAGGACTTGAAACCAGTCTCAAGACCACTTTCTGAAGGTCTCGGTCTCATCTTGGAATTGACCGCATTTTTACTCAGTCTTGTCTCAGTCTCAGATAAAGAGGACTCAGGGTTTTATTTCAAGACTGGTCAAGACCACAACTGTGGGGATTTCACTAAACTGCCTATGAATTGTCTGATTTATTTGTTAACATTGTTACTGTGATTCAATAGAAAACTTCCTGTTTCAAATGACAGCAATCATGTGATTCACTGCTAGTTTGAAATTTTTTTCCCCTGTTAAAAGCTGTCACCCATCCCCCACCCCCTTCACACACACCGGTCTGGTCCTGGTCTTGACTCGGTCTCGTCCTGCCTTGGTCTTGGTCATGACTTGATCTCAACCCCTCAAAGTCTTGGTCTTCTCTTGGTCTCACCCTGCTTTTGTCTTGGTCTTGACTTGATTTCAACCCCTCAAATTTTGGTCTTTTCTTGGTCACATCCTGCTTTGGTCTTGGTTGTGACTTGATCTCAACCCCTCAAAGCCTTAGTCTTCTTTTGGTCTCGCCCTGCCTTGGACTTTGTTGTGACTTGATCTCAACCCCTCAAAGTCTTGGTCTTCACTTGGTCTCTCCCTGCCTTGGTCTTGGTTGTGACTTGATCTCAACCCCTCAAAGTCCTGGTCTTCTCTTGGTCTCGTTCTGCTTTGGTCTTAGTCGTGACTTGATCTCAACCCCTCAAAGTCTTAGTCTACTTTTGGTCTCTCCCTGCCTTGGTCTTTGTTGTGACTTGATCTCAACCCCTCAAAGTCTTAGTCTTCTTTTGGTCTTGCCCTGCCTTAGTCTTTGTTTTGACTTGATCTTCACCCTTCAAAGTGTTGGTCTTCTCTTGGTCTCACCCTGCCTTGGTCTTGGTCATGACTTGATCTTAACCCCTCAAATTTTGGTCTTTTCTTGGTCTCGCCCTGCCTTGGTCTTGGTTGTGACTTGATCTCAACCCCTCAAAGTCTTGGCCTTCTCTTGGTCTCACCTTATCTTGGTCTTGGTCATGACTTGATCTCAACCCCTCAAAGTCTTGGTCTTCTTTTGTCTCGCCCTGTTTTGGTCTTGGTCTTGACTTGATCTCGGTTTATGTGGTCTTGACAACAATATTAACCCTTTAAATCTTCTTAAGTTCACTGATATGATCAAGAGCTACCATACTTAGCTGAGAAGAAATGTGCACTGTAAAGGCGGAGCTTGTCAGACCACAATTCTTTCTCCTGACTGCCTGGAACCACAACTATCTTCTGTTGGTTTGGAAACAAGGGGTCCCATTCTGACTTCTGACAACACAACATGACATTTTAGAAAAATTTGTTTTTGCTGCATATAATCACTATAGTCTCCTGTTACGTTTTTGCAACAAGGAGGCATGGCTGACATATCAATGTGACGTGATGATCTCAAACATCATTCATAACACTAAGGTTTCACTGTAAGCTCCTAAACACAAAAAAGCAAGTGCTTCTTTTTTTACTCAATATTTTCCAGCAACAAATCTCATTTACTTTTAATTAAAGCAAGACAAATAAGACTAGCTATTTAATTTGGAGAGAAGTAATGGCACTCTATAAAATGATTGAGCTGCATTACTGGAAATTGTAACACATGCCAAGCTTAGGAGGTGTTCCTTTTACCATTTAGTTGTCATTTTGTGGTCTTGGCCTTTTATGGCATATGGTGGGTGTGGCTAAATGCTTGGTAATTCATGGCTGATTGGGGTTTATGAACATATGCATACAAAGAAAATTTGTATAAATCTGTTGGGGAATTTTTAGTTTGTTTCATCCATGAAAACATTTCCACACGACTTCACTAACAGACTGATGAATGAGGTTTGAGGAGAGTAAACACAGGATGAAAACAGGACAGGCTGGGAGACTAAAGCTTTGTGTTTAGCATTCGGGGAACTGGATGGTGAAATTTGGCTTTGCAAATGTGAGAGTTTACACTTTCATGTGTTACAGTGGCTAGTTTCATTCTTGTGCTATTTGGTTAGATGATTGCATGAGGATAAAAATTCCAGTTAAAACCAGAAACCACATTGGTCCAGTCACATTGAGACTCAAACACAGTGTAGTAAATCTATAACATTGTATTTATACTATTATATCCAGGGCGAGACAAAAGGAACAGCTAGATATTTGGTTTGCTCAGTTCAGACTTGATATCCAGACTTTGTCATTTGTCACTGTGATGTTTGTGTGTGTATACAGTCATGTGTGTACACCAGACTCTAACTATATGAGCTGATCAATCAGTAATGAGCCGCTGTTGCTGCCACTGTCACTACCGCTGCTGTATTTATCATCAAAGAGCTAATAGAGGTCTGAGGACGACACTGGAGGAGAAAAACTGCTTTTGATTAAAGTGCTGAAGCCCCTTGGTGTCTGATTAAATAATAAATTTACTTTGCTAATAGAGTTAGACATGAGAGAGTTGGATGAGAGATATGGCAAGCACACGGTTCTCAACGTGGGTTCTGTGAAACCCTCAGGTGCTGTGTCATATAGCCAGATAGTCCATTATTTACATTACTTTACATTTTTAACCATGTTATAGTGATGGAACTCATTATTAAAGCTGCTAGTATTGTTTATTACAAATTTAATCAAATTGAATTTAATAATTAAAAAAACCAATCTCATGAACATTACTAACAGTAAATAATGTTAGCTTTACCATAATAAAATATTAAGGTGTAATAAAATTGTATATAATGTAAATCATTATTATTTTTATTGTTATTATTATTTTTCATAAAAAAAAAAAATTAAGAGACCACTTCAATTTTTTTCTTACATCAGCATCTCTATGTATGGAAACCAGTTCATTTCAGTGTCTATGCTGGAAATCCAACACAAGAACATCTTATTTTCCTTAATGAGGTACTGATGAGGTGATCACCTGAACTAAAACTTATTTAACAAGGAAAAGTATAAAAACCACTGCTGTGGTCATCACTATCTTTTTGCAATAGGACCAGCTTGGATGGCAAAACCAGTGCTAGTAGTACCTTAAATTTAATTGGAATACAAAAATATTTATTCCTCATGCCAAAAAAGTTAAAAAGAAAAGTTTTAAGTGAGAAAAAGAAGTTCTGGCATTACTGGCAGAGGGAAACAGTGAGAAGTTATTTCCATCTTCAAAATTTCAAAGACAGCAGTTCATAAGAACAAGGTCAAGCAGCAGACATTGTGGACAACAAAGTTACAGACTGGCAGAGAGCAAAAATGACTCTCCACTGATCGGGATGATCGTCAACTCCTTCAAATGTCACTCAACAACTGTAGGATGACATCAAGTGACCTACCAAAAGAATGGCAAATGGCAGTTGGGGTTAAATGCATGGTAAGGATGGTTCGAAACAGACTCCTCCGGGCAGAGTTTAAGTCATCCAAAGCTAGAAAAAAACCCTTCATCAATGAAAAGCAAAGACAAGCCAGGCTGAGGTTTGCTAACGATCATGAAGATTGGACTGTAGAGGACTGGAGTAAGGTCATCTTCTCGGAGTCCAATTTTCAGGTTTTCCCATCACCTGGTTGTCTAATGGTTAGACAGAGACCTGGAGAGACCTACAAGCCACAGTGTCTCATGCCTATTGTGAAATTTGGTGGAGGATCAGTGAGGATCTGGGGTGCTTCAGCAAGGCTGGAATGGGGCAGATTTTTGTTTGTGAAGGACACATGAGTCGAGCCTTGTTCAAAGTTATCCTGTAAGAAAACTTGCTTCCTTCTGCTCTGACAGTGCTCCTTAACTCTGAGGATTGGGTTTTCCAGCAGGACAATGCTCCATGCCACACAGCCAGGTCAATCAAGGTGTGGATGGAGGACCACAAGACCAAGATCCTGTCATGGCCAGCCCAATCTCCAGACCTGAACCTCGCTGAAAACCTCTGGAATGTGATCAAGAGGAAGACGGATGGTCACAAGCCATCAAACAAAGCTGAACTGAATTTCTGAATTTCTGCACCAGGAATTTCTGCATCAGGAGTGGCATAAAGTCACCCAAGAGCAATGTGAAAGACTGGGGGAGAGCATGCCAAGACACATGAAATCTGTGACTAAATGTCAGGGTTATTCCACCAAATATTGATTTCTGAACTATTCCTAAGTTCAGATATTAGTATTGTGTTCTTTAAAATTGAATGTGATCTTGATTTCTATGTATTATACAAGGTCTGAAAACACTTCATCTTTTTATGTTATTTTGACCATTTGTCATTTTCTGCAATTAAATGCTCTAAGTGATAATATTTTTATGTGGAATTTGGGGGAAATGTTGTCAGTAGTTTATAGATACAATAAAAATGTTCACGTTCCGAAAACATATAAATAGTAACACCAGAGAAACTGATAATTTTGCAGTGGTCTCTTTAATTTTTTCCAGAGCTGTATATACAATTACTTATTAAATCTAGGATTAATTATGGAAGTATCACTTATGAATCAGCTTCAGAAACACTGCTTAAAAAACTAGACAGTATCCAGGCCCAGGCTCTTAGAATCTGCACAGGAGCAGTAAAAACTATGTCAATTTGTACACTTCAGTTTGAAGCAGGGAGATGCTATGGAGTCTTAGAAGGAAACACCTAATAGCTAAGTACTAGTTAAACCTGAAAGGCCATGAACACAGCATGGCCTAAAAGACTATTGGGAAAAGGAAAAGACAAGAAAGCCTAACTTTTGATGGATAGGGGATAAGATTGCAAAAAACATGGGAGTGTATAACAGATACAATAGCCCAACATTAGTTTAGTCCCCTGTCCCATTATGGACGCTCGAAGTGCCAACAGTCGATCTGAATT
Source organism: Notarius kessleri (assembly GCA_025212355.1). Taxonomy (NCBI): domain Eukaryota; kingdom Metazoa; phylum Chordata; class Actinopteri; order Siluriformes; family Ariidae; genus Notarius; species Notarius kessleri. The sequence goes on along the minus strand of JAOBAM010000001.1, from coordinate 31,842,140 downwards.
ACTAAAGGATATGAATAGAAATATTGATTAAATACAGTGGTGCTTGAAAGTTTGTGAACCTTTTAGAATTTTCTATATTTCTGCATAAATATGACCTAAAACATC
>JAOBAM010000001.1:31521802-31534456 GCA_025212355.1 Notarius kessleri | reverse complement strand
CGCCGGCCACGGGGCTCGAACCCGGACCTTCTTGCTGTGAGGCGACAGCGCTAACCACTACACCACCATGCCGCCCACCAGCTCGAAATATCAAGAAAAATGCTAAACTATTCTGGAAATATGTGAATATAAAGTCAAAAACAAGAGAACATATACCAGACTTGGTGGATGAAACATCTGTGGCATGCACTGACGAGGAAAAAGCAGAACTCCTTAACAAATTCTTTGTTAGTATCTTCACAAAAGAGGACACACAATCCATCCCTATACCAAGACAGCAACAGTACAGTGAAGAGCTAAGCAAGATTGAAATTAGTGTGAGTGATGTGTGTAAAAGATTAAAAAACTTAAACCCAAACAAATCAATGGAACCAGACAACATCCACCCACGTGTCTTAAAAGAGCTAGCAGAGACATTCAGTACCCTTGCAAATAATATTCAGCAAGTCACTTGAAGAAGACAAGCTCCCCAGTGAATGGAAAATTGGGCATATAACACCAAACTTCAAAAAAGGATACAAGAAAGCTCCTAGCAACTATCACCCAGTCAGCGTAACAACTGTCACTGGAAAAGTTTTAGAAGGAGCCATTAGAGATGCACTGGTATCCCACATGAAAATGAATGGTCTATTCACACGGCATCAGCATGGGTTTCTCCCAGGGAGGTCGACAATGACATAAATGCTTGAATGTTTGGAGGACTGGACAGAGTGGTTAGACCAGGGTTTGCCAGTTGATGTTATATATTTGGACTTCTGCAAAGCCTTTGACTCTGTACCAATACGTCTCCTAGCAAAGATCAAAAGCTACAGCATCAAGGGCAATTTGCTACAATGGATCAATTCCTTTCTTACTGAGCGTAAGCAAAGAGTGTGTGTCAATGGGATCAAGTCAGGATGGGCTGAGGTAAGCAGTGGAGTGCCACAAGGCAGTGTGTTGGGACCAGTACTATTCACTATCTTTGTTAATGACATGCCAGAGGGAGTATCAAGCCACCTAAAATTATTTGCAGATGACACAAAGATGTTCCGCCCAGTCAGTCATGAGTGGGAATGTGAACTGCTACAACAAGACCTTTCTAGTCTAGACAGGAAAGTGGCAGTTGTGCTTCCACCCTGACAAATCTACAGTGATCCGAATTGGTTCAGGACATCCCGACTACACGTATACCATGACTGATAAAACAAGAATGGTGCCATTAGCCTTCACACAACAGGGAAAAGATCTGGGGATTCTGGTGGACAACGAGCTCAGTTTTGAGAACCATATAGCAGCTATAGTCTCAAAAGCCAACCAGATTGCAGGACTTATGTGGAGATCATTTGAATACGTGGATAAAGATGTCTTCTCTCTCCTGTACAAGTCACTGATACGCCCACATCTTGAGTACAATGCCCCAATATGGTCACCCTACACGTAGAAATTGGCGGAAGATAAAGATAAGATAAACCTTAGATAAACCTTTATTATTCGTCACATCAGTGAAATTGATTGAGATTGGAAGAGATTGAGAGTGTTCAGAGACGTGCCACAAAACGAGTACCTCGACTGAGGGATCTTCCATATGAGGACAGACTGAAAGCTCTTAAGCTGCCTACATTAGTGTACCGCAGACTACGAGGCAAAATGATAAACACCTCCAAATATGTACATGAAAAACATGATACAAAGGCATGCATAACAGGAATGAAGACAAACACCAAGACAAGAGGGCATCGTCTACAACTGAAAAAGAACACTGTCAAGGGCAACAAAAGACTGTATTTCTTCAGCAACCGAGTGGTCTGTTGGTGGAACAACCTGCCTGAGACAGTTGTTACAGCGCCAAATGTTAATGTATTCAAAGCACAGTTGGACAAACATATGGAGGACCATCCCATGGTATACAACCACAGGGCACTAGACAACCCACAGAGACCTGAAATGACACTCAACTGAAAATAGGAGCAGCTTAACTTGGAATACTACAATTTCTACCCAGCTGAAAGACTCAACTCTACTCTACTTAAGTCCAAATATTGAAGGAAGGACACATGCACTAACTACGACTTTCAGACTGGCGCAATCTCCTGCCCACCCCAACCACTCAACAAACACACATTAAAGTAGGTATGTAGAACTACATTTACTACTTTATTTACATTTGCAATTAGCAGATGGTCTAGATAAGACTTAGAAAACTCCACTTTAACATCTTCACATAAAATCACATACATACTGTGTATGATGGTCATGATGGTTGTAGGATGGCAAACAAGTCCAAGTAAAATTGGGTGCCTAATATTTGGTCAACTTTGGAAAAAGTGCAATAGTCGCGTGTTGATTATGGGATCTGAGAGTCATCCATAAAGACACAAGTTTTGAAGGAGGGATGGAGGTGGAATGGCTGTCCCAGGAGTAAGGTCAGAGTTGCTGGGCAGCTGTCTGTAATTAATCCCTTTCCAGGTGTCTGGCCTCCGGCATCTGTGAAAGCAATAGAGCCACAGCACCAGGGTGGCCTGCATCCAGCACTCAGGGAAACACATCAATAAGATTCATTATGCTTTATTTAACGGTGGCTCATCAAACACAAATACATGCACACAAACACTAAATGAACATACTGGTTCATTCATGGCAATAATGTCAGAATAGTCAACTTGACACACATTAGTGATGAACTCATCATCACATCTGCACCTGCTTGTACTCAAGACTCTACTTCCCAGAGTTTGCAGTGGCCTTCAAACATGGCCGCCAAGGACTACAACACCCATACTGCACCTCACCGCTCTCAATCTCCAGAGAACTGATTATAACACACACCTGTTCCAAATCACAGCCTCATCACCACTCTATACATAAGGACTCTCTGTGCACATAATCATTGCGAACTAAATGCTCAGTGCTCCCTTGTCTGACTTTACCAAGCCTTTGTACTTGTGTTGTGTTTCTGGTTACTGGCATTAGTTTTATATTTTGGTTTACATTCTGTCTTCACCTGTGATATCCTGTTTGTGCCTTATCTGACCATTTCCTGTTTGCTGACATGGTCTTTGATTTATGATTTGAATTTGTTTGCTAGCCTTGCCTTTAATAAACTCTCTGCTGCTTTTACAGCCGTCTGTCGCCTGCATTCCTGACACTAATCTGAATTATTAAAAGAGAAATAATATCCACTTTAGCTAGTTTGCATACCATTCTTGCAAACAAAAAAATTTAAAAAGAGTCACTGGTCTATGGAGGGGTTCTATGGTGGATTATGTCTTTTGCACAAACACATCCGTTTTGCATATTTGGCTAAATGAATATGCAATTTAGGGTGTTTCTGCCTAGAACGTGGTAGTATCCAGGCAGCGCTATTCATTTTGCACTCACTATGTGATTTTACTAATGGTGTGCAAATAAATATGTCCAGAGAGCATGTACAACCTCAATTCCAAAAAGTTGGGATGCTGTGCAAAACATAATAAAAAACAGAATACAATGATTTGCAAATCATTTTTTACCTACTGTATATTCAGTTGAATACAATACAAAGATAAGATATTTAATGTTCACCTTTATTGTTGTTGTTTTTTTTTTTCAAATATATACTCATTTTCAATTTGATGCCTGCAATACCTTCTGAAAAAGTTGGGACAGGGCATGTTTACAACTGTGTTACATCACCTTTTCTTTTAACATGCCACTTCACAACGTGATGAACCTCACCCCATCCTTGCTTGTGAACAACTGCGCCTTTCCAATTACCAATTAACATGTTTACCTGTAGAATGTTCCAAACAGCTGTTTTTTTGAGCATTCAACAACTTTCTCAGTTTTTTTGTGACCCCGTCCCAACTTTTTTGATTTGGCTGTTGCATTCTTCCTTTCCCCTTTTAATAATTGAAAAATATGTTGCTATTTTTACTGCTCCTTTACTCTCTCTCTCTCTCTCTCTCTCTCTCTTTCTCTAGTAAGTCTCACTCTGAAAGTGAGGCCAAGTGTTCTTGGGTGAAGGAGGGCTCCTGAGGAGTTAATGACAATGACTACTATGACTAATGGGAAAAAGCCATGACAAAATAAGACAAATGGTTTGGACTAACTTCATTACCTTAGTGACAGCTTGACAGCATCATCGTTTAATGTGGTATTTTTCATCTGCTTCTCATTTGGAAACAAAAGTTTTTGTGGCACTGTTCCTTTTCCGTAATATGAAAATGGGCAGGTATCAAATCTCCCTCAGCCAAGATGTACATTAAGAGTCTCTTTTCAGAAGTGAATTTTTTCAGTAGGTCTATCATCACTCGAACAAAACCAAAGTATAAACACGTGACAATTTCCCAGGTTTTATTGAAAATAAATTAATAAATGGAAATCTGTCAAGTGAAATGGATTCATTGGGCTTTTATCTATTGATTTGTGGATATAAAAGTGCCTCTCTTAATCACAGATACCTCAAAATATATCTCTTTCACATAGAGTTGATCATGTTGTTGATTGTGGCCTGTGGAATGTTGTCCCACTTTTCTTCTATAGCTGTGAAAAATTGTCAGATATTGGTGCACACTGCTGTATGCACCAATCCAGAGCATCCCATAGATGCTCAGTGGGTGACATGCAGGTCATAGCAAAACTGGGACATTTTCAGCCAGGAATTGTGTGAAGAGAACTATGCAGAATTTCTTCTATTGTGCATATCAACAGTCTGTGTGGCTGGTCTCAGACAATCCCACAGGTAAAGTATTGTATTGTTGTTTTCTTTTTCAGTATATATGTACTATATACACATAAAATATGTCTAAAGATGCTTTCACATATACAGCCTTTAACCCTAGTGAGTTTTCCTCCTTGATGCAATTTATTTGAGCAGGTCAGAACACAGCAATTGCATTCATGGGGGGAACCAAAACAACTGGTCCAATACATTTCCAAACAAACTGTAGCACAGTTTGGTTGCACTGAGAAACTGATTTGACTCTGAAGTGACCCAAATGCTGGAAATGAAACACAAATGCAGTGTATTATGGCTTGCAGGTGACATTGTTGTAACTGTAGAAATGCAATGTGATCTAGCTATTTGAACTGATGAAAAATAAATACTTTTTTTAAAAGCTTGATGCAATACACAAAATATTTTATTATACAGCACCAGTCAAAAGTTTGGACACACCTTCTAATTCAATGGTTTTCCTTTATTTTTATTAACTAAAGGACACAATGTATGAAAGTAATGACAGACTGTCATTTCTCTTTATTACGGTAGTTGAGAACACAAACTGTCAATCGGGATGAACTCAAGGCCATGCTTGAAATTGGAGAAATTGAGGAGTCACACAATGACTGGAGCAGCCTGGTGGTTTTGGTACCCAGTACTAATGGGTTGGTCCAGTTCTGTGTGGACTATTGAAAGGTCAATGTGGTGTCTAAATTCAATGCGTCTATCCGATGCTTCGCATTGATGAACTGCTCAACTGTTTGGGCATGGCTCATTTTTATTCAATACTGGATCTGACAAAGGGATAATGGCAGATCCCCTTGGCTCCCCTATCCCAAGAAAAAATGGCCTTTTGTACCCTGTTCAGTTTACACCAGTTCATCACTCTTCTGTTTGGGTTATTTGGGGCTCCCACGACATTTCAGTGGCTCATGGACAAAATCCTCTACCTGTATGCTGCCTATGCTGTGACCTACCTCAGCATCATTATTTGTAGCAACGATTGGCTAGGACATGTAAAACACCTCAAGGCCATTCTAGAGTCATTGAGGTGTGCAGGGCTTATGGCTAAGCTGAAGAAGTGTGCAATTGGACATGTGGAAGTATGATATCTGGGTTTTCACATGGGTCAGGGGCGTCCTCAAATTGAGAAGACCTCAATTGCGACCTGCCAAAGGTCCAGGTCCAAGACCAAAAAGGGGATGAAACAGTTTTTGGCGCTGGCTGGCTATTATCATTGGTTCGTGACTACTTATTCGGACATTGCTAGCACCTGCTGCTGTACATAAGTCATAAACTTTCAATGCGAGAGACTAAGTACAACACCATTGAAAAAGATTGTCTGGCCATCAAGTGGGTGGTCCTCACCATCCGGTACTACCTGCTGGGATGCCCTTTCACCCTCTGCTCAGATCACATCCCACTTCAGTGGCTCCACCACATGAAGGATGCCAATGCGCAGCTTACCCGTTGGTATCTAGCTCTGCAGCCCTTTAATTTGGAGGTGTACCACCGGCCAGGGGCACAGATGGTGGTGGTGGACTACCTCTCCTGTTGGGGGAGTCAGCTGCAGGCCGGACAGCTCCCTGGCCTAAGTCAGGTGGTGGGGGTATGTGTCAGTGGGGGCATGATCAAATGCCAGTTTGTGAATGGAGAGTGAGGCCGGGGAAGGTGAATGGCAAAGCGGACACACCTGTGTCTAATTACTGTTTTGTGTGTCTTGCAGTGATGGCTGAGGGCTGATAAGGGGGAAGAGAGCAGAAAGGAGGAGTTGAGCCAAGCTTCAGCAGAAACAAGTGTTGTGTGTGTATTTGAGAAGCTGAAAAGTGAAAAATTAAGTTTATTAAAATTGTCCACTGACATAAGAACCTTCCTGTCTCAGTGCTTCAGTGTCCACCCCAATTAGGGAACCATTACAGTCCAAGATCACTTTCTTAATGGGGCCTCTGCGGGGGCAAACATTTGACTTGACTATTGCTATTTGGGAGAATCAAGCCAATCTCTGCTCCTTATTTCAGGCATTTGTTATGGAGATGCATAAGGTATTCGACCACATCTTCTGAGGCAAGGAAGCAGCCAGGAAATTACTCTCTCTCTGTCTAGGCTCCCGCAGTGTGGCAAAGTATGCCACTGAGTTCCAGACAATGGCGGTGGACTCTGAATGGAACTCAGAGGTCCAACAAGGGGTATTTCTCAGCAGACTCAGTGACGCCCTCAGCAGACTCAGTGACGCCCTGGCGCTTGTTGTCAGAGATGAACCTGAGGGGCTGGACGCCTCGATTTCCCTGGCTATCCATCTGGACAACCACCTGAGGGAACGGTGTCAGGAAAGATAGGGATGACTTACCCAGACTCCACCATTAGTCTCACACCGTCAACCCTACCTCCATCAGCTCCAGCTTCTAGTCCTGGGTCTGAGCCCATGCAGCTCGGCCGAGCCAGACTTACACCCTTAGAGATCTAGGCACATGCAAGAGGGGTTATGTCTATACTATGAGCAGTCTATACCTGATCTCCCTCTGCCTGGTATAGCCAAAAGGCTTGCTTGTAGCAGTGGGGATCCTGGTGAGCCATACCCCTCAGTTCCCCATTTCACGTTCGCAACTTCCTGCCATGATCTCATTCAACCAGGTCTCCTGGGTACTTCAGACATTCATAGATTTTGTGGCAGAAGGAAACTACATTGATGAGGCCCTCACTGAGCAGATTGGCATTCCCTAATAACTCCTTCCATCTCCACTCCAGGTCTATGCCTTCTACAGCCAGCTATTTTTCAAGATCACTCACCAGACTCCATCCATTCACCTTCTTCTATCCAGGAACCACAGATAATCGGTGAGCTTCTACCTCATCTCCTCCCCTAGCACCTCCTTGATCCTCAGACACACCTGGGTCTCTTTGCATAATCCATTGGTGGACTGGGTTTCCAGCAAGGTGATCGGCTGAAGCCTTCACTGTCACCGCCACTGCCTCTCCTCTGCCAAGCCTTCCCCTGGGCTTTCTCCCACTTCACCACAATCCAAAAACCCAGATCTTTCCATGGTCCTCACAGTCTAACATGACTTGGGGAAGGTTTACAGTAAGACCCTATCCCTGTCCTTACCTCCACACCATCCCAATGTTTGTGCCATTAACCTTTTCCCTGGGTCTCCCCTACCATCCAGATGCTTCTATAATCTGTCCTGGCTGGAGAGCGAGGCCATGCAAACATACATCCAGGACTCCTTGGCTGCATCCACCCTTCTTCGTCCCCTGACTACTTCTTTGTAAGAAAGAATGGATCTCTTTGTCCCATATCAACTACCATGGTTTGAACAACATAACCATCAAGAATAACCTCCTATTGCTCATTAGCTCTGCCTTCAAGAATCTACAGGGTGTCATCATCTTCACCAAGCTTAACCTCCACAATGCCCATCACTTAGTCTAGATTCGTGAGGGTGACGAGTGGAGGACTGTGTTTTAATACTCCTCTGGGCCACTTCAAGTACAGAGTCATGCCGTTTGTATTCATGAACACACCATCAGCCTTAAAGAGTCTAGTCAATGATGTCCTTGAGGATTGTATCAACCAGTGTGCATTTGTTTACCTAGATGACATCCTCATCTTCTCCTGCTGCTCCCAAGAGCATAAGGTCCAGGTACGCCAAATTATCCAGTTGCTGCTTGAGAACAAGTTGTACGTCAAGGTGGAGAAATACAAATTCCATGTCCCCTCTGTCTCATTCCTGGGGTACATCTTGGAAAGGGCAGTAAGGTGGTATAGTGGTTAGCACTGTTGCCTCACAGCAAGAAGGTTCTGGGTTTGAGCCCAGCAACCCAGCCTGTGTGGAGTTTGCATGTTCTCCCCATGTCTGTGTGGGTTTCCTCTGGGTGCTCCAGTTTCCCCCAGAGATCAAAAGACATGCCATTAACATGGGGCAGCCTTGGGCTGAAGTGCCCTTGAGCAAGGCACCTAACCCCCAACTGCTCCCCAGGTGCTGTAGGAACTGCTCACTGCTCTGGGTAAGTGTGTGTGCTCATTGCTTACTTTTGTGTGTGCGTATGTGAGTGCGTGTGTGTGTGTGTGTGCACACACGTGTTCACTGCTTCAGATGGGTTAAATGCAGAGGACGAATTTCACTGTGCTTGAGTGTGCATGTGACAGATAAAGGCTTCTTCTTCTTAAAAAATGGAAAGGGGCCAAGTCAAAGCAGACCCAGAGAAGATACAATCCATGGCAGAGTGGCCCATGCCCAGCATCCGCAAGTGGCTGCAGCAGTTTCTGGGACTCACAAATTTTTACCGGCACTTCATTCGGGACTACAGTTGGGTGGCTGCACCCCTGGTGCAGCTCACCTCTGCTGTCAAACCCTTCCAGTGGACTCCCAAAGCAGAGTAGGCCTTCAAGGATTTGAAGAAGCAATTCACCTCGCCCCTTGTTCTCCACCAACCTGATCTTGGGAGGCAATTTGTTGTGGAAGTTGATGCTTATGACTCTGGAGTGTGAGCGGTCTTGTCCCAGCTCTGTGAATTGGACCACAAGTTACAACCCTTGCCCTGCCTTCTCCCACAAGCTAACCCCCACTGAGTATAATTATGATGTCAGCAACTGAGAGCTATCTCACACACCATGTCTTCTGCCTCCACAACATCCCTGCCAACATCGTCTCTGACCAGGGACCTTAGTTCATCTCCTAAGTTTGGTAGGCCTTCTGCCGAGCCCTTGGTGCCTCAACCAGCCTCTCCTCTAGGTTCTATCCCACACCAACGGTCAGCCAGTGCATACTAACCAAGACCTGGAGGCCACCATGCATCGTGTCACCACTAACCACCCTTCCTCTTAGACCCACAATGCATCCTGGATCGAGTACGCACAGAATTCCCTCACCAACTCCTTTAGAGGCCTCTCTGAGCTACCAGCCACCACTGTTCCCCACCCACAAGGATAAGATTGCTGTGACCTCGGTCCAAGCCCACCTGCACTAATGCTGGAGGATCTGGAGGGACACTCAGGTGGCCCTCCTCCTGCACTCCTCTGACTGCAACAGTGCCTGGCTGACCGCCGCAGGGCTCCTGTCCCAACTACCAGCCTGGTCAGAAGGTTTGGTTCTCCACTTGGGACATCCCTTTCAAGACCCAGTCCAAGAAGCTCTCTCCCTGGTTCATTGGCCCATCGTACACACATTATTACAATAAAACTCTGTGAAATTATATCTTGTGTGATGTGATATTGTCAACCTATGTGTAATAGCATAGCAAGCAACATAGCAACATAGGCTAACAAACATAAGTGTTACACTAGCCTATTTCATCATATGCATAATATTATACTCGTAAAGAAATGACATAGCTGCATACCTTTATCTTTTTGCATGTTTCTCCTCTGATTTTACTAAATGCATTAGTCCTGTACAAAGTTAGAGGTAATCTATTCCCCCACTCCCCCTACCTCAGGCTTCTGGTAGGGAAAGTTGAAATCAACCTATTCTCGCCCCCTCCTCATCTTGTGCTTCTGAGTAGTGGTGGGTGCTTTGTGTAACACTGAAATGTTCAAAGCAATTGTGCTGGAATTGTTTCGAGGTTTCAAAATAATCTGACTCCCATCTCCACAGTGACACCTACTGGCTACCACTGCTATCTTGATAATGCTGTTCTGCGAAACAATGACTCAGACAATTGCTGACAAATTCAAAACTGCTTATTATTCTGATGAGTTATGCCAGGCGATCAATACATATGATCAATACATATTTTGGAGAAATCACTATACAACAAACAAAGAAACAAAATATTTCAGATTGTCAGAGAAAGCAAACTGGGACTGTAATAAACAGTGTGTTTCAATAAATATTTCTTTTTTATGTCGTGTTTTGCTTATTAACATCTGTGAGGCTATCAGTTGCTGGTATTTCAGTTTCATGTGGAAGACATGATGTTTAGGAAAATAATCTACTGACAGATGGCTGCTATGCTTATTGGGATAAATGACCATGTGGATTTTGTGGGTTTGAGTGTACTTTGTAACCTATGAGTGTACAGTAAGCTACTTTAATGTGCTTTCTTTGTGGAACATGTTTCATCGATGATGGAATGTGGTTTCAGTGAATGTTGCTAATTATGCTAATAGAAAACGAAGATCAAGAAGGGAAAATTAAGAAAGAAATGTCACACATTAGCGGTGCTGGGGCTCAAACCCTCTGATGAACTCTCTGATCAGTAACCCAGAGCTTTAAACCATTGAGCCACCGCTATCCCTGCAGTTACATATCTAGCCTAACTATCACTCACTAAATTGCTCTGTCACATGGGTGAACGCACCAAAGCTTCGCTTAGCTATGGCCATGTGACCTGGTTGTTTTGAAGCAAATTTAGGAGCAGTGTTTTGAAATGTCTGCATTTTGTAAGCTTGATGCAGCACTGAAATGTCAGTATTGAGTATCCCATCCCTACTTCTGAGTAGGAGACCAGGAAGTAACCTGCCTAGCTCACAAACTATAATCAGGACACCCACTCTGACAGGTTAATTGAACCACACAATTACATATCATTGATGTGACATTCAAGTGAGCAACAGAAAACCAATTGTGCAGATGTCACCTTTTTTTTTTCGTGCCACCCTCGACATGATGTGTCGTCAGAACTTGGACATCAACGTTGCTATTTTTGAATAAGTACACATTATAATTGGCATAATTTCAATGTCTTCACAACTTTGAAATAAAAATAAAGCATTTATAAAAAAATTTTAATAAAACCCTACAACTCGCATGACAGGCCACAATGCACGATATTCTATGTCAACTGATATACAGCACAGCTTCTGTACACTACTTTTTGGTGTGTCTTGCAATGATTTTGTAGTGTACTATATAGTGAATGAAGTTTACCGTTGAGAATGCAAACAGCACTACAAAATGGCTTATTCAGTATATAGTGGACTATATAGTGGCTGAGTGGATTTTCTGAACACAGCACAAGTTTGTGTGTGTAGTCCATGGCAGCCATTTCTGAATGCCAGGAAGCAGGTTAGAGGATGCTTGTGGTGGCCATCTTCTTTGGCCATGATGCATTTTTGGGGATTGTAGTACGAAAAAATTAATTGTGTGTTTCCATTTTTATATGACTGTATATTTTTCCATGATGAACACCCCTCAGGCACTTTTTTCTTTTTGGTTCGTTTAAATTTGTGCAGTGTGACACCAAACCAAGCCAAATACTTAATGAAGCAAAAGTATACATTTTGCTCTGATTTGGACTCAGCAAACAGAATAATAGTTATGAAGTCACCATAAAAAAACATGGACATCCTGTTGGTGTGAGATGATTTAAATAAAGTCTAAATAAAGCATAAAGGCTACTCAATATCAGTAACATAAATTTTTCATGACATGGGGTCAGCAGGTCCACTGTAATCTCAGGAACAGAGACAGCCCTTAGTGTTAGTTGTCTGCTTCTTTGACTGTCACATGCATTATTAAATGTCTTCTATGAGCTTCTCTTCAGATGGGAAGCTTTGGTTTGTTTTGATTTTTTTCATAGAATTACACAAATGTAGTCTAAGAACAGTGGAAAGTGTTTAAATAATGCATGAGCTTTCTGAGCACTGAGAATTCTCATAGGCATTACATTTGTTCTGTAGTAGTCAACAATGTTAAATAACAAATGATTGCAGTTAGAAACTACTCCTGGATTCTTTTAACGTTTACAGATTATTTTTGTTTTTGACAACCTACAGTGTCTTGCAAAAGTATTCATTCCCCTTGGTGTTTGTCCTGTTTTGTTGCATTACAAGATGGAATTAAAATTGATTTTTGGGGGTTAACACCATTTGATTTACACAACATGCCTACCACTTTAAAGGTGCATATTGTTGTTTTATTGTGACACAAACAATAATTAAGATGAAAAAACAGAAAACTGGGGTGTGCATAAGTATTCACCCCCTTTCGTATGAAACCCCTAAATAAGAGCTGGTCCAACCAATTCACTTCATA
>JAOBAM010000001.1:30357482-30368879 GCA_025212355.1 Notarius kessleri | reverse complement strand
TTTTTCTCTACTCACGGTATATGAGCTGATAGCCTAGTAGTAGAGTAGCCAATCAGAGCGCATGATTGCTCATATCCGGTGAATGTGGATAGAATAATTCCTGATATTTCACTCTGATGATGTCACTCCCAGTGTTTTCCGGCTGACTAGACGTGTGTTGTCAAAATGGCGAACCGGTTCAAAATTAAAATTCTTTTGATTAACTTGCGCATTTTTTTGTGGATGTGTCCATATAATATCAAGAATATTACACAGTGGTATGAAGATATGAAGTTTATTTTCTTGTGTTGAAAAATATTTCACTCATTTGCTTTGCTCACTCATGAAATATGTTTACCGCTCAAAGATAAGCTTCATATCTTTGCACCACTGTGTAATAGTCTCTTATCGTACATATAAAACATATTCTTATATTACTCTTTGCCTTTTCATATAGGGTGACATGGGAGAAGAAGGGCCAAAGGGCAATGTTGGTGAGAAGGTAAGCCTGCACAAAGATACTGTATGTCAATGCAGCTGTAACTGACTAGTGACCTTAATCCTTCGTATGCTATTCACAAGTTGCTATAAGTTTCTGCTCTCACTTTATCAAGCTAAAGATTGAACAAAAGGGTTTGACTAAATGTCTGCTGCAGGAGTTTACAAGTCATTTCTTCCGAATTAATTTTTGCATTTAAACTTTTATCGCATGCCTAAGTATACTGTATTTACTGTATTCTAACATCCTGATGCTCCTAAACAAATGATTATGAAGTATGAGTTTGTAACATATCAGTAAAGACTGTACTAGCTTTGCTCATATAGTTATTTAATATGGAAAAATAACTTCACTGTAATATTTCAGAGAAAAAAAAATCTTTGTTTATACTAAATGTCTAATGTTCTGTTGGAAATATGTCTTAGCTGTTAAGTTATTTTGGAAACTTTAAAAATCATTTGCCTGCTTCTATACCTTTGGTTTATAGTTTATTTGACTGAGCACTTTCATAAACCCAAGACAGTAAAAAGAAATAATTTTGACTCCAGATCAGCAGTGGGTAAAGGCATACTGTTGATCCAAGCTATATTATATATACATCCCTTAGATAATGCCTCTCTGAGGGCCATGTTGGGATGCTCCCAAGTTGAAGTAGAACCACGAAGCATTAGATCACCCCAATTACTCTTGTGTACTCTTTCAGTGCCATTGTGCTTTTGCCAGACAAAACTATACTGTACACAGAACATATTTGACAGGTGGCCTAACTCTAAAAATCACAAGATACAAAAATGTACAGTAGTTCGTCTCGCTGCCATCAAAAAATTAAAATGTTTAAACCTCATGTAATATAGTCACGGAGGGTGTGTACATTCTTCACACTACATTAAGGAGGTGGGGATCCTTATAGACTGTGGAACAGAAATTTACCCAGTGTGTCTCCATCAATTTATTACGCATTGGAGAACAACCTTTTTTCTTTTTTTTTAACCATTATGGACATTCTTAGTCAAAGTGGTAGTGCAGACAGCAGCCAAGTAAAAAAAAAAAAAGGCGTTGTAGGAAACAGATGCGGGACCATTTCCATGCATAGGAGGCAGTCCAAAAAAAAAAAAAAAAGGGCTACAATAAAACTTTGTTGGCTGAAAAAAATCTTTGATGCTGTCTACCTTTCTACAATAAAACAGTTTAACTGAATGGGAGGGGGATTTGAATAAGGAAGCAGGTATAATGGAAAATAAAATGCCTTACACATTTTCATGACTGACATGCAGAACTCCTACTGTACTCTTTCATCTTGAAAAGGGAAAAATCCTCTGGACATTCATCATATTGTTCATACTGTGGAGCCATGAACATTTGAATTATAGCACATCCTTGGAGCAGCTTTTGAAAAGTGATGCGTAAAGACAAGTTGTGTCTAAATCACTTAAATACAGTACAAGTTACCCAGAGGGAAATGGACCATCTACTATGTGCACATGTGTAAAAAAAAGAAGACAGAAAGTCTTCTTGAACAGCGCAGTGCCTACATGTTTTCCATGTATGTCACCTAATGACCTTGTTCTTGGATAAAAGAGTGCCATCATGTACTGAATTGATTAGAACAGACATTTTAAGTGTGATTCACCACTGACTAAGGGCACTGATGCATTGCATCCTTGTTTAACTTATACAGTTAAAAGGCACTCTGTTAGCATGTACATCCAGGGGATGCCAAGATTTGGGTTTATATATTCAAGGAAAAATAAATGAATCTGGCTAACAAAGGTAGCACTGTAACAACAAGGCAAGCGTGGAAGAGTAAATAATGAAACCAGGGATTTAGAGTTGTGAGAATACGTCCAAATGTTTGATAGGATGTGTGCAACGAACAGAGTAAGTAAAAAAGAATTCATCTTGTTTGAGTGGAAACTTGATGTCTACTATAGCTGCTGTGGCTTTAGTATGACAGATGAGGTAAAACAAGTTGTTTGAGACAGTTATTAACAATGAAATGTCACTCATAAATTTCAACCAGCAAAAGGACTGTGGGAAAATGTGTTAAACTTAGACTTTCTTTATACTATGATAATAAATCACCAAAAAAAAGAAAAAAGATTTATTTTCATAGTTTAAACTGCAAATAAAACATTTGACGTGTATAAATATTTAATTGGGTATGAAATTTTCTGAGACCTCAGAGGTGGAAAAAATGCATTTTGGTCAAAACATTGTACGAGTAAACGCTAATTGGATTGCAAGAAAGCATTTAATGAATATGAGGGTTAGGCCAGTGACACAGTTTCCATGTAGCGCCTCACAGTCTTGAAGTCAAATCTTATTTCAGTCATCTGCCAGCAACCATAGTGCCCTGCTTGCCTCTGAGCCATTGAGAAGGTCTGCAGCTACAAATTCTCATGTTCTGCTAAGGATAATCATTATAGCCAAGCTGACATAGTTTAAACAAGAGCACACCAATGAGGCACAACCAAACTGCAGCTATAACTTTTAACTGTAACTCGTACTCATCACCTCTACAGCTCAGCTTTTATAGCAGATTGCCGATTTCAGGATGAAAATGAAATGGAATTCTTCTTTAATGTGTTTTTAAGCCCTAGCTTAGAAGCATTTGTAAAGACTGTGCTACTGACATCCTAAACATATCCATTTTGTTAAAGTCATCTACTTAGGGCTGCAGTCAAGATCGCCATTTCCAAGTCCAAGACAAGTCCAAGACCAGGATTAGCTGAGACCGAGTTAAGACTTATCAAGACAAGTGTTAAGGGAGTTGAAGTTATGTCAGGATCGAGGCCAAATGAAAGTGATACTCAGACCAGACTGAGACTGTTGAAAATTATATCCCTCACCAAAATATTCCCATGCAGGGATTGGCCAAGGATGGCTCAATTGACATAAAATAGTTCCTCCATTGATGAAGTGATGTATCTCGTGACATCAAAAAAAAAAAAAATGGATATGGTGTGAGTCAGTAATGGTATATCCTTGATATACCATGAACTGACGTCACAATTTCAAGCTATATGGCCGACTCGAGCCACAGCTGTGATCTACATCTACATCTCATGATCATGCCTACCGAGGCAGGCAATAGCATGGTACTTTGTACATGCACAGGTTGAAGGTCACGCGGATGTAAAAAGCAAACATGGCTGCCTCCAGTGAGTTTATGCAGAGATTCAATCTTTTAGTTTAATCTTCACTTTTAGTTTGAAATTTTTTGATGATGGATATAAATCAAATATACCATGCACTGAGAGGCACCGTGAATTATCTATTCTCTTTGGTGACTGGCATAGAACTATTTTCTCCAGGGCTGCGCCCCTCACAAAATAGTACTATACCAGTCACCTCAGAGAATCCATAATTTCAACTGGAGCCTCACAGTAGATGGTATATTAGATTATTAGCTTCTCCTCCAACAGTATTTTCAGTTAAAAGGATCATAGAATAAAATAAACATACTGTTGATATACAATGTCAAATTTTTAAATTACTGCTCATGACATGGTCATGATGTATTAGGAAATCTGTCACTGACAGGCTGTATGATTATACAGTCTGGGCTAAAAGGAAATCAGCCCCTGCATCACATCCTCATACCATTCTATCAATTTTTCTTATGACCATTGGTGGTGCTGTTACGCTCAGCAAATAGTCTGATACGTCTGCCAAAAATTAAGCAATACACTGATGTCTTTTATCTTTGAAGCTCTGCTGGGTCATTTATACCATCCATCCCAATTGCCATCTTCATTGTTGTCACGGTGCAGGCACTTACGGATGTAAACATAAAAGATTGTTGTAGAGAAGACGGTAACAAAGCCGAAATGTGAGATGAGAATCAGAGTCATAAAACAAGCGAGGGTCAGGCGATTGGCGAACAACGTAATAGGGAAGAGACAAAGGAGTAAACGAAGAACAGGGAAACCAGAGTCAGAAGAATGAGGGTCCATCAGAGAATAACAAAGCTCGTTATGTACTGTGGAAGGCAGAACAATACTTCGCAATGAGGTGAAGAGAGTGAGAGGTTTATATAGACAGAGGGACTAATTGGAGTAATGATTGGCAGCTGAGTCAGTAGTCAGGAGACAGAGGGCGCTGTGAATTGTGGGAGGTGTAGTCCAAGGTGTCCATATTTGTAGTTTGGACAGGTTCAACAGGTTTACTGACAGAGCCCCCCCGAGGAGCTCCCACTGGGAGCTATAGTCTTTCTGAGATGCCCCCTACCTCTAGGTGCAGGTTTGTCTGGATGTAGTGCATGGGATTCTTGCTTGAGGAGTGGATCTAGGATGTCTTTGGCTGGAACCCAGCTCTGTTCCTCGGGTCCATAACCCTCCCAGTCTAACAGGTATTTGATCTGCCCTCTTCTATGTCTAGAGTTGAGGATCTTGTTTACCTGGTAGATGGGTTCACTTTCCATGAGAGCTGGGTGTTCTTGATCAGGTAAGTTCTCAGAGAGGAGCCCTTGGATGGCAGGTTTGAGGTGTGATACATGAAATATGGGAGATAGTCTACTGTGAGGGGGAAGTTCTAGTCTGTACGAGACTTGGTTGATGCAGTCCAGTATCTTAAAGGGCCCAATATAGCATGGCTGAAGCTTTCTGCAAGAATTGGGTTCCTTAAGATTCTTGGTTGCGATCCACACTCTGTCACCTGGGTTGAATATAGGGGTTTCTGCCCGATGCACATCTGCATACTTCCTGTACTTGGTATTGACAGTCTTGATTCGTTGGTGGACCTCCTCCCATATGGCCTGGCTGCAAGTGAACCACTCTTCAATGGCTGGAACCTGGCTGGGTGTGTCGTCCCAGGGGAACAAAGGCGGCTGGTAGCCGAGTATGCACTGGAACGATGTTAGTTGTGTTGCAGAGTGTTTGAGGGAGTTCTGTGCATAATTGGCCCATGGTAGGAAGCGTGCCCAATCCCCCTGATTATGCATGCAAAAAATTCTCCAGAAGCAGCCTACTTCTTGGTTGGCTCTCTCGACTTGTCCATTGGATTGCGGGTGGTAACCAAAAGTGAGACTGACAGATATCCCTAGTTTCCCCATTAAAAGTGTGAGATGAACTGTGAACCTCTGTCACTTACAATGTCTTCGGGGAGACCATAATAACAAAAGATGTGTTGAAACAGTAGTTCTGCTGTTTGTGCTGTGGTGGGAATGCCAAGTAAGGGAATCAACTTGGCTTTTGAGAAGTGGTCGATGGTTACCATAACTGTTGGGTAATTTTGTGAGAGAGGAAGGTCTGTGATGAAATCTATGGCTATGTGGGACCATGGTCTTTGAGGCACCAGGAGGGGGCAGAGCTTGCTGGCAGATGGAGTTCTGGGTACCTTGGCTTGTGCGCAGCTTGAACATGATGCAATGAACTGGTTGATCTCAGTGAGCATGTTCTCCCACCAATATTTGTTTTGAAGCATCTGGTGGGTGTGATGGCTGCCCGGGTGTCCAGTGGCGGGTGATGTGTGGGCCCATGTGATGAGTTTGCTTCTAAACAGCTTGGGTACATAGAGTAGACCAGGTGGAAGATTCTTGGGAAGTTGTTGGGGCTGAGAGTTTCTTATTTCTCTGTCTAGGTCCCACGTGATCGACTGGATGAAGCATTGAGAAGGGAGGATGGGGTGTGCAGAGGATTCCTGATGAGGGGGAACAAAGATGCATGACAGAGCATCGGCCTTCGTATTCTTTGAACTGGGGCAGAAAGAGATAGTGAAATTAAACTTCATGAAGAAGAGGGCCCATCTGGCCTGACGGGGGTTCAACCGCTTAGCCTTCCTGAGATATTCTAAGTTCTTATGGTCTGTGAGGATAATGAACGGGTAGTTGGCACCTTCCAGCCAGTGGCGCCACTCCTTGAGGGCCAACTTGATCGCGAGTAACTCTTGATTTCCCATGTCGTAGTTTCTTTCTGCTGGTGAGAGTTTCCTTGAAAAGAAGGCCATTGGATGAAGTTTTTGTTTTTCCCCAAAGTGTTGGGAGAGAATCACCCCCGCTACCATGTCAGAGGCGTCAACTTCCACTGTGAATGGTTTGGAAGAGTCGGGTTGCTGTAGGATGGGTGCTGGAGTGAACGCTTTCTTAAGATGACAGAAGGACTCTTCTGCTGTGGGGTTCCATTGTAGTTGCTTGGGTCCCTTCTTGAGGAGTGCTGTTAAAGGGGTGGCAATGGAACTGAACCCTCTGATAAACCGGCGATAGAAGTTTGCAAAACCTAAAAAGCATTGAAGTTCTTTGACAGACAAGGGAGTGGGCCAAGACATGATGGCAGAGATCTTTGATGCATCCATACAACCCCCCCTTGGCATTGATGATGTACCCCAGGAAGGAGATATGTGTTTGGTGGAACTTGCATTTCTCTGCTTTAACATAGAAATGATTCTGGAGCAGGCATTGTAGAACTGTTCTAACATGTACTTGATGGCTCTCTTTGTCTGGGGAGTATACGTATAAGGATGTCGTCAATATAGGCTATGGCATACTGACCCAGCATGTCCTATAGCACGTCATTGATGAAGTACTGGAACACACCGGGCACCGAAGAAAAGCGATATGGCATCACCTGGTATTCGAAGTGACTGGTAGTGGTACTGAATGCCATTTTCTACTCATCTCCCTTCTTGATCCAGATGAGATTGTACGCGCTGCGTAGATTGAGTTTAGAAAAGATCTTAGCAGAGCGAAGTTGTTCCAGAGCCGCAGGAACTAGAGGAAGTGGATAGAGATATTTCACTGATAATTGGTTCAGTCCCCTGTAGTCAATATAGGGTCAAAGCCCTCTGCCTCGTTTCTCCATGAAAAAGAAACCTGCCGAGGCCAGAGACCTAGAAGGGCGGATGTAATCCTGCTTGAGAGCATCCTGAATGTATTCCTCCATGGCTGCTTGCTCCTTCTGCAACAGAGGGTAGATCCGTCCCCAAGGTGGTGACATGCCTGGTAGGAGGTCAATAGTGTAGTCATATGGCCTGTGAGGTGGTAGACCACAGGCCTTTCCTTTGCTAAAAACCTCCTTGAGGTCAAGATAACATTCAGGGACATTGTCAAGGGTATCAGGTTGGGGGCTCTCCACAGAGATGGATGCGAGAGTGACTTGAGTTCGAGTGATGCAGCTCTGAAAGCATGCAGGAGACCATTGTAGAATATCCTTATTCTGTCAAGAGAGGAGAGGGTCATGAAGCTGGAGCCATGGGTAGCCCAGGATAATATCATGACTTACGGTGGCAGTGAGGTAGAGTGAAATGTGTTCAGAGTGGATGGCACCCACTTGGATGCAGAGAGGAGCTGTGCGTAGGGTGACAAATCCATCTCCTATTGGTCCTCCATTGATGGTCCGAATGCTGAGCGCACTGTGTAGCGGTGTTAGCAAGTTGAACTTATGCATGACTGAGTTGCTGATGAAGTTCCCCTCTGTCCCTGAATCAATGAAAGCAGAGAGGATATGGGTAGAAGTACAACTTTAACAGCACGGGAACCTTGAATGATTTGGAACTGAATCTCCTTAATGGACTTACGTTGCATGGAGGACCTTCTGAAGGGGATGAGTGTGGAGGACGAATGAGACAGCCATTGAGTTGATGTTCAGGGCTACTGCCATAGAAGCAAAGTCCGTCCTTCCTTCTTCTGGCTCATTCAGAACGAGTTAAATGTGTGCATGAGATGTCCATGGCAGAGTTTTTGTTAGATGTGAGTTCCGATTTACTATTCTCTTGTAGAGAGGGCCGACGAGCTAAGAAATTGCCTAGGCGAATCGTGAAGTCGATGAGGGAATCGAGCGTGAGCTATTCAACTCTGCAGGTGAGTTCACTTAGAATTTCAGGGAAATACTGCCTTCAGTGCGGGATCATTCCAACCACTAGCGGCCACCAGTGTTCTGAATTCCAAGGCATACTCTGCCACGCTTTTAGAGCCCTGTGATATGGTGAGTAAACGTTCACCTACTTCAATCCCCTCGGGTTCATGATCAAAAACCCTTTTGAACAGAGTGAGGAATTGTTCGTAAGATTTAGTTGGTTCACCACCCTTATTCCAAACTGCGCCGGCCCACTGTAGCGCTTTTCCCGTGAGGAAGGTGAGGAATTTGGCAATTTTGTGCTCGTCTGATAAGCTAGGTAGAGCCGTGAAATACATGAAGCATTAGAGAAGGAAGGCCTTACAATTGAGTGGATCTCCGGTGAATTTCTCCGGAGCCGGAAGTTGTAGCACCGGGCTTGGAGCTGACTCAGGACACGTCATGAGGGCCTGTGACATCACAGTTGCTAGCTGGGACATTTTGGTGTTGAGGTCGGCTAGCATCTGCTGATGCTCTCCCAATAAACGTCCTTGGGCATTGAGAGCAGTTTGCTGTGCTTCTTCCGCTACATCCATTGTGGCAAGGGTATCCTGTCATGGTGCAGGCACTTATGGATGTAAACGCAGAAGAGCGTCATAGAGAAGATGGTAACAAAGCCGAAATGTGAGACGAGAATCAGAGTCATAGAACAAGCGAGGGTCGGGCGATTGGCGAACAACGTTATAGGGAAGAGACAAAAGAGTAAATGAAGAACAGGGAAACCAGAGTCAGAAGAACGAGGGTCAGTCAAAGAATAACAAGGCTCAGCATGTACTGTGGAAGGCAGAACGATACTTCGCAATGAGGTGAAGAGAGTGAGAGGTTTATATAGGCAGGGGGACTAATTGGAGTAATGATTGGCAACTGAGTCAGTAGTCAGGAGACAGAGGGTGCTGTGAATTGTGGGAGGTGTAGTCCAAAGTGTCCATGTTTGTAGTTTGGACAGGTTCAATGGGTTTACTGCCTATCTATCTATCTATCTATCTATCTATCTATCTATCTATCTATCTATCTATCTATCTATCTAAAATACCCCACTCGCCCCTCCTTTGGGTGGTCTTTTTTCCCTCAAGCTTGGGCCCTCTACCAGAGGCCCGGGAGTTTGAGGGTCCTGTGCAGTATCTTAGCTGTTCCTAGGACTGCACTTTTCTGGACAGAGACCTTGGATATTGTTTCTGGGATCTGTTGGAGCCACTCTCCCAATTTGCAGCTCACTGCACCGAGGGCTCCTATTACCACAGGGACCACTGTTGTCTTCGTCTTTCACATATTTTCTAGCTCTTCTTCCAGCAGCCCTTGATACTTCTCGAGCTTCTAAAGTTCCTTTTTCCTGATGTTATTGTCACTTGGTATAGCCACATCTATCACCACAGCCTTGTACTCCTGTTTGTTCACCACTACCATGTCCAGTTAGTTAGCCATTACCAGTTTGTTCATCTGTATCTAGAAGTCCAACAAGATCTTAGCTTGGTCATTCTCAACCACCTTCAGAGGTGTGTCTCACTTTGACCTTGGGACTTCCAGTCTGTACTTGGCACAGACATTTCTGTACATGATGCCAGCCACTTGGTTATGCCGTTCTGTGTACACTCTTCCTGCTAGCATACACCCTGCTGTTAGGTGCTGGACTGTCTCAGGGGCATCTTTGCACAGTTTGCACCTGGGGTCCTGCCTCGTATGGTAGACCTCTACTGATCTTGTGCTTAGGGCCTATCCCTGTGCAGCTATGATTAGTGCCTCTGTGCCGTCTTTCAGTCCAGCATTAGCCAGCCACTGGTACCGTAGGATTTTTCAGTATCAGCCACTTCTTCTATCTGCCAGTGGTACATCTCAGTGGTACTTGGTTTGTCTTTCTGTGATGGTTCTTCTTGCACTTCCTTCTCGAGTTTCTGCTGCCTGAGGTATTCACTAAGCACTTCATCATTTGGGGCCATTTTCCTGATGTACTTGTGGATCTTTGTTGTTTCATCCTGAATAGTGGCTCTGATGCTCACTAGTCCTCAGCCTCCTTCTCTCCTCTTAGCATACAGCCTCAAGGTGCTGGACTTGGGGTGAAACCCTCTGTGCATTGTCAGGGATTTTCTTGTCCTGATGTCGGTGGCCTCCATCTCCTCTTTCAGCCAGCTTATTATGCCAGCAGGGTATCTGATGACTGGCAGCCATAGGTGTTGATGGCCTGGGCCTTGTTCTTCCCATTCAGTTGACTTCTCAGAACTTGCCTTACCCTCTGTAGGTATTTGGCTATTGTTGCTTTCCTAGCAGCCTCTTCATGGTTGCCATTTGCCTGTGGGATTCCAAGGTACTTGTAGCTGTCTTCTACATCTCCTATTATGCCATCTGGTAGCACCACCCCCTCAGTTCTGACTGCCTTCCCTCTCCTCGTTACCATCCAGGCACACGTATCTAGTCCAAATGACATTCCAATGTCATTGCTGTAGATCCTGGTGGTGTGGATCAGTGAGTTGATGTCTCACTCAGTCCTGGCATACAGCTTGATGTCATCCATGTAGAGGAGGTGGCTGATGGTTGCTCCATTTCATAGTCTGTATCCATAGCCACTCTTGGTGGTGATCTGGCTGAGAGGGTTCAGACCTATGCAGAACAGCAGCGGGGACAGGGCATCTTCTTGTTGTATGCTGCACTTGATAGTGACCTATTTTATTGGCTTGAAGTTGGCCTCTAGGGTTGTTTTCCACAGTCTCATTGAGTTCTTAATGAAGATTCTTAGAGTCCTGTTGATGTTGTACAGTTTCAAGCATTCCAGGATCCATGTGTGGGGCATTGAGTCATAGACTTTCTTGTAGTCAATCCAGGCGGTGCACAGATTAGTATGTCTGGTTCTGCAGTCTCGAGCTACTGCACTGTCTACCAGTAGCTGATGTTTTGCTCCTTTGGTTTTCCTACCAATTCCTTTTTCAGACCCTCCAGGGTTTCGCAATGTTGCGATTTGCAACTTCAACACAAATTCATCCAATCCCTGCGAATTCAAGGCGGTGTTGCAATTGTATCCAACCACCGCAACTTTCCCGCAAATTTGACCAATCGTTGGCGTCGTCTTGAGGTGACGTCGACAAACTACCTTCCGCCTTA
>JAOBAM010000001.1:29784484-29796123 GCA_025212355.1 Notarius kessleri | reverse complement strand
TCAATTGTACCTGAGACTATTTTTTTTTTAAAGCAAAGGGTCATCTCATACCAAATATTGACTTTGTTTCATTTATTACAGCTTACTGCTGTTTATAGTATTTTTTTTCAATGTTGAAATATTTCACTTCATTATTTTTTTAAGCCTTTTTTGGTCTTACAGCATTTCTTAACATGTGCTAAGACTTTTGCTCAGTACTGTAGCTCGTATGAAAAATACGAGTGGTGTATTTCCCAGTAAAACACTCATGTCTATATAATAAATATATTTATATCTCCTTTTTTTGGACCCTCCAGTTCTGATGGTTGCAGGTAGAAAGGAGGAACCTGCTGCTCAGTGTGGTTTGCTATACATTGACTGTCTTATGAAGTTTGTGGAACTGGATCTTTATGATGTCACTGAGCTTGGCCAGTGCTTCCCTCTCCATCATCATCATCATCATCATGATCAAATTGGGTTTTCAGACTGAGGCAGCTTTCAGAATGAGCTAAATGATGTTGTTAGTTTCCCCATACACAGCAAAGTGTCCTCAGCATCCTCAGAAAGTAGAGTTGGTGCAATAAATGTGATCTGCTGCTTTGCTACATTCATAAAATGCTTAAGACACACTTGAGCACAGCACCTCTTTTCTCTTTCCATTGCAGACAGAGTAAGTAAACACTGTTTACTGATGTTTACTGATGTTCCATAAGCTGAAGAACATCTGGCATTCAAATATGGCAATCGAGCTCAAAAAAGTGTATCTTCGTGGTTTCGGTGGAATCTATTCTCACCTACGTATGTGAGGCCTGGACACTGGCGGTCCGGGAGGAGTCGAGATTGGATGGTTATGAGAGGATAAATACCTGATACTCCCTATTAGTCAGACGGAACTGAGGAAGCCTTTCGGGTGAGAGGTGAAACGTTTTCAAGAATCTTCAAGCAAGTCCAGTTGCTCTTTTCTACCAACCACAGTTTACTATGTATGTACCTGGATGACTGAGAATCTTCGCAGATATATAGGATCAGTATTATGAACTTCTGGATGAAGTTGGTGTGGAAAACCTCTTTCTGAGTTTAGATAGATAGTGTTTTGTTTGGTTCTTCCAAATCGGGGCCAGAAGTTCTTTAGTTGACCATGACATTACTACCCGCTGTAATCACCTTACACTTCTCGGAGGTCAGGCGGGAGGGGCTGAGGTCAGCATAGGGGAGAGAGAGAGAGAGAGGAGGATCTGCTTTTTATAGCACCGTGATCCAATTGTACCTCTTACATGAATGCTAATTACAGAGCTTAGAGCATGTCGAAAGACTGAGGTTTGCATCACAGCGCCTTAGCATTAACGTTGCACATTCCTTTCAAAACAGTATCAAGGAGAATGATGTGGTGATCAAACGACAGCGATTTAAAAAAAAAAAAAAAACCCTGGATTTTGATAAAGGGCTGAATTTTGCACGTTTATGTCATGACGGTCCTTGCTAAACTAACTTTAGTTGAGTCACCATAGATTGTGTGCAGAGATTTGTGTACATGGTCGTGTTGTAGTACTCGAGACCGGTCTCAAGACCACTGTTTGAAGGTCTCGTTTTGGAAGCGGCTGCATTTTTACTCTGTCTTGTCTCGGTCTCAGACATGCAGGGCTTGACATTTAACTTTTAAACCCACTTGCCCTAGAGGGAAGTGGGGGTTAATTTCCACTTGCCCCCCCTTAGGAAAACCATAGAATAGTTGTGAATTGCAACATAAAATGATCACACGTTGAGTTGAAGTTTGGTTATTGAAACACAAAACATGTACTTTTATCTGTTTAATCAACAAAACTGATTGACCTGAGTATTCCCAGAATGACTAACTGGACTATCAAACCATCTAAAAAGGCAAACATGGGGGGGTTTCAACTAGGCAAGACAACTAAGACGAGTAAGAATTCAAATGTCTGATAAGCAGCCAAAATTGATGAAGCACCATCAGATTAAACAATGTCACATGCATCATTTTGAATGAGAAAATCAAGCAGTCTATCCTCTGCAGCAGCATCATTGTGTTCCTCCATTGCCTGTGGTGGAGCAAATATAGGGTGCCGTTGCCTCTGGCCACCATTCCACCAGAGTTGTACAGCTCTTTCAGCGTCGTATGCCTCCAGCGATGGACCCTACATAGAGGCGATCAGAAGATTGTTCATCTGGGCAGTTGTCAAGGATGAACACCGGTCACTTTTTATGTGCTTCACAGCTGAAAAGCCACGCTCGCAAATGGCACCGGAGACTGGTATTGTCAAAACTATCTGCACCAACTTGTGGAGTTTTTGGAGTATGTCCTTAACTGTGTGGTTGTCTTTTGACAGCACTCAGAACAGCCAGCTCAAGTCTGTGAGCAACACAGTGGAAGGAGATAATGTATTGGTGATTTTGCTTGAAGGCAAGTGGCAACGCTGTTGGCCCCTAGATTCACAGAAGCACCATCACACCCAGCACCAACTAGTCTGTTCAACCAATCACTGCCTGGCAGAAATAAAAGTGAAGTTTTAAAATATGACAATGATTCTTGGGTGTCATTAACTGATCTCCAAATTGAAATACAATGACTTGTGATTAGCGGTAATAACTTCTGAAATAACTATCCATTACAGAGCGTCACTCAATTTGCAAAGAGAAATACTGGAAGAAATTGGCCAAACTGGCTAATTTTAATAATCTATCTAGATGTTAATGTGGAAGATGCTAGTCCAAAAGGCAATTTTGTTTTAAAACTTCACCTATAAAATTTCTAATGGATCTGTCTAGTGCACCAAAACTCCATCGGCATGTGCATGCGCAATAGCTTCTAAGCTGGCTAGCACATCTCTCACTTGGCCATTCTCCACAAACCTACAAGCAAATTCTGGAATATGCCATAAACTCTAAAACTTAGTTGTGATGCAGTTTTGATTTTATTTAATGTCCTGCATAATCACTTTTTATTGTGAGGTTGTTTTTTTTTTTGTCAGACAGTCCTTGTGTACCAAAACTGAAAGTATTACCTGATTTATTAGACTTTTTCCAAATAACACATTAGAATGTTTAAACTACGCATTACATTTTCTAATTCACCAAATATGGCAGTGACATACCTGCAGTACACAATTTCTAATTCAGAAACACCGCAATCTGTGGTCCCATCAAATATAATGGACAGAACATCTGAAGCTGCAACAGATTCTAAAACTGGCTCTCTTATGGCCTCTACAATATACTCTGAGAACCTGAAAAATATAAAAAATTTTAAATGGGCATGAATCAGTGTTTTCATGGACCCATTGTAAATCTATAAAATTCATATTAATTCCAAGCTTTTCCAAAAATTGTCCTGTAACAGCAACAAATATTTCAGAACTTGTTTGGTAAGTTTGATAAATGAGATCGTATTATTATCTTAACCATTAAATTGCACATTTTTTGAATACTATTGGAGTCTCTTTTATTGAATATTGCCAAGCAAAATTCACGAATCGTTACTGAAAAAAAGTATTTAAAATTTGAATAGTAACAATACATACAGAGACCACCTAAAAATTTCCAAAACTGACCTGGGACAGGCTTTGTCACTTGTGTAGCTCAGAAACCGCTTCAAATCGGAGCCATTCTTAGCCTGGAGTTCAAGAAGACGTGGGAAAGAAGTGAATGGCATTTCAAAGTGCATAACAAAGTATACAGTATTAAACATTTTCTTTTAAGATTTCCTTGGGCTTTTTTCGGCCATTTTACGAACAATAGCATCAATTGGCCCCTGTTGTCCCCGTTCAGCACAGGCAGCAGTATTTGCAGCCGTAAGATGTCTAGGTGAATCCCAATGACTCTGAACACATCCTTTTCTAAAAGTTTTGCAGTGGGATATAAAGACAGATGAACCACCACCATCACCTCCATATTGAGTGCAATACCATCATCCCATCTTCCTCAGTGTAGGCGAGTCCCCTGAATTCCTCGAGCCAACTTTGTTGAAACTGTCTCTTTTTAGCTTCATAGCTCTTTTTATTTCCAGACTGACTTTTCTATTCTTTTCCTTGTTCTTGTTTCTTGTTCTCAGACTGTTTTGTTTGTTTGTTTTAAAGCTCAAACTGAAAGCTGAACGGAGTTTGCTGCTTCGGCTTCTTCGTTGCCATCTTGTACAGCACGGACTAAATGCAGTTGAAGTTCTGATTGTTCAAAAATAATTGAAATATTCAGCAGTGACTGGTCATTTCCGAGAGATACTGCTCTTACAATAGCTGCACTGATGTCACATTTACCTCACCTACCCTCTGCCTGGGGGACAAGTGAACTTTGTTCATACACTGAAGCCAAGTGGAGATGTCCGGCGTCTGTTGCTGTTGTCTGAAGAAAACTACAGCTAAAAAAGCTTTACTACTGGATTACTTGGATAATCTTAGTCAGAAAGAAACAAAGGATGGATATACACAGAAATTTAGAATTTATTAGTGGTTACAAAATTCCTCTATATGACTGGAGTGGCAGTGCAGATTTATGGCCTAGCGTTAGCATTAGCTACATGTTAGAATATACCCTTTTTTTCCCTCGAAGAGTCCCGACACAGAAGAAGAGTTTTTAAAAAAAAAAAAATTGCAAAAGCAAGAAAACCACCTTTTTGTAAAGACTTTTTCTGGACATCAGCTTTTGGGGACGGATTTACACTCAAAGGACTCTGACCTGAACTGTGGGCTAGATGGTATTACTGTCCCACCATGTCTCAGCAACTCCATGGGTATCTAATTACACAGCTGTTTGCACTCTATCATTTATACAGTGATGCTTATTATTGTTAAAACAATATCTGAAGTGTTTATTTGTAAAATAATATCTTGCTCTTGACTTTCAATGTTTTAAGGTTTTATTTTAATTTTATCTCATAGTGGATGGTACAATAATTATAAACGCTAACAGAATCGGCACATTCAGAGTCTACTTTGTCAATACTGCAATATGTACAGGACATACAGAAGATTGAAATTGTGTTACTCTCAAACCCATGATGCAGCAATAAACATTGAACATTAAATAAACACTAAGCATAAAATATAGGACTAATACACACTAATCGTAAAGATTATTACATATATATAAGTTCCTGATATTGACATCAGAACAATAAAATGACAGGCACCTAACAGATTAAAGTCTGTGGGTATGGCTAGTGCAATTATAAACAGTAGTGCAAATTGGATGAGCTTATAGACTGCCTGAAGTGATGTGTGCATAACCAGTTCTTGACAATGGCAAAGTCCGGTACTGATGGGGGGGGGGGGGTACTGAGTTTGTGTATTGATGGAGAGGGATGCAGGATCCAAAGTTTGTGTGTGCAGGGGGCAAAAGGGGGAGGGGGGCAGAGCAGGGAGAGAGTTGAGCATCCTGACAGCCTGGTGGACAGAGCTGTCCCTCAGTCTGCTGGTTCTAGCTCGGAGACTCCGCAGTCTCCTCCCTGATGGCAGCAGGCTGAAAAAGCTGTGTAGTGGGCGGGTAAGATCACCTGCCATGCAGGGGGCTTTCCGAGTGAGGCGAGTGCTATGTATGTCTTGGAGGGAGGGGAAAGAGGTGCCGACAATCTTCTCAGCTGCTCTCATGATGTGCTGGAGGGTCTTGCAACAGGACACGGTGTAGGCGCCGTACCACACAGTGATACAGCTGGTCAGGATGCTCTCGATGGAACCTCTGTAAAAGGTACACATGATGGGGGTTGGGGCGCTAGCTCTTCTCAGCTTGCAGAGGAAGTAGAGGCGCTGGTGAGCCTTCCTGGCCAGTGATGCTATGTAGTTGCTCCAAGACAGGTCCTCTGAGATGTGCACGCCCAGGAACTTGGTGCTGCTCACCCTCTCCACAGCAGTACCATTGATGGTTAGAGGAGCATGCTGGGTGTGCATTTTCCTGAAGTCCACAACAATCTCCTTCGTCTTATCAATGTTCAGAGAGAGATTTTTGTGTCTGCACCACAAGGTCAGGTGGCTCACCTCACTCCTGTAGTTTGTCTCATCATTGTTGCTGATGAGACCCACCACTATTGTGTCATCTGCAAACTTGATGAAGAGGTTAGAACTGTGTGATGGTGTGCAGTCGTGTGTCAGCAGAGTGAATAGAAAGGGACTCAACACACATCCTTGGGGGGCCCCCCCGTGTTCAGTGTGATGGTGCTGGATGTGTTACTGCTGACCCGTACTGCCTGTGGTCTCCCGGTCAGGAAGTCTAACATCCAGTTGCACAGTGAGGTGTTCAGCCCCAGCCTGTCCAGTTTGAAAATGAGCTGTTGGGGGATGATAAATGCTGAGCTGAAATCAATGAATAGCATTCTAACATGAGAATCTTTTGTGTCTAAATGTGTGAGGGCTGTGTGGAGGGCAGTGGAGATGGCATCATCGATTGAGCGATTGAACCAATATGCAAATTGGAAGGGGTCCAGTGAGGGGGGAAGGATAGACTTCATGTGTTGCATGACTAGCCTTTCAAAGCACTTCATAAGGATGGAGGTGAGTGCCACTGGATGGTAGTCATTGAAACGGGAGGGCGACGCCTTCTTTGAGACAGGGATGATGGTGGTGGCTTTGAAGCATGTAGGGACAATGGCCTGACTCAACAAGATGTTAAAGATGTCTGTGAAGACAACTGCGAGTTGCCCTGTACAGTCCCTCAGCACACAACCAGGTATATTGTCAGGACCAGGAGCTTTCCAAGCATTGATCCTGCTGAATGATCTCCTCACACTGACCGGGGACAGTGTCAGCACCTGGTTGCCAAGAGAGGGAAAGGATTTCTGTGTGGGCGTGCTGTTGTATGCCTCAAACAGAGCGAAGAAGTCGTTCAGCTCATTCAGCCTAGAGGTGGTGCTATCGCAGGTCTGTGGGGGGGCTTGTAATCTGTG
This sequence comes from Notarius kessleri, assembly GCA_025212355.1. NCBI lineage: Eukaryota > Metazoa > Chordata > Actinopteri > Siluriformes > Ariidae > Notarius > Notarius kessleri. The sequence continues at coordinate 29,789,258 of JAOBAM010000001.1, read as the reverse complement.
ACAGTCTATATCCCCTGTCACAGGCTCCATGTATCTCTGCTGTCACTGAAGCGATGAGCTATCCTCCAGGAGTACTGCCTCTTAGCCTTTCTGGTGCCCCGGGACAGGTTGTTTCTAGCTGTCCTCAGACCCACCTGATCACCTGCTGTGAAGGCAGCATTCCTAGCCTTCAGGAGCTTATAGACCTCTCCTGTCAGCCATGGCTTCTGACTGGCCCGAACAGTGATGGTCTTGAGGTCAGTTACATCATCAATACACTTGGTGATGTAGGCAGAGACAATATCTGTATACTTCTGAAGATCTGTGTTGTTGTTGTAGGTAGCAGCTTTTTTTAAAAACACATTCCAATCTGTGGTGTTAAAACAGTCCTGAAGTGCCTCTGAAGACCTTTCTAGTCACACTCGTACCTGCTTATGAACTGGTTTGATGACTGACCAGTGGTCTGTATGCTGGCAATAGCATAACAGTGATGTGGTCAGAGGCGCCAATGTGGGGGAGGGGCCTTGTAAGCTCCTCTCAGGGTGGTGTAGACTTGGTCCAGTGTGTTGTTTCCCCATGTTGGAAAGTCTGTGTGTTGATATATTCTGGGAAACACACTCTTTAGATCTGTATAATTGAAATAGCCAGCCAAGATGAGAAAAGCATCTGGGTGGGCTGTCTGCTGCTCACTGATGTGCTGATACAGTTCATTCAGTGCTTCACTCCTATTGTTGTTATTGGAGCTTGGAGGGATACAAACAGCAACGATTATAATGGCTGTAAATTCTCTTGGTAGATAGAGTGGTCGGCACTTAATAATCATAAACTCCACTAACAGTGAGCAGTGTTTGCAGACCACAGCAGCATCACAACACCAGGCATCATTGATATAAACAAAGAGCCCCCTGCCACGGGTCTTACCTCCTTCAACGAGAGCTCTGTCCACTCAACAGCATGTTAGCCGCTCAAGCTGAATAGCATGGTCTGGGACGTTGTTGTTGAGCCATGTTTCCATGAACACAAAAACACAACAGTCTCTCACAGTCTTCTGAGTTGATCGTAGTAGATGTATGTAGTCCAGCTTATTGTCAAAAGAGCATATGTTAGCCAGTACCATGGTGGGAATGGCCGGCTTGTGTGGGCTAGCTGCTAGCCTAGCTCGGATACCTCCATGCTTACCCCTCTTCTGCTTCCTCTCGGGCCACTTGTGGCGCTTCCACTGTGGGTGAGATGAAGGAGTGGGGGTCGGTGATGGTGCCGGCCTTCTGAGCAGACCGCAGACTCATAGCGCTTCTCTGTGTTTAGAGTTTAGCTCTAAAAATGTGGTTCTACCGACGTTGAGCAGGAACTCACGGCTGTACGTGCACTTTGAGACATGTAGACAAGATGAAGACGTACAAAAACACTGCGACTCACAGGACAAAGAACATGAAAATATCATTTTGTCAGGAGAAAGAGAAGCCGCAGCGTGTGCACACCTGCCATGTTGAATAAATACTTACTATTGCAGCTTATCCATATCCCACATTAACTGTGATAAAAAAAAAAAAAAGAGTAAGCATCCTGACTTTATAGCGCACATGGCACAGAAATGAAAAAGACAGCTTTCCAATTCACTCAGTGGACTGAATGCCAAGTCTATGCATTAACACTTCCAGTCTCAACAGGTGATCATTTGTGAAGGTGTTCCCATGGTAATTTTGTTTTGTTTGTAGTGATTGTTTTTACTGTTGAAGAAATTGATCTATGAACATTAAGACAGAAAATTGACATTTCACAGGCTCACTGGAACAAGTGCAATTTGAATTTTTAACAACAAATCATGCCAAATATTTTAAAGTTTACACTAGCGAGCTTTTTTGGGGGGGTGGGCTAAAGACCCCTGGAAATATGCCTAGTGATGCCCAATTATCAATCATAGTATAATCAATAGTTAAGCAAGATAGTGATCAAAACCAGCCTATTTTGGTTTTACCTGCATACAGAATGAGCACATAATATAATTCTAAATGTTCTCCAGATGAAAATTCCTTTCATACCTCAAATTCTGACTTTTGATGAAAAATTCTTCAGATATGTGATGAAGTTGCTGTTTTTTTTAAACAGTACCTTTGAAAAAAACAGAGGCAGAGGCTGTTATTGAGCATGTGTAGCGTGAGTGTCATGACTGTAGCTAGTGATTGGAGAGATTGATCATATTAAAAGCCCCAATCTCTGCTATGTGAGTATTACAACTATCCCTACTCTCCCCATGTGAATATAACAACTGTCCCCACTCTCCCTGTGCAATTACTACAACCTCCCTGTGTGACTACAACTATCCCCTCTCTCCCCGTGCGATTACTGCAACTGTCCTCACCGTCCGTGTGATTATTACAACCGTCCCCACTCTCCGTGTGAGTGGTACAACTGTCCCCACCATCCCCATGTGATTACTACAACTGTCCCCACTATCCCCGTGTGTAACAACTGTCCTCACTCTCCCCTTCTGAGTATGACAACTGTCCCCACTCCCTGTGTGATTACTACAACTGTCCCCACTCTCCCCATGGGATTACTACAACTGTCCCCAATCTCCCCTTGGGATTATTACAACGGTCCCCAATCTCCCCTTGTGAGTATTGCAACTGTCCCCATGCTCCCCATGGGATTACTACAACTGTCCCCACTCTCCCCATGGGATTATTACAACTGTCTCCAATCTCCCCTTGTGAGTATGACAACTGTCCCCAATCTCCCCTTGAGTATTACAACTGTCCCCAATCTCCCCATGGAAGTATTACAACTTTCCCCAGTGTCCCCTATGCAATTATTATTTAAGTGTCAGTACTGAAAATTAGGGACAAAATACCACATTTTTACCTGACAGTTGTTTTATGTTTTACCATCTCTTTTAAGTCATAATATTGTTTTGTTAAGTGTAAATTGTCAAATGATTTTTACTGTAATGTTGTTAACCTAATTACTCTGTTTTTGTACAGGATGAGTTGCGCTAACGCCCATAAACATCCTTTCCAGCAATTCAGCAGGGGTGTTTTTATAAAAATGAGCAAGGTCCACTTGTATTCCATGAATCCCCCTCAAACCGCCTCATCCCTCCCCGACCAAAATTCATTATGTACAACACAGAAAACACCTTTTAATAAAGCTGCCAAATGGTCATTTTCTATTTCTCCTTACAATTGGATCAATCTTTATTTCCCTGCAGGGACATAAGGAAAGAATCCAGATCTTCAGAGAAACTGGAGCCAGTTTTACTGAAGACTTTAGCACATGTTCAAATGCAATCAATTACTTTATGATCAGAAACAGTGAGGAGAAAAGTATTCAGATGACTCATAATTATGGAGGATTTTGAAACATGAAATTGCACGTCCATCAGAGGGACCCACATCACCTGGGGGAGTTGAAGATGATTTGCCAAAAGAAATGGGTTTAAAGTTAACCACAGTTCTATAGGGTTTTCGATGTGCTTCCCACTGTAGACATCTCAAAGCTGGAATTACCAACAACAGCTTTGCAACAAAGCACTAATGTGAGTAGTTTGTTGTGTATGGCTTCTGTTTTCTCTACCAATTTCATTTTTAAACATATCTTTGTTTATGCTGATGAAATCATAAATACTTTTTTTTTTTTTTGGTCCATATTTAAGCACAAAGTCAAAAGGAAATGTGTGTGTAAATTTGAAATGGATACATACACTGGGGGTTTATTTAATAACAAAAACAAATGTGTGAATATTTATTTCCCCTCACTGTCTATGCAACATTAACACAGTCAATGTTAAAGTTCCTGCTTTCACCAGGGAGGCTTGGGTTTCTCAGCTACAGTACAGAGGAGACCTTTTCATTGATTCATCTTCAGAAAATGCTTTATCCTATAGCCAATACACCTACTAGAGTATCCAGAGAACACCCACGCAGACACGGCAGAACATGCCAACCTTTGCACAGACCGTAACAAGAGCTCAGGATCAAACCAGGGACCCTGGAGCTGTGAGACAGCAAAGCTACCCACTGCAACACTATCCCTCCCCGAGACCTTTTTCCCTCACTAATGATTAAGCTTTTCTTGAGTTCATCTGCCTTGCTGGCAAAAGTTATTCTGCCTCACGGCTCATCATGTTACTTCAGTGCTTATGACACTAAACTCTACCTGTTCTTCTCACCAGAGAATGCCTCCAATTCACCACACATTGTATCTTGCCTTACAGACATCTCAGCTTCCACCTCCTACTCAGTCTTTTAAAGACAGAGCTTCTAGTCAACCTGCCGATCAAGGAGTGGACGATATTAGAGTAGTTGCTCTTCATCACCATACTTAACCATTATTATGATGCATTATTGAAAATTAATCACTTTTATCTCCTTGCAATTTTATTCACACCTTTAAAATACTTGTTATAAATCTCGTAGGATATTTCATCAACAACACAACAGGCTCAGCTTAGCATCCAATCGAGAATAATGAAACTACCAAGAATGATGCCAATTTGTCACTGGCCATGACCTTCTCATGCTACACAATGTCGTTAATGCTATAATCAGAGGTGGGCAGTAACGAAGAACATTTACTTGAGTATTATTTTTTTGGAAACTTATGACTTTAACGTCACTACATTTGAAAGACAAATATTGTACTTTTCACTCCACTACATTTCTGTCAAGGGCCTCGTTACTATGAAGCAGCTTTGAAAGTGGATGTTTTTTCTTTTCTTCTCTAAAACGTGATTGGTTTTTTCGCAGGTGACACTGAGACAGCCTGTCAGTAATCACTAGGGTCACGTCACGTCCAT